>CM076578.1:174517407-175117407 GCA_034641835.2 Pinus albicaulis
CACTATTACCCTTTTATTCTTGATATTTCCTTCTATCTTTGAAGTTTGAGGAGTGGTAATTCCACCTTTTCATTACATGATATGGTCGGATTCGTTTCTTCCTATTCTAGGGCTGGTTCCTAGTGTATATCCTCTTCTTGTTCATTTTCTTCTTCCTCTTCACAATCTTTGTAAAATAATTTCTTCTTTGCACACTTATGACCTTTAGTGTATTTTCTATCACAACTGTAGCAAAGCCCTTTTGCACTTTTTTCTTCCAATTATTATGGTGTCAACCTTGTAGGTTGTGGAAATCTAGGCGTAGAAATACTTCCTTTTTTATAGAAGTGAGTGGTAGGCTTCCTTGTCACCATAATTTTACATTCAATTTTTCTTGCCAACCTGAATGCCTTCTCCAATGAATTAGGTTCCAAAGCGTGAACTTCATGTTGGAGGTTATCTTTTAAAGTGCCTATGAAGAGATGAATCTTGTGTTCCTTTGTAATATCGATTACCCTTATATTCAATTTTTGAAAGTCCTCGTGTGCTCCCCCACTAAGCCGTTTTGTTTCCAAGTTTGCTCGATTAGCTAAAAGAAGGCATTACTCTTGATACCCGATAATGTGTTATCATTTCCTAAGTAAAAAATTATTGAGTGACAGAATTTTTATGGGGGTAAGCGAAGGATGCCATACAGAGTATATTTTCTAAATGTAAGTTGCAATCGCGTCACCTTTTGTGTGTGTTTTGCACGTTACCGGGAATCAAAATATTGTCCCCTACACCTTATTGGTATCCGTATTCACCCAGGATCCTTTCCATCAAACTTCCTCATATCCATTTATGGAATATGGTGGTTCTTCCCGCCAACATTAGAGTTTATGAAGTCACGATTAACATTTATTTTGTTCTCATCATGAGTTTCCTCTACTATATTTTCACCATTAGGGAACATTTCTTGTATCAAATTTGTCAAACCTTCCATGTCTACTTTTAGATCATTCTTCATATTTTCCATGTTGTCTTTCATTTTTTCATCGATATTAGCTTCCATGTCATCCATCTTAGATTCCATGCCATCTATATTAGATTCCACGCCTTTCTTCAAACCATCCATCTTCGCTTCCATGCCTTTCTTCAAAACATACATTTCAGTTTTTTTTGCTCTTTGCGAGAGCGAAATTTGGTGCAGTTTCTCTTGTAATTTTAATAGATCATGTTGGAATTCTTCATCTTCATGATTCATAGTAGAGCCTTATGAAGGCTTAATGGGTGTTGAATTATTTTTACGGGGAATTATTTTAGAACCCAATACTGATATATATTCTACAATATGCCCTTGGAATCAATTCAAATTGATTCTTCAAATAAGACTTATGCAATTCGTAAAAAAAAATACACACCTTTTTCTTGCTTTTGAGGAGCTCGATATTGAAATTGGATTGTCTTTGTGATTGTAGCTCTTCAATATCTGAAATTCAGCACTGAGGTTGCCTTATGCATTATCTTTTGAATGCCATAGGTCTTACTTGATTTTGATTCTCCAAGGAAAAGTTATGTCTGATCTCCCATAATGACCTAATTATGGATTGGTTCAGTAGAGCGAACTTGTATGACTTTCCACATGTCACTATTTTGTCTTTTAGCTCTGACATTGATAGCAAATAAACTACAGTCCATGTACTTGCAACCACTTTTTACAGCACTCCAATCTGATGCTCAGAGAGATAGTTATGAATATTTTCCCATGATCACCTCTTTGAGATGAAATTCAGGAGCCTAAAAAAGCATTACCTTCCATAGATCATATCTCCGAAAATATTGTGAACCAAGCTCTGAAATTTTTCAACTAGTTTCGTCAGGCTTTCAACTTCACACCGTAAAAATTTCAGATTTTGAACCTTAGTAGAAAATAATTTATAGTGAAAATTCCACGATGACCTGTTTAGATTAAATTAAGGATCCTGCCAAAAGACCTAACTTGCACAGATCATATCTCCAAAAATATTGCAAACCACACTCTGAAATTTTCTGAAAATGTTCCTTAGGATTTCGGCTTTGCACCCTAAAAATTTCAGCTTCTGAAACTTCGTAGAAAAAACGTTATAGCAAAAAATCCACGATAACCTATTTGGAGCAGTGAAACCCTAGAATCCAAACCTTTGATACCAAATGTTGTGAAACCAGCTCCAAAAATAGAAGAAAAGAGATATCAATGAACAATTCTTGATGATACAATTTACAAAACCTCCTTTCTATATATAGGAGTCCATGGGGCCACAATGTAATCGTAGTGGGGCCACAATGTAATCCTAGCCGACCTAGCAATAATAATTTAAGCGCACAATAATAGCAATATGGGGGTTACAAGGGTACAATAATAACAATAAGGGGGTTACACTAACAAAAATAAGGGACTATACTAGTTATATAGGGACCTAACAAGTTGAATGCAAAAGGAAAACGAGAGAAATAAAAGTTCAATTAGTAGTAAAAGGTTATTCTGAGGTGCACATAATTGATATTGGTGATACCTTTTCTCCTATTGTAATGTTAGCTTCTATTATATTTATTTTATTTGTTTTTTTTGCTTTTGATTTTTAGGTATAATATACGGAAGTGAATAAATCCTTCCTAGATGGGAATCTAGAAGAAGAGATCTACATGATGCATCCAGAAGGCTTTGTAGTGAAGGGTAAGAAAGAGTTTCTATGGAGGTTGAAAAATTCATTATATGGGTTGAATAAATCACCAAGGATGTGGTAGTGGATCATTGTGTGTATTCTAAATTCATTTGTGATTGTCTTATTTATTTGGTCATTTATGTAGATGATGTTTTGTTGATTGGAAATGACAAAAAAATAATTGAGGAAATGAAAACTTGAGTGTCCCCTAAATTTTCCATGAAGGATCTCGGTGCTACAAATGTTATCTTGGGCATGGAAATTAAAAGAGATCAGAAAAAGACGAAACTCTCATTAAATCACAGAAAGTATGTCGAGTCAATATTGGAAAGGTTTAATATGCATGAAAGTAAACTGGTGAAGGTCCTTATTATTATCGGTGTAAAGTTATATGCACATCAATACCCCTTGAGATAGGAAGAGAAAGAGGAAGAGGGTGTGTCTTGTGTTCCATATGTTAGTGTGGTTGGAAGTTTGATGCATGCAATGGTTTGTACT
Organism: Pinus albicaulis; assembly: GCA_034641835.2. NCBI lineage: Eukaryota > Viridiplantae > Streptophyta > Pinopsida > Pinales > Pinaceae > Pinus > Pinus albicaulis. The sequence goes on from CM076578.1 coordinate 174,520,569, forward strand.
AAACTATAAATTGCACATGCAATGGGAGTATTGAGCAAGTATATTTCAAAATTGATAAGAGAGAATTTGACAATAGTGAAAATAATTATTTCAGATTTATGTAGCACTTCTAGATATGGATTGTGCTACCAAGGAACACCATGATTAGACCAAGTTTTGGATATTCATGGCTTTTCTAATGTGAACTGGAGGTTTTTTTAACTTTTTTTTTATCCCATACCGCAAAAAAATTTCAAATGCTACACAATTTGTGAAGAGGTACAAAGTACATATGTGGGAAATGATGTCTCCCACAGTTCCACCCAATGATGCCCCTTTTGTGGAGAGGGGTGATACAAGGTAATGCTTCGTTTTTGGAAAATAGGTGTTGGTGTTGACAAAAAGGAAGCCTCATCCAATGATAGAGTCACTGATACAGGGGATCAGGATTTTGGATGTGATAGGTGTAACATAGCCATTATGGCGAGGGGTAATTGAAAACTAATGACGTGGATTCAGTGGCCCAAGGTCGGAGTACAAAAAGCAGCGTGGCGATAATCATAACTTTTTCTGATGGGGAAATCCCTGTAGTTGGTATGACATCCAAGGTGGGTAAATATTGGTTATGAATGTCATGGTGGCTTATGTATGGGTGTGATACTTCGACCAAGGGTGAACAGGGACTGCTTCCATGGGAGAAAAAATGGATGGGTGGGTGGGGGACATAGTGGACCATTTGCGGTCTATGTACACTTACCAAAAGAATAAAATAATGGGGTTTGGTTTAACACAGAGACGGGTGCCCCAAAACATGAAAGTGTTCACTCATTGATGATGTGAAGAAGGTTTTTTTGCTGAGGGTGGGGACCCTCTTGGTTGGTCTCATGTGTGGGGTTAATGAATTGGATGGAAAATGTCACACATGGGTTATGTTGATGGAGGTATGATAGGCCAAATGCAAGGCACGGTAGTGCCCTTTCGATCTGCTTGCAAGATGTGGTCGTCTGGGAAAGGGGTTTTATTTTTTATATATTAAAAAGTGACCTTCTTCATCGGTGAATGGGCATGAAGTGCTTCCCAGAATAAAGTGGTATGTCCATGGCATCATTATTTTTTGTAATATATGGCCTACTTTGGGTGACGAGCGCCATAGAAATTTTGTCTATTTTTAGTTTTTTCAGTGTGGCTGATGTGTTCCTATTTTGATAACAGGATGTTGTGGAGGGAGAGGGATTGGCCTGATTTCCATGCTACCTTAGCTGCTGAAAGTCACGTGCACCAAAAATTGGTGCACTAGGGTCATCTTAAATTTATGGAGAATGATCAGTTATGATCATAGGATCATCTTTTGCGCTACTTGGTATGATGTTGGAATAGGCAGTGCAAGGAGATGGTGCACGAGGTTGCGACCTTGCTATTCATCCTGAGAGAGATATCTATTTTATGACCGGGTTCATGCCTCAGGGTGAGGCACTTTGATATCCACTTCCCGATGGGAGGGTGGATCTCGAGCGATTTTCAGTAAGCCACTTTGGCCAGGCGCTCCTTATGGAGGGGTGTATAGCTATTGCTACACTGATAGACTTGGGCGAGTGGTCTGCTCTAATGGCCATTGTGCGATTGGAGGGTTCATCTGCTCCTCATCAGGCATCAAGTCCGCAGATCAGTGTCTTGTGCCGATTCAGATTTGGGCACTTTTTTTACTTTTCCCATTTCTATTATGACAAGATGTTGGAATATATTTCCAAGGTATGAGATGGATCGAAGTTGTTTACTTATGCCAACATCTTATGCAATATCATATATGAGTGGATGGTGCTATTGACACCTACGATGGTAGTGCCTGTTGGGGGGCCACAACAGCCTCGCATGAGGAGGTGGGCCCCTATGATGCCCCTAGGAGGTGGAGGTATGGTGGCGCATTATTGGAATGCCATAATGAAGACTTGGTTTAAGGCCAACCCTCAGATATTCTTTCCATTCCCTTATGCACGGATGGACTTCTGGGAAGATCCAAACATGGGTCTTCCTACTATATATGCTTGGGGGCCAACAACTATGTCTTTGTGCCTTTTGCATTTACTTGAGTATTTATGTTTATATGTGTATTATGATGACACTGACATAGTATTGGTTACTCTTGCAGATGTTGGCGAGGTAGGTCGTCCTATGGCTCGGTTGGTGGGGCACCATCCAATTAGGTGAACTTGAGGAGCTCGTGAGGGACATGGAGCAGCTCCTACATAGCCTTTGGGTGGAGCATCGGGTGGTGAGGCCGGCACTTCAGGGGAGGGTGGCATCTTGGCTGCTGCCGAGACTACTATTGAGCCAACTTGTGCTTATGTGGCAGAGGCTCATGTTTCTAAGTTGACCGAGTAGGTGGAAACTTTAAAGGATGCATGGGGTCGAGTGGACCACTTTACCCAGGTAATTCCTACCCTAGGATTTGTGGACGACATTGAGCATATGTGGTCGGAGACCTTGATGGCTCAGGAGAGGGGCTATTGGTCGGTTTTATGTCGGGTGGTAATCTCTGTGTTGACGACAGCTCTAGTATTGGTACCAGGAGCGGTAGTGGGTTTAGGTGCCTCACCTGTGGGACCACCTTAGAGTATTTTTGTATACGGGGAAAGCACACTTTATGAGGATTCTTTCCCTATTTTTGTTGACTTGTATATATGTATCTTTTTGGGCTGACTTACGGGTCAAAGATACTATTTTTTTTACTCGGACACATACATTTTTGGTATATGTATGCGAGAGATATTTTTGCGGCTCTACATGGTGTGCCCCCTGTTTTTGTTTATGGATTATGATATCATGATGGATATCCATGTTTCCTCTATTTTTGTTTTTTTATGTATGATGGTTTATTCGAGATGCATTCTAGTTTAGAATATTATTAGCTATGCGATAAACTGTTTGGTTTTGACTCCTTGGTACATGTGTGAATATAATGTAGTCAAATTTTCTGCTTAATCTTTTGCACATAATTATTTTCTAAATAGATATGAATATTTTATCTCAAATGTTTGGTTTAACTGTGACACTACTAAATGGGAATCAAGGTAGATATGTAAGGCATATGCCCTGATTGAGGGCGTCACACATAAGTCCGATGAGAGCATCATATTCTGCCTGATTGTTTTATTGTTGAACCAATACAAACACCATTGGTTTTGAGTGGTGATCAATTAGGATGATAGATAACCCAAGTGGATGCTGCTAAAATTTGAGACCATAACGATGCTCCATCAGCAAATCCAAGGTAAGGGTAGGGCTGGTAATCCATTTGTGACATTAGAGCACGTTTTGTGACAAATATTTTTGTAAAAAAATTAAATTATTTGGGTCTGTGTACATTGACTCTAAGGGAGGGCCTTCTTAGCTCTCATGGGTAGAATTTTTTGAAATAAAGGTCATTGACGAGGTTGCTGAGGCATGTTCTGTCTGGCTCAGTCAAGATGTATGCCCCCTTGAGGAGGCAATGTTTTATGATGTAGGGTCCTTTCCACAGAGTTTCAAACTTTTCTGGCCCTAGGGCTTCTCTTGCGACATCGTAGCGAAGGACTAGCTCTCCCTCATTGAATGAGGGAGGGGTGATGTGGTGGTCGAACGATGCTTTTACCCATTTATTATGGGCCTCGTTTTGTTCGACTGTTGTTGGCTTTTGTCAACAAGCTCTAGTTGTACTGGACGTTATTCTAGAGGCTAGGTATCATCAAGAAGTTCAATGGAAGCATGTAAAATCGGGATCCTGTGGAAATCAATGCAAAAATGTAGGGTGCCCCGATTTTTTATGATGGGAAAAACTTTGAGGTCCCAAGATGTGCAGGTAGCCTGATTTGTAGTTCCGATACATGAAGATATGAATCATATATGGTGTATCATGTCATCGACGTTTGGTGGGGGGAGGATCTCTGTGATGGAGGCTTGCGTGAGTGCAAGGTTGGTTCCCCTATTAGGATGGTCAATTTCCTGTCAGTGGAAATTGTGCCTAGTGTAGAGGTGCTTGAATGTTTCTATTAGCGAGCATGCCTTTGGTTCATGGTTATGGCCAGTGAAAATGGTGCATGGTACCACTTTTCCAACTAAGTAGATTGTGTGGGAATCAACACTACTCTTCATCCCACACGCGTTTTAGTCATCAATAATTTTCACCTGTTTATATGACTAAATGCTTTGTCCAAGATTTCTAGAAATAGAATTCAAGAATCATGTGATTTCTAGAAATCCCCTCAAAGAGAATTTTTTTCACTATCCCACCTCCTTGTCAAAGCATGGACAATCTATCGCCCAAACAAGACCAATGTCCCTCACTCTCACTATGTTTTCCATCTCTACCTATAACACTCTGTGTTTTTTTGCCTAAGACCTCTACTTTCACACCTTTTTTCGCTAAGTAAACCAAAATTTTCTCCTACTCGCCAAGTGCCTCAAGCAATGGTGTTGTCAAAACTCCCTATCTAAAAACTCTTTGAAGTAAAACAAGTTTTTCTAGTATTCTAGGATGGTAGTGCATAATAGAGTGTCAAAAACCTTGCCTCCTCATCCAAACCTTATTTGAATTTTTTAGTCAAAAAACCTATTCCAAGAGCATTACCATAAGTCAAATAGGGCCACCTAGGTTATGCAATATCATGGTTCTAAATGCACTATTTCCACAAGTATTAAAAAATGAAGTCAAGAGAACAGAAGAATGAGGCATGTCATTATCCAAAGAACATCAAAATACCTCCAAAGGTATCCTCTTGATCAAAGAAGTAAGCCTACAAAGGAGCAATTTACCATGTCAAAGCATTTCTGCAAGAATGTTTTTATAAATGGTCAACAATAGAAACAGAGTCAAAGAAGGAGACCTAAAAAAGCTCATAAAGGCATCCACAGCTGGTAGCAAGATGAAAACAGGCTTAAAAAGGTTTACAAGGAGGAACATGATCTCATCAGAGAGTGTTATGAAGTGATGCCCATCAAAATGTCCATGCAGGTGATGAAAGACAGTGGCACATAAGCAACAATGTACCTGAAATCAAAAATATCATTTAAAAGTTTGTTGGCTTCAAGCATGAAACTTGTAGAGGGATAGTTTCCCTTTGCTTGCATTCTTGCAAAGAAGACCAAAAGACATCAGATTAGCCATGAGGTAAGGTAAAGTAAGGAAGTTCATCATATGAGAAGACCATTCACAACCTAGAAGAAAGCAGCAATGTATTTGTTTGTTGGGAGTCACGATTCATTGACTATTTTGACCAAGCAACAGAGAAATGATAAACTCAGAAGCATGGGAAGATAGACAAAGAGGGTCAAAATAGTGACCAAGAAACCTCCTTCATCACAACAGATGGTTTCAAGGGTTTTTTAGTTACCCTAGGGTTTGGAAAACAAGCACTAACTCCCAGTTCCAAGGTATTTTTCTCTAAAAACAGTTAAAGATATCTTCAAATGCCCAAAGGGGACAAACATGGGTGGAAATTGCCAAAGACAGTAACTATGATAAGTAGGGGCCATTATGTGACAAAGCAATCTGTCCAAGTTCAAAAGAGACAGTGATCAAAGCGACATAAAAAAAAAGAGATATACCCCTGGTTTATAGCAGAACAATGAAACTCCCAACAAGGACCTCTTTGTCAAAAGACTATTCTGCAAAACTGTGACTAAGATATAAAAAACACTTCATAGAGCTGGAAAAGGTGTTTTTCCACAGAAATAATGACAAGGTCAAAGAAAATAATGTTTCAAACACAGAATATTAGTCAAAGGAGAAATGGCAAAAAGGGATGAGTTTGCTGTGTGTAGGTATTAAAAGTTCAAAAAAGTTATTTTTCCAAAGTATAAGCAGAGAGGCATGGGCTTAGTGTCTTTAGGAATATTTTCAAAATAACGAGAACCTTAAGAAGCCTCCAGCAGTGAAAAAAGAACCATGTTTTCATCAAATTGTCCACCTACAGGACCAAAACTGTCAAAGACACAATGAGAAAAAGTAAGCAAAGAAGAACATTACAAAAGTGGGTTTTTACTTGAAATTTGTTTTCAAAATGGTTATAAAGGCCTTTTTGGTACTCCCCTCACACCATTTGTCATCTCCAAGCCAAAGGAATCCATTGAGAGAAGTTTTCGAAAGTTTCTGTGCAAATCAGTGAAATTTTGTAGGCGTTACGCACCAAGGCCTATGTTACACACCTGGCCTTCAGCACTACAAATAGGAGGGCTAGCCACAATGTTATTTAACACTGCATTACACACCCAGGGCCTGACGCTATGCACCTGGGTTGATGTTACGCACAAACAAAGCAGACTGTCCACAAACTTCCTATTACGTGACTATGCTATGATCCTGAAGCCCGACTGGCATGTCTCCTATCTGTTACGCACCAATGTTACGCACCTACGCTATGCTCCTAAAGCCTGACTAGCCCATCTCCTGCTTATTACACACTAGTGTTTCACACCTGCACTATGCACCGATGTTATGCACAGACAAAGTTTGTCTAAAATTGCTAAAGGGAGTAAAAATTTCAGTTTTTCACCTTTAAAGCCTCTGCAAAAGTCAAGAGACAAGGTTGGTGATTTATTTTCTTGCCTCCCAAGCTTTCATTTTCCTAAGCAAAGTCATATTTAAAGGCTTAATTGAACAAAACCCTAGGCTACATAGAAATCAGTTTTAAAAACCTTTGGTTAGGGTTTGAAGGAAAAAATTGTTATATGTGCCAGAGGAGGATGAGTGACATCAACCAAACCTCTAAAACACTGAGTTCACTCTTGGAGAGTTTCATATTGCCATCATTTGAACAAATTTTCCCTCACTTCACTCATTGCGACCTTTTAACCTAAATGCCCTCAAACAGTTTTCAAAAAGCCTTATGTGCTAAAGAAACAGCCACCATGTCCGAAGTAGAGATTCACACCAGCAGTGATGAAATTCAAATACCTACCGAGCCTTAGCAGAAATATAAGGGAGGAAGGGAAAATATGTTTGAACCCTTAGACACAGTTCAGATTACTTCCTCTCCCATTATCCTTTCATGCTTTCAGGATGTTGGGTGTTATCAGTTTTGTGAAAAGGTCAAACAAGTCAAAATCCACTCAGACTTGACTAGATTATTTGTCATTGGCTTGAAAAATCATTGAGTTAGCCTAGCAGGAGTGGATTTTGAACTCTCATCTGAATCCACTTCCAAAGCAACAGGTATACCAAACATTGGAGAGATATGGTTTAAACAAAAGAAGTTGGAGTTGTGCTATTATGAACCCTACCTAAAACCAAGCTATCAACAAGGCTGCAAGGTTGTTTTTCATTTTTCCCACTTGCTAGAGAGGTATGCCTTGTTGATGAAGCATATTATCAGGAATTTTGCCTGTGAGGGGAGATACTCCAGGATTTACTCATATCATATAAGGTTACTAATGCACTTCACCGAAGTCAAAATGATGAATCTACCATACTACTTTTTCCGGAGCATTGACAATATTGCCTCACTTGTCAAGAAAAGAAGCTATGACTGCCAAATGCTGAGCCTTTTCCACCACTCCTTGATCAAAATGATTGTCTTACATTAGCTGCGACGAAAAGGAATCCCTTCAGAAGTCTTCATCTCACGTGATGTGTTTACAAACCCCCAATCCTTCATTCAACATAATTTACCCTCCACTTCACAACCACCTACCTCCACTCATCCATCATCTCTCCATGTGCCTTATCCACAAAGAAATTCACCCCTATCCCCTATCCTAATGTACCAAGTGAAGAAGCTGGCAGTGGCTCTAATGATGAGTAAAGAGATGACAATGATGAGTAAATAGATGTTAATAATGAGGAAGAGGACAATGAGGTAGAAGCTAAGGAAGATGAAGAAGACAAGGAAGAGGACAGTAATGAGAAAGAAAGTAATAATAGCCACTACAAAAAAGAAAATGATGACAGCAAAAATCAAGAGACAGATGCAAGTAAGAGAAAGGTTGAAATATTGAGGAAAATGCAGAGCTTGATAAAGATGATGAAAGTGGCGAAAATAATGAAGATTATGGGACAAAAACATAGTGTGAAGGAGAGGAACAACAGAGTGATGAAGACCAAGAAGAGGTAGCCTCTCAAGGAGGAAACAATGAGCAAGAAAGCAGAGTTAAAATCAGTGGGTCTTACGATGAAGAAGATGACAAGGCTTGTGGCACCTCCAAGGGTAGATACACCATCATAAAACCTCTCACATGCACCTACCACAGAGGCAGAAGGGATGTGTTTGTTACCTCAAAAAGGAAAGGGGTCATCTCTCCTCCAGCAATCAAGCATCGAGACAAGGGAAAAGGAAAGGTGGAAAAAGGGGAGTAGAAGGTACAGTTACGAAGGAGAATAAGGATCAAGAATACTTCTCAAGGATCTCAATTCATTGATCTAGACAGTGACAATGAGGACCAAGAGATGAAAACTAGGTTGCTCCTCTTGGAAAAATATGCACAGCTTCAGGAGTGGAAAATGGATTTTGAGATGGCTCAAAGGGTCATCTACTACTACAAAGAGGAACATAAGAATTTCAAGGAGGTTAAGAGGGGCCTTGCCCTACAAAAAAAATGGCCAAACATTATTCAAGGAAAATCATGCTTGCTAGCGCCAAGCAAAGAAAGGCCCTCATTGAACTAGAAGACCTAAAAAGAGCCAAAGTGCATGAAAACCTTGGATTATTGGTTGAGGCTTCTCAACAGGTATCTAAAACCTCTCGAGGGGTCTACCCAATAATTCTGAGGCAAATTGGACAAATTTTTTATTTTTCCAAATTTTGACCCCTATTACGCAGCTCCCTAAGTGTTATGCACAAAATTGGTGCATCCTCAGCTCCCAAAGTTTACATTTTTGGATTTTTCACATCACCAATAGTCTACTCACCAATTTTTAGATCATTTGGAGCATTTTTAGCCCCCTCACAAGGTCAAAAAACATAAAAAATTTGACCTTTCTGCCTCCTTTTCAGACCAGGTGTTATGCACAGAGAAGTGTTGGGAGATTTTATTTTTGAGCAGGTAAATGGCATTAAATTAGTACAAATAAAACATTTTTGGAAATTATACTCATCAGGCTTTCTAACGAGCCATCACGGAGCCAAATCTAGTGTCGGGAAGACCTCCAAACGACTACTGCAATAGGGCCTATTTCTGCATTACGCACCTGGAAATTTTTCACTGTTTGACACGTGTTACGTTCTTGTGGCTGAGTCAGAAAAATGTGCGTTTGGAAAGTTTTCATAGGCATGTCAGGCCTACAAGTCAATTTTATTTCCATTTATAGTTGGAAAAGATATTTATTTAGATATTTTTGTGCCTTGGGCTTTGCAAAGCCTCAAGGACAAGTTAGGATATTTCTCTTTGGCCAATAGGCTTCTAGATGCTCTAGTAGGCTCTCCTTTCCTCATTTTTTATATAATACATGAGGATTCATTGTAAATAGTTGAGACTTGATGTGTTTAAGCATAATAAATGGTTTTATGAGCTTGGACAAGATATTGGTTTTATGAAGTGAATGAATGGCTTGTGTGGCTTGATGTTGGAGAAGCTTGCTTGCAAGATTCCATAGCTTGGTGAATGGTGATGTTTTCCTAACTTGTTAATGTTTTCTTGTCCTCATTTTTCTTCAGTCTACTTGGTCACTATAAATTAGAAAAGTATAGGTTGATATATGCTCATGGAAGCCCCTCAAACCTCCTATTTGTTATAGTCTTGATGTTTTCTTCTTTTAGTCATCTTAAGGAATTCTTGATTGCTCCTTAGGCCCACTAAATTTTTTTTTTGTTTCATGAATGGTTAGTATGTCAGCCTATAAATATGATTCAAGGTAATCCCTTCTTATTTAAAGTTTTTCAAAACCCTATTGTGAAGCTTTTCTATGGAATACTAATTGATTAGGTTAAGACAAAGAGGTCTCATTTCAATCTTTCCCTTTGCCCATTCTTACCAACTTGTTTCAGAGTTCTCAATAGTTTGATATATGTTGTTTAGGAGTTCCTTCTCCATATATTGATTTTTTTTTTTTATCTTGTGTGTTTTCTCAGAAACTGAAGGTGAATTTAGAAAGTTATGAGCTCTAATGCTTCTATGTATCACCGGAATGTCCATCTTACATGTTTATCAGTTTTAGTATTGTTCATAGAGATTAATGGTTTTCCCTACCTCGTGAGTTATTTCTTTCAGACTATATATGTTTAAGACCTCTTAGTTTCTTCCCAAACTTGATGTTCATTACACCTCATACATCACCTAAGGATCCATTAACCTTACTAACTCGGCCCTACAATACACTCTGCTTCATCATTTAGACACCCTCGACTTCATCTAACCCCATAGCCCTATTGATTTGACAGCCTCTCATTCCACCTATCCTACTTAGTCATATTACCCCAACCCAAAACAAAAAAACAAATTACACTTAACAAATAGCCTAAAATCAATCATCCGAAGCGAACAAGTTCACATCCTTCACATCATAGAGAGAGCCCTCTCTGAGTCCAGGAAGGCTAGGTCCTAGGACTCCAAAGACTAGTCTGATGTTACCCTGTCATTTGGTTTAGCCAATATGCTAAATCACGAGACACTAACATAATGGAGATCACAGTGGGACCGAGTACATAGTAGCCTAAGAAGTCTTATAGACTCTTTCAACCCTCAATTAAACTTTGAAATCCTATGATTTATAGCTACCTCATCACTATCACTAACACAATAGTGGTTATGATGCAACCTCTGATGTCAGTGACAAACTAAGTATCCCTTAGGACTTTAGAAACCTTCGTCAAGTCATAGAAAACGTAACTGATAGCCTAAGATTAGAATCTAACATTTTCACCGTCTTAGAAAATTGATAACTCAGCTATAGGACACTCTTGAAAACCTTTGGGATACATATAGAAACTCATAGAACCCAAAAACATTTCTAAATTGGCTTTTTGTCAGTATTGGTGGTGGACCATAGACAACATGTCTTCAAAGAAACTAAAAATATCCACCTGGTGACTCCACTAGCCTCCAATAGGCCTTCTAAATCTTGCTAAGTATCTATAGACTCATGTAGGACTGCATCAAACCATCCCTGAGAAGTATAGAAACCTAGTCACACACTGTGTGAGTTTGATAGCACCTAGAGAGGCCAGCCTTCCAAAAGCAGTCATAAAATTTTAGCCTCTCTAATTTTTGAATTTGAAATTTGGCTTCATGAAGAATCAATACCAGATCTCATCCAGACCCAAACACTCCTACTATAGTTGATGACCCAAAAAATATTTTGTGGCAAACTTCTGAAACTGGAAACTTAGCTACTAATAGGACCATTCGTAAAGAAAGCTCTATACCTGAATAGCTTACAGCCTTACAAGATCCCCAGTTTGACTTGTGCCATACCAAAAACCTTTTCAAAACCAAGTCACAAAGTAGAATCGACCATACTGATCTTGAGCCCATAGACTTGTAGCAGAGTCTTACCAGAGAAGCTTCTCGTTCCACACCACCTGATTTCCAACTTCTCCACCACTTTGGCTCTTTTCATCCCAAGTCTGCTCGAAATCAGTTTACTAGTCCAATTACTTCCGCCACACCCATTAACACCTCCACTATGCAAACCACTCCATCTCATAGCACAAATCCTCCACTTGTAAATCCACCATTAGCTCCCACCATGGCAGCATGGTATGCACCCCTTGTGTTACCACAACCATTGGTACCTTTGCCAAATGATTACCAATCTAGAATCCCACACTTCACCAAGGCTGAATCCACTACTGTCCAACAGTATGTAGATAGAATGAATGATGCTTTTGTCTACATGGAATTAGAAGAGGAAACTATGAAAATGAGGATGTTTGCCCAAAGCATAGGAGGAGAAGCTAAGAAATGGTTCAAAAGCCTAACTCCCAATAGCATACATGATCTCCTTCCCTTTACCAAAATTTCATAAAAAAATGGGAAATCAAGAAAAACCCTCTTCAGATCCTTTCAGAATATAGCAATCTCAAAAGAAACATGGGAGAAAGTGTCCAAGACTATTGCACTAGGTTCAATAGTGTTTACAACGCACTACCGCCAAACATGAAACCCCCATTAAGCCTAGCCTTAGCTAAATTCCCGAAGGGTTTTGACCCCGATATGGCCTATCAAATAAGAGAAAGAGAGCCCCTAACTTTAGAAGACATGCAAAAAGGAGCTATAAGTGTAGAGGCCAACTTTATTGAAAAAAGAGCTAGGCTAAGATTAGAAAAAAGGGTAACATACAAAGATGACACCATGCCCTCCACCTCCTCATCTGATTTTAAGAAGGACAACCTTCTTAGGACCATGGAAAGAATAAGCATAAACGAAATAACATCCCCTAGGGACAACCAAACAAATCCCCAAAACAGAAACCGGAATCAAAATTTTAGAAGAGACTCGCCCCAAAACAGACCAAGGGAAAATGATCAACAAATCAGGCCACCCTTCCAAGATAACTATGTTGATGAAGGGGAAAGAGATATTGAACAACCAGATTAGAATCATCTAAACTTAATAGGCCCTGATAGTAAGGGTGAGGTTTTTCTCACAGAATAAGAATAAGGCTTTTTCTCCTCAAGCTAAGATGAAACAAGATATGAAGATTCTGAATACCACGAATTGGGATTATAAAATGCCATAATGGAAGTCCATAGACAATATGATCTTAGGAGTAAGAAAAACCAAGACAACTCTAGAAAAAACAACTTAGACACTGCTCTTAAGAAAACTCCCGAGAACATTCTTAAAAGAACAAGAGACAATAACAGCACTAGGGCTAAGAAAAATGATCCCAACAAGGATAAGCTAGCTAACCAGGAGTTGACAGAAGATGTCCTAGTACCTTTGCTAGTGGCCCTTAGAAAACTCTAATGACCTAAGCCCCGAATCAAAGTCAGCAAATTCAAAATATGGAGAAATTTATGGCTGATAAAACTTATGTAAATATGTCTAAAACTCAAGTACCTTTCAGTTTTGAAGGAGAGATCGCTAAAATCAAATAACCATCCCTCTCATTGAACTAGTAGCTCAGGGTATGTACCGCTCCCAAGTCTTGAAAGTCTTGAACATAGGAAATGATACCAACACTCTGAATTTGACAGATGATAAACCATAACTGTTGTTTGGACCTGAAGTAGATGGAAAATACCAAGAAGGAGCCATTCCCCCATTCTATGTTAGCCTAAACATACACAGCAAAATCCTACATAATGCCATGCTTGACTCTGGTGCCTCTCACAACCTCATGCCGAAGGTAGTGATGGAAAGATTGGGCCTAGAAATAACCAGGCCCTACAAAAATTTGTATTCCTTCGATTCAAGCAGACTTAAATGCTTGGGCCTAATCAAGGAATTATGTGTCAATCTGGCACAAATCCTTGCTAAGAGCTTGGTCATGGATATAGTCGTGGCTGACATTCCCCCTAAATATGGCATTCTTTTGTCGCGATATTGGGGAGCTAAACTTCTGGGAAACCTCCAACTTGACATGTCTTTTGCTACCATCCCGATTTTTAACCAAACTAGGAGACACTACTGGTAATATCATATGAAGTATATGGTAAGCAACCTAGATGGACCCAACAACACCCCTATCTATTTAATTCATTCAGACTTGGACTCATTCATATTGTATAATGAAAATGACCTTGATGAGAAAGTAAATGAAAATTGTGAAGATCTAGGCACATTACAACAATTAGATCACTTCCTCTATGATGAGTTCAAAATTTAAAACTATCACAATCCTAAAACACCACAGGATAATAAAACTGAAACTAATTTTTTGCAAATTGAAAACGAAATGTTAGAAAAAAAAATCATTTTAGAAAAGGGAATAGGTTACTCAAAAGAAAGACAAATCACAAGAAAACCTCTTCCTTTTGCTAAACCCAAAAAAATAAAACACCCTCACAAAACACAGATCTTTTTGGAATTTGGAACAAGACAGTCTGATGTTTCTACATTACCTAGATACTTCAACATCCAAGAAATTTTCCCTTTCAGAAAAAATATCAATTTTCACAAATATTGCTACAGAACCCAAAGAAATTTTTGCTGAAGCTGATATAGAAGAAGATAGCATGGGTAAACTTAAGAGGCTTGAAATAATTAAATTGTCTAAAATTTTTTCACTACACACAAAACAAAGGAATACAAGATTGTGCAAAAAATTTCATAATGCTTATGTGTGTAGGCAGGCTAGTCTAAAAACTTGCAACACAACTATTGTTCTAAAAAGCCTTTCTTTCAAAAAGAATCAGAAAAAATTTGAGCAGTTGAGTTCATTTAGAAAGAAAGCAAAGGGACATAAGTTTTGTATAGATTTTAGGTACTGGGAGCAACCCTTCCAAAAGAACAAATACCTTTTTACCAAAAAAGATCATACTTCACAAAGGGTAGGGTTTTCTAACCAAATCTCATTTCATGATAGTTTTTCAGGTTACCATCAGATGATACCACTTCAGATCAATCATCTCAAATATTTTTTCAAATTTCCTTGGGACAGTTGGATGCTTAGACAAATACCTCCCTGGCTAGAAAGTGCTAGAGATACTTTCTGAAAAACTATGCTTTCAGTTTTAAATTTCTCTACTATGGTGTACATGGATGACTTCATCATTTGTTTTAAAAATTATAAAGAGTACCTTGCCTGCTTGAAGAATATATTTGACTCAAACAGATTTGAAGAGAAAAGGTCCAAGAAGAAGCACCAAGGGAATTATGGATTTTCTGAAAACTCTTGGAATAATCTTGATACCCTGTTTTCAAACAGAGGTAACTCTATTTTGTATTTTCAAGAGTTGAATGGACAAAAGATGTTAGGAGATCCTTTGGAATACATGATGCTCAAACACTACAGTTTTCAAGATCCTTAGCTTTAAATTTTTCACTCATTGTACATACCATTGTGTGAATAAAAAGTCAAAAGGAGAGAAAAATATGAAACATAGAATAAATGGAAAAGAGGGCAGATTCAAAACAAGGTACAACCCCATACCCAAAAAATTAATGATGATGAAAGTGTGCAAGCCTAAATGCCACTACTGGTGTAAAAATAATGTCTTGTTCAGCTATCTAGCCTAATCATGGTTGAACATGTTTTAAATTTATTGTTGATAAGTTAGTGAAAAGAATTTTGGTCAAAACATTGAAGCTTGAATTGTCAAGGAAATTAGATTAGGAAAGAAATATACTAGTTCCACATGCTCAAAATAGAACCAAGGAGAAAAACAAGGATGAATAGCAAACTATGTATCTTAGCCCTGGTTTTTCTAGTCTTATTTTGTACAAAAATAACATTTGTGTGCAGCTTGTTTTTATGCCACAAACCCATGATAAATCGGATTGTCTAATCCTGATTTAGTCATGTTTTCAATTTCATGTTTTTAGCTTAGTGAATAATTCATGTCAAACAGTTTAACCTTGACAGTTGAGTAGAATAGGTAGAGAATCAAAGGAGTTCAATAGATTGATCTGAACTCCCAGAAGAGATAAGTGTAAAATTAGATAGTTTGTTTTCGATTTCTAAATAAAAATGTCAATAGGTTTTCCAGTTCAATTACACCCAAGGAAGAAAAATTTTTAGGCGAGTAGGTTGGGTAGGTAAAAGATAATTTGAGCTAATCATGCTTTCATATTTTCAAAATTACTACATTAGGGAAAGCATCAACAAAATAAAAGAGAAAATCCACCCAATGGATGAGGCATTGGTCTTCATAAACCAAGAGATCTGAAATTATGGACACCTCCTGAAAAGGAGCTGCCCTCCCCAAGTGGAGCCACTGTTAGTCATCAGTAATTTTCACCTGTTTAGATGACTAAATGATTTGTCCAAGATTTGTAGAAACAGAATTCAACAATCATGGGAGTTCTATAAATCCCCTCAAAGAGAAAAATTTTCACTATCCCACCTCCTTGTCAAACCATGGCCAATCTATCACCCAGACAAGACCAATGCCCCTCACTCTCACTATGTTTGCGACATCTTCCTTTAACACTTTGTCTCTATTTTCCTAAGTCCTCTACTTTCACACCTTGTTTCTCCCATTAAACCAAACTTTTCTCCTACTCACCAAGCGCCTCAAGCAATGTTGTTTTCAAAACTCCCTGTCTAAATTTTTTTTGAAGTAAAACAAGTTTTTCTAGTTGTATAGGATGGTAGTGCGTAATAGAGTGTCAAAAACCTTGCCTCCTCATCCAAACCCTGTTTGAAGTTTTCAGTCAAAAAACCTATTCCAAGAGCATTACCATAAGTCAAATAGGGTCACCTACGTTATGCACTATCATAGTTCTAAATGGACTATTTCCACAAGTATTCAAATAGGCTTAAAAAGGTTTAAAAGAACATGATCTCATCAGAGAGTGTTATGAAGTGCTACCCATCAAAAGGTTCATGTAGGTCATGAAAGACAGTGGCACATAACCAACACTGTACCTCAAATCAAAAAGATCATTTAAAAGTTGTTTGGCTTCAAGCATGAAACTTGTAGAGGAACAACTGCCCTTTGCTTGCATTCCTGCAAAGAAGACCGAAAGACATTAGATTAGCCATGAGTTAAGGTAAAGTAAGGAAGGTCATCATATGAGAAGACCATTCAAAACCTAGAAGAAAAAAACAAGGTATTTGTTTGTTGGGAATCAAGATTATTGACTGCTTGACCAAGCAATAGAGAAATGATGAACTTAGAAGCATGGGAAGATAGACAAAGAGGGTCAAAATAGTGACCAAGAAACCTCCTTCATCACAATAGATTGCTTCAAGGGTTTTTCAGTTACCCTAGGGTTTGGCAGACAAGCACTAACTCCTAGTTCAAAGGTATTTTTCTCTAAAAATAGTTAAAGACATCTTCAAATGCCCAAAGGGGACAAACATGGGTGGAAATTTCCAAAAACAGTGACTATGATAAGCAGGGGCCATTATGTGACAAAGAAATTTGTCCAAGTTCAAAACAGACAGTGATCAAAGTGACCTAAAAACAAATAGATATACCCCTGGTTTATAGCAGAACAGTGAAAATCCCAACTAGGACCTCTTTGTCAAAAGACTATTATGCAAAAATGTGACTAAGATATAAACAACAATTTATAGAGCTGCAAAGGTGTTTTTCTACAAAAATAATGACAAGGTCAAAGGAAAGAATGTTTGAAACACAAAATATCAGTCAAAGGAGAAATGGAAAAAAGGGAAGAGCTTGTTGTGTGTAGGTGTTAAATGTTCAAAGCAGTTCTTTTTCCAAAATATAAGCTGAGAGGCATGTGATTAGTGTCTTTAGGAAGATTTTCAAAATAAGGAGAACCTTAATATGCCTCTAGCAGTGAAAAAGGAACCATGTTTTCATCAAATTGTCCACCTACAGGACCAAAACAGTCAAAGACACAGTGAGAAAAAGTAAGCAAACAAGAACACTAAAAAAGTGGGTTTTGGCTTCAAATTTATTTTCAAAAGGGTTATAAAAGCCTTTTTGGTACTCCCCCTGCACCATTTGTCATCTCCAAGCCAAAGGAAGCTATTAAGAGAAGTTTTCAAAAGTTTCTATGCAAACCAGTGAACGTTTGTAGGTGTTACGCACCGAGGCCAGTGTTACGCACCTGGCCTTCAACACTACGCATAGGAGGGGTGGCCGCAGTGTTATTTAACACTGCGTTACACACCCAGGGCCCGACGCTATGCACCTGGGCCGGTGTTATCCACAGACACAGTAGAGTGTCCAAAAACTGCCTGTTATGCGCCTATGCTACTCTCCTGAAGCCCAACTAGCCCGTCTCCTACCTGTCACACACCAGCATTACACACCTGTGCTACGCTCGTGAAACCCAACTAGCCCATCTCCTGTCTATTACACACTAGTGTTATGCACCTGCAGTACGCACAGGTGTTACTCACAGACAAAGTTTGTCTAAAATTGCTAAAGGAAGTCAAAATTTTAGTTTTTCACCTTCAAAGCCTCTGCAAAAGTCAAGACACAAGGTTGGTGATTTTTTCTCTTGCCTCCCAAGCTTTCATTTTTGTAAGAAAATTCATATTTAAAGGCTTAATTGAACCAAACCCTAGGCCGCATAGAAATCATTTTTAAACACCTTTCGTTAGGGTTTGAAGGAAAAAAAATTTATATGTACCATAGGAGGCTGAGTGACATCAAACAAACCTCTAAAACACTGAGTGCACTCTTGGAGAGTTTCATCTTGCCCTCATTTGCACAACTTTGCCCTCACTTGACTCGTTGCAACCTTTTGACCTAAAGGCCCTAAAACAGTTTTCAAAAATCCTTCTGTGCTAAAGAGACAACCACCATGTCCGAAGTAGAGATTCACACCAGTAGTGATGAAATTCAAAGACCTACTGAGCCTTAGAAAAAATACAAGGGAGGAAGGGAAAATAGGTTTGAACCCTTAGACACAGTTCAAATTACTTCCTCTCGTATGATCCTTTCATGCTTTCAGGACGTTGGGTGTTATTAGTTTTATGAAAAGGTCAAATAAGTCAAAATTCACTCAGACATGACTAGATTGTTTGTCACTGGCTTGTAAAATCAGTAAGTTAGCCTAGCAGGAGTGAATTTTGAACTGTCATCTGAATCCATTTCCAAATCAATAGGTATACAAGACATTGGTGAGGTATGGTTTAAGCAAAAGAAGTATTTGTGCTATCATGAACCCTACCTAAAACCAAGCTGTAAACAAGGCTGCAAGGTTGTTTTTCCTTTTTCCCACTTGCTAGAGAGGTATGCCTTGCTGATGAAGAAAATTATCAGGTATTTCACCTGTGAGGGGAGATACTCCAGGATTTACTCATATCATATAAGGTTACTAATGCACTTCACCAAAGTCAAAATGATGAATATACCATACTACCTTTTCTGGAGCATTTCCAAGATGGCCTCACCTGTCAAGAAAAGAAGCTATGACCACCAAATTTCGAGCCTTTTCCACCATTTATTGATCAAAATGATTGTCTCACATCAGCTACAACAGCAAGGAATCCCTTGGGAAGTCTTCATCTCACATGATGTGTTTAAAGACCCCCAAGCCTTCATTCAATAAAATTTACCCTCCACTTCACAACCACCTAGCTCCACTCATCCATCATCTCTCCATGTGCCTTCTCCAAAAATAAATTCACCCCCTATCCCTTCTCCTGATTTACCTAGTGAAGAAGCTGACAGTGGCTCTAATAATGAGCAAATAGATGACAATAATGAGGAAAGGACAGTGAGGTAGAAGCTGAGGAAGATGAAGAAGACAAGGAAGAGGACAGTGAGGTAGAAGCTGAGGAAAATGAAGAAGACAACGAAGAGGACAATAATGAGGAGGAAAGTAATAATATCCATAAAAAACAAGAAATTGATGGAAGCAAAACTGAAGAGATAGATGCAAGTAAGACAAAGGTTGAAAACATTGAGGCAAATGAAAAGCATGATAAAGATGATGAAAGTGGTGAAAATAATGAAGATTATGGGACATAAACAGAGTGTGAAGGAGACAAACAACAGAGTGATGAAGACCAAGAAGAGGCGGCCTCTCAAGGAGGAAACAGTGAGCAAGAAAATACAGTAAAATCTATGAGTTTTATGATGAAGAAGTTGACAAGGCTTGTGGCACCTCCAAGGGTAGAGACATGATCATAAAACCTCTCACATGCACCTATCACAGAGGTAGAAGGGATGTGTTTATTGCCTCAAAGAGGCAAGGGGCCATCTCTTCTCCAGCAATCAAGCATCAGGACAAGGGAGAAGGAAAAGTGGAAAAAGGTGAGCAGAAGTTACATGTAAGAAGGAGCAAAAGGATCAAGAATACTTCTCAAAGATCTCAATTCATTGATCCAGATAGTGATAATGATGACCAAGAGATGAAAACTAGGTTGCTCCTCTTGGAAAAAGATACACAACTTCAGGAGTGGGAAAGGGATTTTGAGATGGCTCAAAGGGTCATCTACTACTACAAAGAGGAACATAATAATTTCAAGGAGGTTAAGAGGGGCCTTGCCCTATAAAATAAAATGGCCAAACATTATGCAAGGAAAGTCATGCTTGCTATTGCCAAGCTAAGGAAGGCCATCATTGAACTAGAATACCTAAAAAGAGCCAAATTGCATGACATCCTTGGAGTCTTGGCTGCAGCTTCTCAACAGGTATCCAAAACCTCTTGAGGGGTCTATCCACCAACTTTGAGGCAAATTGGAAAATGTTTAGTTTTTTCCAAATTTTGACCCCTAGGAGCGCAGCACCCTAGGTGTTATGCACAAAATTGGTACATCCTTAGCTCTCAAATTTTAGATTTTTATATTTTTCACGTCACCAATAGTCTACTCCCCAATTTTCAAATCATTTGGAGCATTTTTTACCCCCTCAAATGTTCAAAAAACATCAAAAATTTGACCTTTCTGCCTCCTTTTCAGACCAAGTGTTACTCACAGAGCAGTGTTGGGAGATTTTATTTTTGAGAAGGTAAATGGCATCCAATCAGCACAAATCGAACATTTTTGGAAAGTAGACTCATTTGGATTTCCAACGAGCCATCATGGAGCCAAATCTGGTGTCAGAAAGACCTCCTAAAGACTGCTGCAACAGGAATTCTTTTTGTGTTACATACATGGAAATTTTTTACTATTTAACACATGTGTTACGCTACTATGGCTGAGTGGGAAAAATGTGCATTTGGAAAGTTTTCTTAGGCATGTCAGGCCTAAAAGTAAATTTTATTTCCATTTATAATCAGAAAATATATTTCTCTTTGGCCAATAGGCTTCTATATGCTCTAGTAAGCTCTCCTCTCCTCATTTGTAATATAAGACTCGAGGATTCATTGTAAACAGTTGGGACTTGATGTTTTTAAGAGAAATACATTTTTTTATGATCTTGGACAAGATATTGGTTTTATGAAGTGAATGAATGGCTTCTGTGGCTTGATGTTAGAGAAGCTTGCTTGCAGGATTCCATAGCTTGGTGAATGGTGATGTTTTCCTAACATGTTAATGTTTTCTTGTCATCATTTTGTTTCAGTCTTCTTGGTTGCTATAGATCATAAAAGTATAGGTTGAGATATGTTCATGTAAGCACCTCGAACCTCATGTTTTCTATAGTCTTGATGTTTTCTTCTTTTAGTCATCTTATGGAATTATTGATTACTCCTTAGGCCCACTAAAACTTGTTTTTGTTTCATGAATGGTTTGTATGTTAGCTTCTAAATATGATTCATGGTATTCCCTTCTTATTTAAAGTTTTTCAAAACCCTATTGTGAAGCTTTTCTATGGAATATTGATTGATTAGGTTAAGACAAAAAGGTCTCGTTTAGATCTTGCCCTTTGCCCATGCTTACCAACTTGTTTCAGGGTTCTCGATAGTTTGATATAAGTTGTTTAGGAGTTCCTTTTGCACATATTGAGTTGCTTGTTTATCTTATGTGTTTTCTAAAAAATCTGAAGGTGAATTTCTAAAGTTAGGAGTTCTAATGCTTCTATGTATCACCGAAATGTTCATCTTACATGTTTATCAGTTTGAGTATTGTTCATAGAGATTAATATTTTTCCCTACCTTGTGAGTTATTGCTTTTAGACTATATATGTTTAATACCTCTTAGTTTCTTCCAAAACTTGATGTTCATTACACCTCATACATCACCTAAGGATCCATTAACCTTGCTAAATCGGCCCCGAAATACTCTCTGCTTCATCATTTATACACCCTCGACTTCATCTGACCCCATAGCCCTATTGAATTGATAGGCTCTCATTCCACCTATCCTACTTAGTCATATTACCCCAACCAAAAACAAACAAACAAATTATACTTAACAACTAGCCTAAAATCAATCATCTGAAGAGAACAAGTTCACATCCTTCGCATAATAGAGAGAGCCCTCTCTAAGTCTAGGAAGGCTAGGTCATAGGGATCCAAAGACTGGTCTGATGTTACGGTATCATTTGTTTTATCAAATATGCAAAATCATGAGACACTGACAACACAAACGCTTAGAAAGGATCTATTGTAGAAGAGGAGATATTTTGCTTCCATTTCCAATTTTTTGGTTTGGGTATGTCTGACTCTTTTTGGGAGTGTGAAATTAATGCTTCTCTTGCTGCTCTAAGCTTCAGGAGATGCTCGCATTTTATTATATGATGAAAGTGTGAAAAAATATAGCAATAATTTTGCGTGATCTTCTCTTGGTTAGAGAGAAGTCTTTGCGGTTGAGAAGAGACTGTGCAAAAAGGGTTTGCGAGGTGCTTTAGTCCTTTGCACCTATTGACCTAGTGGCCAATTAGGTCGCATAGTCTACATGTTATCCTAGGTTGGACCTGGGTCATGCTTGGTTGGTGTGCCATCCCCGTTTTCCCATTATGCCAATGTGGGTATGGGGTAGATGGATTGGGGGCGATTTTCCTTTTATATTTGTTGAGGAGATCTTCACGTTTCTTCTCTAATGCATGTATCATATCAATTAGAGGAAAAAATTGTGGAATAGAAGCATAATTCTGCTCATGGTGATTTCCTTGACACACCAGGAAAAATAGCCTAGATATGGGGTTCCCATCCTGCTCGCTTGACAACGCGACTAAGTACCAGTGGCATAGTGATTCTAAGTGAGGGAAAGTGTGCATGATTTGGAATTTTACACAATGCACATGTTGGTATTCTCTTTAGAGGGTGGTTTGGGGTAACTAAGGGTTCCCTGATTGGTCACTTTTCAGCTGACAAAAAGAGGATGGATCTGCTCGTCACATCTTCTTGGGTTGTCAAGTTGTTCATAGATTCCGAGTGTAATATCCCAAAATGGAATAATGCATTTATACTTAAACACAGTATAAGAAATGCAACTAAGTAAACAATACATCTCAAGACAACATCAAAATATATAGAGAAGCTAAGCCATTTTATTATATGGAGATGAATGAGTTACACAACGTATAGGAAATGAGTAGATCTAGCCCAAGAGAAGGCCTAGAATCACCCTACAATGGTGCTGCAACTAGCACTGCGTAACTGGTGAGCTTACAGAAGCAATACTATGTTGTCCCTACTGCTGATGATATACAAGTAAATGCTACAAAGGAAAAATGCAGATCTAGAGAGCTTATGAGCTCCAATGATGCCAAGATTCAAGATCTGGCTAATGTGATGGGTTCTCAAGATAACCCGGAAAGGATTTTCCAGATCTACAGCTTTGGAAAAACCACCCTCCTAGGGTTTGATCCTTTATCTACTGGGATTAGAGATCTAAAAATAGATCTAAAAAATAGATGGTTGAAATATGTCACAAGGTCAGATCTAAGCTTGAAGGTTTGATTCCTCCTCTAGATCTCCAAGATAGAAACTCTAGATATAGCTTCTCAATCCTCTAATGATGATTACAATTGCTACTACACAACTGCTCATAAAAAATGCATTGTAAGGGAAAGAGAGGCTCTATGCCTATTTAAATATGCTGCAATAGACTCTAGGATGATGGAAATATTGATGACAAGGTGAGGGGATGATCCCTCAAAGGATTACTAGATGAAATACTAGCACTTCCTTCCTCCTTTGGATCTACAATAATGGACATCATAATTCTAGATGGAACTACTGCTGCTAGGAGGTAAATAACTTTTGGCTCGATGCCAGATCTGAAATGAAGCTCTAGGAATGCTGATCTTTAAGCCCAAGGTGATAGGAATAATCCCACACCAGTTCCTGAACTGAAATATTGAAGGACAACCTCCTCCTCTCAAACTGATCTTCGGAAATTTGCAATTTCTGAATATGGATGTGCTACAAAAAGTAGGAAAAGATATGTGGCATCAATGCCTGATGTAGAATGAATTACAATAATATTTCAAGAGCTACTCAATGAAAGAGGTGGGATTCCTGAGCAGGAACACCCTATGCCAAACAACACTTGCAATCTTTGCTAAATATCCCAAGAAAGAAATGGAATGTCACATGACAATTCTAGATCTAAACAGATCATACATCAATAATAATATTCAACATATCTTCATTCTTTCCTTCATCTTCTTTATATAGTGTTTGAGCCTTCACATGCCTTGGCCCTCATCTAAATTGTGCTTTGAATGTGGACAAGATCCTCCATGTTTGACTGCATTGTCTCTCCAAGTCATCCATCATGTCTAGGTGCAACGTACACCCTCTCCATCATATGTGCATTAATTGCACACTTCCTCCATCATCTCATCATGAATACTCCATGATATTTTGTTTGATCTCTTCCAAGATCTTAGTTCACTATGTCAACCTCCATGATCTATCTCATTAATGAGACATGATCTCCACTTTCATTCACATTACTAGTTGCTCCACTACCTCATTATGTAGATCTAAGATAAATTAATCCACATTAAAACATAAAAAAGTGGATATTAATTCTTCTTGAGGATTATGGGTCCCTCCACCCTTTTATTTACTTAATTAAGTAGGTTGATTAGGAACTCTAATATTCGAAATATCAGGTGAAAATTTGGGAATATTACAGTCCTCCCCGGAAAAATGTTGCTTGTCCTCACAGGGGCTTCACTAGGGGAGCAATATCATACCACATGGGTTCATATTGGGGGATATAAATTGAGGAAAATTTGACTTAATATATTGGGGGATATATAGGGGATAAAGGGTTTTTATATTGGAAAGTATAAAAAATGGTGCTCAAAGTTAATGAAAAAATATAAATGGGTATAAAAAAATGTTAATGAAAAACTAGATACCTACAATATTTAGTGAAATTAGGGTTTTTTAAACTAGGGAGGTGTATTGGGTTCATATTGGTAGGGGGTTAAATAATGTGATTTTTATAGGTATTTTCCAATATGTAGTCAAATTAGGAGTATTTTTTAGTATGCCATGAACGCAGGCGATATGTCATAGGTTCATTAAGTGAACCCCCTGTGCTTGTCCTCAAGTAACTACAATAAGTGGATGCTACAACGAACATCCTCCCTCCAAATGGCATCCTCATGTGGAAGGATTTCCCATCTGTCACAATGTGTCATGCATATCTAGCTCGAAAGCTTCCTCTCTATAATGTCTAGAATGGCCTCCAACTGAAAAGTTAGATACCCTTCCTCATCAATGAATCTCCAAGCGGCAACCATATGATGATCAAAGTTCTCCTCTATACATGAGATAAATAAGATAAAGTGGTTCATTCCCCAATTGTAAAGTCCCAACTCACGAACTATGTTTCCAACCCATGATACATAGAGTAGATTGCATCTATCAATGCTCACATTATTAGCCCTGTTGGCTATGTAGGAATCAAAAATCACATCATCGTAGTGAAAAGCAAGAAGTAGAGACATATGGGAAAAGATAAACAATGTCAAACCATATTTTCCTAATAACAACCAACACATCAAAGCCTTTTGTGCCATGCTAGATCATCATGAAAACAAGTAAAAGAGCCATAATCTCTGAAAAGAATCCACTGCAATAATGCTTCTTGTTTCCATGCAAAATCAACATCAATGAGAATACGAGAGCCATACTCTCTCAAAAGAAGCCACCTCAGCAATGCCTCTTGCTTCCATACCACATCATCATTGTACCAAATGTAGTGGCCATATTCTCTCAAGAGAACCCATCTTAACAAGGGATCTTGTTGCCCCATCACAACATCATTATACCACGTACAATGACCATAATCCCCCAACAGAAGCCAACATTGTAAGGCCTCCTATTTCCATCCTCCAACAATGTCATGCAATGTACGGGAAGAATTCAACCCATACTCTCCCAATAATAACCATAGCAACAAGGATTCTTGCTGCCTCCTTGAATTATCATGATGCAAGTCATGGAGTAACAATATTGTAATGGACATGTGAGATGTTTCATCAACATAATAAAAACAAGATCCCTTATGCCACATCATGTGAGAGTTATGCTTTCTCCCAAACAAAAATACATGTAAAAACATGAGACATATCCCAAACAAGAGTAAATACAAGGACATAAGATATAACATGTGATGTTGAAACTCTTTCATCAATAACTAGAGTAACCATGCCTTCTTCTTTTGCATTCTTCCAGTGATGGGTAAGCCATGAATAAGAAAATTATGACTCATTGAGTGGTAGCCATACTCACCCAAGAGCAACCAGCGCATCCATGCTTCTTGATAGTCTGTATCATAGATCTGCAAGTGGTTTGGCAACCCCTTGCTCCATATCATCAACCATTCATCCCAATGAGGATGACGGATCTCATTATGAAAATACTTGGTATCCTCCCATTGTAGGACACCAAACTCCTCAAACTGTTGAAGAACCTTTCACTCCATGAAAGGTTGAAGTGCACCTCCAATGAGATCTCTTAATGAGACCTTCTTCTCATCCACGACCTTCCAAAACCAAAGAGGTTCTGGATCTGTTGTAGGTAGAAGTCTCTCTTTGAGATGTGAGGTGCTCATTGAGAAAGTGTCATCAAGAAAGGAGAAAATATTTCTCATCTCAAGATGTCTACCATTCATCATCTTAACCTCCATTTCTTCATGAGTGAAGTTATCTTCAGAATTCTCCAAGAATAATGGGGCCACTTCATTATCATTGCTACTAAGTGACAACGTTGTAGATCTGCAGGGTAATACACATGCTATCTCAAGGCAAGGTACAATAATGATCTCATAAACAGTCATTGTACATAGGATCATACTCATACCATTTTCCGAAACTCTACACTTCAACTCAAAAGGTTGAATGTATTCCATCCATGACAAACTGAGATATTTTTTCATCTCCTCCTTGATTACATCAAGGGTTCTCTATGCCGTGATATGTTGCTGCTTCAAATCAACATTTTGATTTTGTTGTGATCCCATGATTTAGTAGATTGGTAGACCAAATGGATAGGGAAACATTCGACCAGTCTTTGGAGTCCTAGGGCCTAGCTTTCCTGGACTCAAAGAGGGTTCTCTCTATTTTTTTGCAAAGGGTATGAACTTGTTTTCTTTAGATGGTTGATTTTAGGCTGGTTATTAAGCGCAAAGTTTGTTGTTTGTTTTGGTTGGGTAAGATGATCTAGCAGAATAGATAAAATGAGGAAATATTCACAGTCATTGGGAAACAAAGTCTATAAAATTCATGATAGGTTAATCAATATATCAGGGAGCATCACAGGGAAAATCTAATTTGGTCAATGGATCTTCAAGATTTTTAAGGGCAATGAGATGGACATTAATTGTGAGAATAGAAGTAGGACAAAGGGAAATTAAGAATCCTTTATCATGTACCTCTAACAAAGGGACTTAAATATCATAAGCATAAAGAGGAAATTAATAGATAGGGAAAACCATAAATTCTTTGATTCAACTAAAGCAGATAATTATTCAAGACAAACATTACAATGAGATATAGAAGATGAGAAACTCATTTAACTTCTAGTGATTTCACCTTCAAGGACATAAAACATTCAAGACACACATATAACTATAATAAGAGAATAGGGAATGCCTAAACATCTTTGATTATAGCTATGAAGATCTCTAAAACAATTATTTAAGGAAGTAAAAAGGGTATGATCGAAGTAAAACCTTTTTGGTAGGCTTAACTAATGGTACTTTAGAGAGAGACTTCAAAAAAAGTCTTTTAGTCACATCAAATAAGCAGGGCTAGCCATAAATCACTCTTGATACCAACTGTATTAAAGTATTCATGAAATAAACAAGCTTATGGTGTCTAGAGAGCAATTAATAATTCTCTAAAATTTCCTAGCAGAAGGAAACATTAAGGCAGTGAAGAACAAACAAAACTAAGGTGCCTTTAGAAACATTTCTTAGTCTAAATATTTTATTCTACTACAACATAGAAATATGGAAACATAATGAAACAAGAAATAACAATAACAGAATAGAAATACTTCACCATAAACTAAGCTCAGGGATCTTGCCAGCAGGCCTCCTCCATCAACAAACAAATCAAGGCTTTCATAAGCTCCAAGACATCAATTTATTTTCAACCTCCAAAAGAATGTGTATTGCTTGAAAGATTCATAAAATTCAAACAAGATAATGAGCTCAAATGTAGTATTTATCTGCAAATGAGGAGGTGAATATAAGTCTTAGGGTTAGGGTGTCATTTATTACAGAGTAAATGAATTCCCTGCCTTAAAGACCATGCAAGGGTCAAGGCAGAAATATCAACAGATATTTCTCTGAATAATAACTCCTATCTTAACTTCTGAGGGTTTATAGGTGAAATGTTTGAATTTAAGGCCTATCCATAACTTTTACAATAACTGCTTGTCATATAGAAAATATCTTTGACTTACTTCAATAACTGCCTAATGCTTTATTGAAGGAAACAAAGCATTAGGTGGTAGAAATATCTTTGAAAAGAGTAAATGTCATAGGCTTAGTCATTCGAATGCATTTATGGGATTAATATGCCTCTGTCTTATATTTAAACTCTGTATTAGGCCTTTAAAATATGTCTTTATACTCTGACTGTCTGTTCATATTTATGTCTTTCTTTAATCTGTTTGATCTCTACCCGTTTATTAATCCTTCATGATTAACTTTCCTGATATTCTGTATTTATCATTTAACCTTTTCATTTTTTACCTTTATCCTTTAATATTTGTTTTGACTGGCTAATCTTTTGTTTTTGCTCTCAACTGGTGATTGGCCATTTAATATTTCAATCTCTTTTCCTTCATTGTTTTGTTTGACTGTGTTTGTCTTATGTGTGAAGGGGTGGCTCTTCTTCGTGGCAGGAGGGTTTTTATCCATCGATGATCATGTTTCATCGATGGAAAACATTGGTACAAGCCCTCTGTCCATCATCAATTTGTTTTAAGCTCTTGGATCATCATCCAGGCCTTCTCTGTAATGGAATTTGGCCCTGTGGAATGTATTTCATACATTTCAGCCATTAAAACCTACACAAAAACACAATTTGTTAATTTAAAACCTGTGGGGATGGTGTATGACTGCATTTTATGTGGTTTTGGGCTATTGGAGGGTGTTTGAAGAGGAGGAGATGGCACAGGAGACAAGGTTCCAAAGGCGGAACCAGGCAAGAGTTCAAACAAAGGTGGGAGGGTTTGAATTTTTGCATGAAGGGCAAGTGGTTTTGAAAACCGGAAGTAGATTATCGCACAGAGAATGGGCGGTAAGCAGATTTTGGTGGGAGGCATGCAATATACCTCAGGACGTGACACGTAGCAAGGAAAAACCACTTATTTCTCGTGGGTCAGAAAAGGTTAACCCCAGTGAAATTAAATATGCGGCATGCGTCGGGGACCATCAGATCTCGAGACGGGAGATCGACGACTATCATGTGTTCAAGAGGCAGTGAACAGGTGATTAGGCCAGCGGAAGTGGAGGACAGGTGGTGAGGTTTGGTTGGATAGCGGGCTTAAGTGGAGTATGGGCCCAGGGCATTAATAATTTAATAGAAATGCATTGAGTTATAAGGTTTAGGGAGTGGCGCCGGGTATAGTGCGAGGCAGGGCCCATTTTAATAATTCAAAGGTTTAAGGGGGGGCTGTTATAAGGTATACGGGGGTTTATGAAATAGAAAATGGTGGAGGCTTATTTTATACAGGGAAGGGCTTAAAAATAGGTGGATGTCGGGGTTTTATGGGTGTGAGGGGGTTTGGGTTTAGAAGAGAAGGGGCTTAAGGCCTCTTTCATATAAGGGCGGGTTTTTGATATAAAATAGAGTTATATATATAAAAATAAAACACCCGGTAGGCTTAAAAATTGGATTTAAACAATGTAAAAGGGGGCTTTTAATTGTTTAATTTTTTTAAAGGAAAAATGATGAATGAGGCTCCCTTTAGGAAGGTTTTTAGGAAAGGGAGAAATGGGTTTTTTTAGAGGAAAAATGAAATGAATGATAGTGTGGGTAGGGTAGTGAAAATGAGGTAATAGGCTCAATAATGAAGCCTTTTTGGATCAGCGAGGAGAAAATTAGAGGGCAGAGTAGGAAAAAATAGTGAAATAGTTTAGCTTAGGATAATGAAGGCAGTGAGATTTCCAAAACTCACAATATTTCATAAATTTTGTTTTGAGAAATCTAGGACCATTACTTAGTCATCTTCAGAATCAACAAAAATTACTGATGACTAACAGTGGCTCCACTTGGGGAGGGCAACTCCTTTTTTGGAGGTGTCCAGAACTTTCAGACATCAAATCTCTAAGTTTATGAAGACTAGTTCCTCTTCCATTGGGCATATTTTTCCTTCTTTTGATTTGTTGATATTTCTTTGATGTGGTGATCCCAATAATCTAAAACACATGATTTCTTCAACTTCATTTCTACCTACCCAACCTACTTGATCTAACATTTTTTCTTCCTTGAGTGCACTTGAACTGGCAAAATCTTGACCTTTTTATTTTGAAAATAAAAATAAACTATCTAATTCTATCCTTATTGCTTCCAAGAGTTCAGATTAAGCTAGTGAACTTTTTTATTCTCTACCTAGACTATTTCATTGCCAAGATTAAGCTGTTTGGCAGTCTTGATTCTCTAAACAATAGACATAAAATTGAAAACATGATTCAAATCAAGATTAGGCAATCTGACTTACCATGGTTTGTGGCATTGGAACAAGCTGCACACAAACATTATTTTGCAGAAATAGGAACGAGAAAAATAAGGGTTGTGATCTATCATTTCTTATACATCCCATCTTTCTCTTTGGTTCTATCTTGAGTATGTGGAACTAGTATATTTTATTCGCTAATCTATCCTTTCTGATAAGTCAAGCTTAAATAACTTTTGACAATCATTTTTTACACTAACTTATGAGCATAAATTTAAACATGTTCAGCCATGATTAGGCTAGATGACTGAACACAATCTTCTTTTTTGAACAAGTAGTGGAATTTTGGCTTGCACACTTTCAACAGTACTTTTTTTTGGGCATGGCGCTATACCTCTTTTCAAATCTTCCCTCTTTTCCTTTATCTGTTTTCTAATTTTTTTTTCTTTTATGATATTTTAGAATGCAATGTTATATATAATGAATGAAAAATTTGAAGCTAGGACTCCTTATAATAATAGTGTTTGAGGATCCTTCCATTGACAAGACCTCCAAATAACTCTTCTCCATCCAGCCCTTGTAAAAAGAAAGCATTATGACCCCTAATTGAATGAATGATATAAGGCCCTTTCCACAAATTCACAAATTTACCATGTTTACCTTTGTCTTCCATCCTAGAATCCCATTTTACAACTGTGTCTCCAACTTGGAAATTATTTTCTCTAGTCCTTATGTCAAAGATATTCTTGATGCTCTCTTGTATTGCTTGTGCTCTTTTCTAAACCTCCTCTCCTGACTGTTGTAAATGAATGGTTTGGTTTAGCCTTCTCTGCATGTCATTTTCTTCTGATTGCACTTCTTGGAGGAGTTCCATGATTGGAACTCATAAGGATGTTGGGAAGACTACAGCCATGCCATCTATCAACTGATAGGGAGACATGTTGATTGATTTTTTGGTGGTTAGTCTATCAGCCCATAATGCATGAACTAGATTACTATGCCATGATTTATGGTTTTGTTCTAGCAGTCTCTTGATAATGTTGATCATAATTTTGTTGGAGGATTCAGCTAGCCCATTACCTTGGGGGTAGTAAGCTGTGGAATGCCCCAATGTGATATGATATTTATAAAATAATTCAACCATATTTTTGGATTTAAAGGCAACAACATTATCTATAATGATCTTTCTAGGACAACCAAATCGTGATAGTATGTTGGTCTCAAGGAACTTGATAATGAGTAAGTTAGTAGCATTCCTAGAATAAATGGCCTCTATCCACTTGGTGAAATAATCAGTGGCAATAAGGATCCACTTATGCTGGGAAAATGAGGTGGGGTGAATTTCTCCAATAAAATCCAAACCCCATTTTTGAAAGGGAGTCTCAACACTGATGGGATGCAAAGGTAAAGGTAGGAGTTTTCTCTTGCCATAAAAAAATTAGCACTTATGGCAAGTCATGACTAGTTTTTGAGTATCAGGGAAAAGGGTGGGCCAATAATATCCAGCTCTAAGAATCTTGTTTGCTGTGGTTTTCTAGTAAAGGTGACCTCCACTCTCTCCCTCATGCAGCTCATGCATGATTTTTCCTACATCATTCTCAAGAAAACATTTGAGCAATATGCCAAGATAATTTTTCCAATGTAATACTCCATCTAAAATGCAAAATTTTAAAGATTTTTGTTTCAAGAATATATCTTTTTTCCTTGATAAAAAAGGAGGAGTATTGAGATAAAGAAGCACATATATGATATTAGCATACCAAACTGAATTTAGAAATATTTTTTCAATGTATGGAGCAGCGAATTCTTCCTTTTCTTCTAAAACATCAACCATATTCATATCTAATGCTTGGAAATTTGATTCAGCCATAAGTTTTTCAAGTCCTTGTCCTTTAACTAGCTTGGTGGGTCTGATTTCTAAATCATACTCTAAGATAATAGCAATCCATTTTCCCCTTTTACCATCAGGGTCTTGATTTAGAATATCCTTGACAATTGCATGTGGGACAAAAGCAATGATATGAGAGTGAAAAATGTAGACTCAAAAATCTTTCATTGCTTTTATCAAGACTAAGGCTTGCTTCTCCATGATGTTATAGTTGAGTGGAGCATCTCTTAATGCTTTACTAAAAAAGGATATTGGTTTTTATTTTCCCATGTTATTTTTTTGCAATGACACTGCAGCAATGGTGTGTTCAGATGCAAATGAAAAAATGTAGAAATCCCTGGTGAAATCAAGACTGATGAGAACTAAAGTTTGAGTGAGAGCTTGTTTTACTAGTTCAAATGACTGCTTAGCCTTCAAAGTCCATTTAACTCTTGTATCCATTTTGAGAATGTTTGTGATATTTCTTAAAAGTTCAACAAGGTTTGGGATGAATCTTCTCAATAAGTTGATCTTCCCAACGAAAGATTGTAACTCTTTGATATTTCTAGGATGGTTGATTTGTAATATGCCTTCAATCCTTTTGAGGTCTACTTTGATTCCTTCTTCAGAAATTATGTGGCCTAGGATATTTCCTTCTTGGAGACAAAAAAGTGTTTTCTTGGGATTCAAAGACAGGCCATATTTCCTACATTTTTCAAAAACTTTTCTCAAATGGACTAAGTGCTCTTTATCAGTTTTGGAGTAAACGGTGATGTTATCAAGGTAAATGATTATAAAGTAGCCTATGTCGTCTGAAAAAGCTATGTCCATGGCCCTTTGGAATGTCGCTCCTGCATTCATCAAACCAAATGGCATTTTAACATACATGAATGTACCCCAATGTGTGGTGAAGACAGATTTATGTTGATCACTTGCGAGTACTAGCACTTGGTTGTAGCTTGAGAAACCATCCAACAGTGATGTTATTTTTGATCCAACCACCTTTTGAATTATGTGATCCATTTTAGGCAAGGGATATTTATCTTTCAGGGAGGCCTTATTCAAATTTCTAAAGTCAATGCAAATCCTAATCTCCCTGGTATTTTTCCTAACTGACACAAGGTTGGAAAATGACTCTGAGTATCCAAGGGGAACTATGATCCCAGCATCATACATATTTTTTATCTCTTTCTCAACTAAAGGTAATAAAATAGGGTTTATCGTTATTAGTTTTTGTTTAAAAGGTTTCTGATTTTCCTTAAGAGGAATTTTGTGTTAAATAATTCTAGTATCATATGATTTCAGATATTTGTACCCCCATGCAAACACTTCTCCAAACTCTTTGAAAATCTCAATATATTCCTGTTTTATGTGAGGAGGAAGGGTTTTAGATAGCTTGATCATTTTGGGTTCCATCATGCTGCCTATGTTATATTCTTCTACATTAGTTTCTGTAGGCTCCATCTTTTGTTTTTTAGCTACATCATTGAAATCAAAAATCTCCTCTAATGGTGTAAGGCCCCTTGGTATTGTATCATCTTTACATTGTAAATCCTCAAGGTCCTTTTGGTCTAGATTGTCAAGTATTTCTACTTTATAAATATGTTCAAACTATTTTATATCAGCAATGGAGGACAACTCTGTTTTGTGGGCTTGTTTTTTAGCAAAATAATCTTCTTCATGGCTTGAGCTAGGTGTTGGTACAACAAAATCATTTTTAGATTGCAGAAAGTCCTGAATGTGTTTATCACCCTCAAACACTTGCCAATAATTTTCATTGTTGGGTATTGTAGGATGATTTTTTACTTTGACAGTGAGCTGTTCATTTACATGGTGTTTTTGGCAATTACTAGCCGCAAAGGCAAGTTCATTTGCAAGGTTATTTTGAGCTCTAGGGATGAAAGTGAGTTCATATTTCTCAAAGGTTTTCAGGAGCCCTAGAGCAACATTCCTATATTCTCTTAATCTAGGATTTTTGGCTAAATACTCCCCTTTTATTTGTCTAATGA
The DNA here is from genome assembly GCA_034641835.2 of Pinus albicaulis. NCBI lineage: Eukaryota > Viridiplantae > Streptophyta > Pinopsida > Pinales > Pinaceae > Pinus > Pinus albicaulis. Next base: position 174,554,904 of record CM076578.1, read on the forward strand.
TTAGCTCTGAATCTCCTTGGATTGATATTTTCTTGGCTTCTATGGTCTTAAGAAAATGTAAACCAAGGAGGAGAGCTTCATATTCTGCAATTTTATTACTACATTTGAAATAAAGTTTGTAGAAATGTCCTTTGTTTGTATTATGTATCCATACACCAGCTCTAGAACCAGCTTTTCCACAAGAGCCATCAAAGCTCATGTTCTAAATTGTTTCTGTCTTGTATTCACTATTATGTTGCTGTTCAAGGGAGAGAGAGAGAGAGAGAGAGAGAGAGAGAGAGAGAGAGGTGAGAAAGGGATAGAGAGATGGTGGGGGAAAACAAGGGAGAGGGAGAGAGACAGGGGAGAGGGATAAATATATGGTGAGGGCGGAGGAGAGGGAGAGGGAGAGTAGGGAGAATGAGAGAGTGAGGAAGAGAGAAAAGGGGTAGGGGGATGAGAAAAGGAGGGAAGGTGGGGGGAATATTGAAAGACAGAATGTCACGAGAGGAAAACTGAGAGTGAGAGTGGGGGATGGAGTGATCCAAAGAGAGGGAAAAAGTGAAAGGGGGGGATGTTGTGTGAGGTATCATTAGGCTCTTGGGTTTTAGTGAACATGAAGGTGTGCATTAAGACGGTCTTAAATACCTATATTGACTTTGGGTTTCACAAAATTGAAGGCTTATAAGAAGTTTGGTGGAACACGAAATCCATGCAAAAGAAAAGTGCACCCCACCAAATGACATGGGCAACACATGCAAGCAAGCATTCCCACAAAGTGACATGAAGGCACAATGTAGCATGGACACAAAGCAATACGACTTCGATGTTATGGCTAATGGGATTTTCCCAAGGTGTGCCTACACGAAGTTGCAACATTAGGTGACAGACCCATGCAAAAGACACTGATTCGGATACACATGTGATGGAAGGAAACAAACTTGGGAAATATATGGCAAGTTGATGCGTGAAGGGGCATCATGTAAGGGCATTCTACCCACATGATGGTTCGGTCGCACCCACTAACATGACATTTGAATGGTTGAGTTCACATGAATCCAAGGGATTACAAGATTCGATGGGTCATCTTGGTGAAAGGACGCACCCGTTCACAAATGGTTCTCACATATATGTAAGGTAAAATGAATTTCAATGGAAGGCATCCAAGAAATATGAACTTTAGACAATAAAAATAAAAGACAAATAAGATTCAAAACCATAACAAGGAAGAGAATCAATGAATTAAATGGAATGAAGGTTGAGGCCTGTACAATATTTCAAGACACGCAAAGGATTCCTATTTTCTAGTTGGTTTGGCTTCATTTTGGCACATGTTCTAGCTATAGGTTCAAACCATGCCAAAAGATGCACAAAGGATTTTTTAAACTTGTAATTATGAAATTGGATGTTTCCAAAGGTTGTGTGATCTAGGTAGAGCTACATGACACCAAGGGATGAACTATTGAGGTCTACTTATTGGGAAGTCCATTGGAATTGAATGAATTGGGTTTAACTACAACTGGATTCTTTGTAAATTGTAAATTGATAGGGAGTTCCTCCTCCCATTTTTTATTTTATGTACTTGTACAATGTGTTGTTTATGTTGAAGTTTTTCATTGTTATTTATGAATTTTGTTGACATTCATGTTAAATGAATTAAATAAAATAAAAAATCTAAGTGACGAAGAATTTAATTAAAGGGATATTACACTAAGCTTGGATAATATACTAATTACGCTTGTAGAGTTATCAAGTATGCTATGTTGTGCATAGGCTAGATGCATACTCAAGGTGTCAGCAAGTCTAAGTTCATCATGCTATTAAAACAAACCATGTTGGTGTGACACACCCAGGGGACTCGCAAACCTTAAAGTTAGAGGGTACAATGTGTGGTCATGACATTTTTTACCGGAGTAGTTGAAGGACTAGTCGAACATAGTCTTCTGTTTGTAGGAGAACTTGAGGGAAGTTGTTTGGTTGAAATAAAGGTAGTGAAATGATGGTCATCCCCATGACAACAAGTTCAAATACTGGACGAAGATAGTTGAAGGTGTCCTCTTCATAATTGTCCCTCTGTGATAATTGGTTTCAAAGCGTAGTTTAATGAAGATGTGTTTTTGTAAATTTTGTAAATTTTAAATTCTCCATCCATGATACTTTAAAGGTTTTTGTAAATTTTTTATCAATAGAATACATAATTCATGTGATTATTCAATATCAAAAATCAAGACTTTTAACTTACCTTCCTTACAAATATTCCCAATAGTATAAATTTATTGTTTTTTGTGCTTAAATGTAATAGGGAGGAAATTAGCATTTTTGAAATGAAATATGAAAATAATCATTTGGTATTTGATAGAATAGAAATATCAAATGTTAAGTATAGGTATTGGAGGGTTATATCTATTTATAATTATAAAACAATAATGTTATCAAATTTAAAATTGGAATTTTGTAAAAATTTGCTTATAAAGATTGTAGTGATGTAAATCCAAAAGATCTAAAACCATAGTGTTAAAGATTCTTCATGAAAATTGACATATTACTTCATATATAAACACTATTATGAAAAAGATTATATTTATCCAAAGAAACATTATTTAACTTACAATATTTACTTACATTTAAATTGATAAATAAGTTATTAGGTATTCCATTGTTATTAATTTTTTAATAATGGCTTAATAAAATTGAAATAAATAAATAATAATTTTATATCCCATTTTTAAATAGTTCATGTGTACGAAGGAAACCATAAAAATTAAATGGTTGGTAAATGCGGGTAAGCATCAATCCATAATAACCATCAAAACACTTCATAATACATCTTATGTTATATATATATATATATATATATATATATATATATATATATTATTATTATTAGTTATAAAAGAATTAATATATAGATTAAACATATGTACATTTAAAAAAACACTATTTTTTTTAATCTATGGAGATTTACTCCCACTTTATCATGGAAATTATTAATTTGTAAGTAGAAATTCTTACAATTCCGTGAGTTAATATGATGGATTATCAATATCACATGCCCAAAACAAAATCATAAGTGACGCAGAAGCATCAACCAAACCTCTAGAAAATCAGCAAAAAAGGCAAGCTTCTAGAAAATAGACGTGACCATGAGGATAATGTTTCCTTGAATCCATTTAATTTTTCTAGTTTCTAGGGATAGTGAATTATTTGAGGGATTATGTTGAAATATTTATCGATGAAATCATGGATCCATAGTGATACATCAAAATGTATTTTACTCTATAAATGTAGCCTTCAAACATTGGAAAAAATTACCATTAGATGAAGAGAAGGCTCGTAAGTCACAGAGACTATGAGATGCATTTGTGTCTTTTTAATAAATTATTCCCTTTTGTTTTTATTCATGTGATAAATAATTGTTATATGCATAAATGGTATGTATGGATGACATGTTCATTTTGAGTTGTGTATATCTTGCATGACCTAGAAGAGGAGAGTAAAATGAGTGAGTGATGGTCACTTCAAGTTTTGATTGCAAGTTAAATGAACCGAGGTTGAGAGTTTTTTTCTAAGGTCACAATCGCATTGTTATTGGAACTATGACTAAGACCATGCGTTAAGAGGATCTGGAAATTAAACTTGCATGCAAATGATTGATGGTGCATTGCATGACATGGACACATGAGCAAGGAGTGAATTTTGTGCTGTTGAAATTTGGTACTAACTAAAGTGTGTGAGGAATCAAACTGCCTACAACATGAAGAAATTCATTATGGAATTTTTGTTCGTCTGGACCCATGGGATTTTTTTAAACCCTACAATGAATTATTGATTATTTGGACATGTCATTCTAAATTTTTGAGGTGCATTTTTCGCTAGGACCATGCATAGTAAGATTATGTTCTCGGAGAAATAAGCATAACATCAAGAATTAAAGGTTGATTGGAGATCCATAATGCACAGGTCCAAAATCAATCCCAATAAAAATATTGAAAACGAAAAACCCCTGGAATCATTGTCATCAAGTTGTATCAAAGTGTAGGAAATTCCCACTTGTATTCCCGAGGATAAGTAGTAGAATAAGGTATAATTCATTGATGATATGGTGAGAGATTTGTTTTATCTTTGCAGGTGATAGCAGAGGAAGGTGAGAATATTTGCAATAGCCTAGACAAAGGAGTGCTTGTAGGGCTCTATAGAAGAGAAGAAAGAAGATTCCAAAATCCCAAACACAAGAGAAGTTTTTATGAGGTATCATCTAGAAAGGTGGAGACTTTTTACTACAGAGGTGTGTTGTACCTCACGAATTAAATCTATTATGAGAAGACCACACACATATTGAGACTAAGCGCGCGCGAATATAAAGAGAGTCTCTGAACCTCACGCAGAATATAAAGAGAGTCTGTGATGGTTTCATATGTACATTTATAACATTCCTTGTCGGGTGTGTTTGTGATATTTTGTTATTCTTTTATTTCTTTATAAAAGAATATAGAGATGCATGGATGAGATTGATGGATGAACAAGATTCGAAGCGTTGGATTTCTGCGATTTCTGCAGATTTCATTGCGAGGAAGAGGTGCATTTTTTTCTCTGAATCTCCCTCTCTGTCCATTGAATTTTTTAAGTAAATAAAAACCATAAACTAGATGTGATGAAATTGTCTCCAGCTAATAATATTTCACTCATATTGTTTTTACCACGCAGTTCTGGAAAATTAAACTGCCTATAAGTATCATAGTCTATTTTATATTCTACAAGAACAAATAAGTTTATATTTGGAAAGTTTTAGAGATTTTCATAGTACATAAAGATCCAAATGGACTGCTCATTTAACAGTCAAAAGTTATATTTATAATCTCTGTGCTCTTTAATTTTTTCCTCCGCATCCCTTCATTTTTCACGTGTTTATAAATTTCTAATTCATGAGTTTTACTCTAAAAATGAAAGTAATGCGACGAAGTATTTTACTTGGATTTTTCCTTTCCAGTTGAGAACAGATAGATTTGGTGTACTTCATTGTGTTCGTTTCAGTGCGAGAAACGTTTGAAATATGAAAGAGTTTCCAACATTTCGGAGTTAGATTGAGAAATTTCTCTCAATCTCGTCAGTAGCTTGTCGTGGTCATTTGTTGAAGGAATTGAAAGTGTTTCCAACTTCCTCTACCCATAGTGACAAGTGCAAAATCAAGTCGATAATCTCTATGAGTTGGATTGTTGTTCCACATATGTTCTGAAACCTACCTCTTGTTATTTTTTATCCCCAGATGGCACACTTTGGTTCCTATATTCCATAGTTTGCGACACATAATCTCCATACCCAAAACCCTAGATCTCATGTGCTTAGAGATTTCCTCTCCGGATTTCTCTGCCTTGTTCTCCTCGGAGAGTCCTCCTAAACTTGGGATTCCATTTTAACTTTCTCATTTCGATGCCATGTTCACCATTTGTCATTATTCCTTCTACAATTATGGTCATGCTTTCTATGTAGATTTGATTTACTATAGAAATCAAATCAAAGAATTTCTATATGAAAGGTTGGGTTTGGTTCAGTGCGGGAGAGGTTTGAAATATGAAAGAATTTCCAACTTCATGGAGAAATAGCTCTCAATCTCGTCAGTCGGTTGTAATAGTCACTTATTGCAAGTGATTCAATTGAATAGATTTATCTTTGCAGCTGGGTTTCGATAGATTAGGGTTTATTGGATGGGGTTAGGGTTTATTTGGATAGATTTCGATATGTTTCCATAGATTTGGTTTATTTAGGGTTTATTCGGATAGGTTTCGATAGATTTGGTTTATTTGGATAGGGTTGGTTTGGATAGATTTGGTTTATTTGGATGGGTTTGGGGTTTATTTAGATAGATTTGGTTTAGAATGGGTTTGGTTGAAAGCGGAAGGCATTGAAAGTGTTTGCAGGTATAGTAACAAATGCGCAATCTCGTTGATGATTTCAATTTCTTTGAATCTGTGGTAATAATTTATTTTAATCTCTGTTGGAATGAGTAATGTACACAAGCTCCCAGGTCACCGAAGAAGAAGGTGAGAGTCAAGTGTATGTATACAAAGTTGCAATCTACATAAGTTGCTTATCATTCAAATCTAACGAAAATGGATGTATACCTACATACCTTACATAGCTTTAAAAGAATCTACATTGCAGTACTCTTTTGTCCGGTTTCTATAATTAGCTACTTTAACGGTTTCTATATTTAGTTCCCATAAATTGTTTGCAACGCGAGGAGATGAGATAAGATGAATACGCCAGGTATTTTCATATAATTTTGTTGATTGATTGCATACTTATCATCTCCGAGATTTTGATTCTGAGATTCTTATAACCTCTGAGATTTTGATTGAATACTTATAATCTCTCATATTTTGATTTATTGCATACTCATAAGCGGATGAGCGAGGAGATCCGTCTTTGAACCTATGTCGTGACCCAGGATGAACCTATGCCGTGACTAGGAGATCGGTCTTTGAACCTATGCCGTGACTGGGAGATCGGTCTTTGAGAGAGAGTGGTTTATACAAGTCTTGTGGTTTAATAGTTAGAGGGCGTTGTTAACTTTAGCTGAAGAAATGAAATCGAAATATGAGGGCGTTGTTAACTTAGGCTAGTATAGATTAGCTTAGGCTAGGCTAGGCTAGGCTAGGTTAGGCTAGGCTAGGTTAGGCTGGGCTAGGCTAGGCTAGGTTACGCTACGCTAGGTTAGGTTAGGTTAGGTTAGGCTAGGTTAGGTTAGGTTACTCTAGGTTAGGCTAAGCTAGGCTAGGTTAGGTTAGGCTAGGCTAGGCATCATTAGGCTAGGCTAGGCTAGGATAGGCTAGGCTAGGCTAGGTTATGCTAGGCTAGGCTTGGCTAGCTTAGACTAGTCTAGGCTAGGCTAGGCTAGGATAGGTTAGGTTAGGCTAGCCTAGCCTAGCCTAGGCTAGGTATTGTTAGGCTAGGCTAGGCTAGGCTAGGCTATGTTAGGCTAGGCTAGGCTAGGATAGGCTAGGCTAGGATAGGCTAGGCTAGGCTAGGTTATGCTAGGCTAGGCTTGGCTAGCTTAGACAAGGCTAGGCTAGGCTAGGCTAGGATAGGTTAGGTTAGGCTAGCCTAGCCTAGCCTAGGCTAGGTATTGTTAGACTAGGCTAGGCTAGGCTAGGCTATGTTAGGCTAGGCTAGGCTATGTTAGGCTACCCTAGGGTAGGTCAGGTTAGGTTAGGATAGGTCAAGTTAGGTTAGGTTAGGGTAGGCTAGGCTAGGCTAGGCTAGGTTAGGCATCGCTAGGCTAGGCTAGGCTAGGCTAGGCTAGTCTAGGCTAGGCTAGGTTAGGCTAGGCTAGGCTACAGTAGGCTAGGCTAAGCTAAGGCTAGGCTAGGTAAGGCTAGGTTAGGTAAGGTAAGGTAAGGTTAGGCTAGGTAAGGCTAAGTAAGGCTAGGTAAGGTAATGTTAGGCTAGGTAAGGCTAGGTTAGGTTAAGCTAGGTAAAGCTAGCTTAGGTAAGGCTAGGCTAGGCTAAGCTAGGCTAAGGCTAAGGCTAGGCTAGGTAAGGCTAGGCTAGGTAAGTCTAGGCTAGGCTAGGTATGACTAGGTTAGGCTAGGCTAGGTTAGGATAGGCTAGGCTATGCTAGGCTAGGTTAGATTAGGCTTGGCATCGTTAAGCTAGGCTAGGTTAGGCTAGACATCATTAGGCTAGGCTTGGTAAGGCTAGGATAGAGTAGGATACACTAGGCTAGGCCAGGCAAGGCTAGGCTAGGCTAGGTAAGGTAAGGCTAGGCCAGGTAAGGCTAGGCTAGGCTAAGCTAGGCTAGGCTAGGCTAGACATCGTTAGGCTAGGCTAGGTAAGGCTAGGATAGGCTAGGCTAGGTTTGGTAAGGCTAGGCTAGGCTAGGTTAGGCTAAGTTAGGCAAGGTCTGGCTAGGTTTGGTTAGGTTAGGCTAGATTAGGTTAGGTTAGGTTTGTTCAAGTTAGGCTAGGTTAGGGTATTTTAGACTAGGATTGGATAGGTTATGTAAGGCTAGGCTAGGGTAGGCTACGGTAGGATAGGTTAGGTTAGTTTAGGAAATGTTAGGGTAGGCTATGTTAGGTTAGTTTAGGAAATGTTAGGGTAGGTTAGGTTATGGTAGGCTAGGCTAGGCTAGGTCAAGCTAGTCAAGGCTACTCAAGGTTAGGCTAGGGAAGGCTAAGCTAGGCTACGAAAGGCTTAGCTAGGCTAGGCAAGGCTAAGCTAGGCTAGGAAAGGATTAGTTAGGCTAGGCAAGGCTTAGCTATGCTAGGCTAGACAAGGCTAGTCTGGGAAAGGCTTAGGCTTAGGCTAGGCTAGGTTAGGTTAGGTTAGGTTAGTTTAGGCAATGATAGGCTAGGATAGGCTAGGCTAGGTTAGGTTAGGCTAGGTTAGGTTAGGCCAGGTTAGGTTAGGGTAGCTTAGGTCACGCTAGGTTAGGCTACGCTAGGCTAGGGTAGGCTAGGCTAGGTTAGGTAGGGTTAGGATAGGCTAGGCTAGGCAAGATTATGATAGGTTAGGTTATCTTAGGCTAGCTTAGGCTAGGTTAGGCTAGGCATCGTTAGGCTAGGTTGGGCTAGGCATCGTTAGGCTAGGCTAGGCATTGTTAAGCTAGGTTAGTCATGGTAAGGCTTGTCTAGGAATCGTTAGGCTAGGCTAGGCTAGGCTAAGATAGGTTAAATAGGCTAGGCTAGGCAAGGCTAAGCTAGGTTAGGCTAGGTTAGGCTAGGTTTGGCTAGGTTTGGTTAGGTTTGGTTTGGTTTGGTTAGGTTAGGTTAGGCTGGGCTAGGTTAGCCGTGGGTTAGCCTAGGTTAGGCTAAGTTAGGCTAGACTATGCTATATTAGGCTAGGCTAGGATATACGAGGCTATATTAGGCTAGGCTAGGTTATGTTAGGCTATGTTAGGTTATGTTAGGCTTCATTAGGTTAGGTTAGGTTAGTTTAGGTTATGTTAGGCTGGGTTAGGTGAGTCGAGGTTAGGCTAGGCTAAGCTAGGCTAGGTTGGGCTAGGCTGGGCTAGGTTAGGATAGGATAAGCTAGGATTGGCTAGGATAGGATAGGATAGGCTACGTGTTACATAGTAATTTGTCACCGTCCCTGCAATCCCCGTCCCACACATTGGATGGCCTTTTCCGTGACCTGCGAGAAGTGACATGACCTGAAACCACTTTCATGTCATCCCCCTTGACAAGGACAATCATTCCTCTGAAGACAGTTTCTTGTAAAAAATCCCTAAAAATAGACCTTTTGGCCTTGACACGACCAGCCAGTTCAGCCCTCACGCCAATGCTGGAAATCCACCAAAAAGGGTGCGCCAATTGGCGCTCTGTCCCAGTGTATTATCCCCAGTGTATGATTTTCCTTGTCAAGGGGGATGCCATGAAAGTGGTTTCAGGTCATGTCACTGCTCACATGTCATGGAAAAGGCCCTCTAATGTGCGAGACGGGGATTGCATGGACGGTGACAAATTACTATGTAACACTAGGCTAGGCTAGGCTAAGCTAGGCTAGGCAAGGCTAGGTTATGTTAGGCTATGTTACATTGCGTTAGGCTTGGTTAGGTTAGGTTAGGCTAGGTTAGGTGAGTGAAGGTTAGGCTTAGCTAAGCTAGGCTAGGATAGGTGAGGCTAGGTTAGGGTAGGGTAGGCTAGGTTAGGTTAGGCTATGCTAGGTTAGGCTAAGCTAGTCTATGTTGGGCTAGGCTAGGCTAGGTTATATTAGGCTAGGTTAGGCTGGGCAATGTTAGGCTATGCTAGGCCAGGCTAGGCTAGTCTAGGCAGGGCTAGATTAGGTTAGGTTAGGTTAGGTTAGGCTAGGTTAGGTTCGGCTATGTTAGGCTAGGAAAGGTTAGGTTAGGCGAGGTTAGGATAGGCTACCTAAGGTTAGGCTAGGAAAGGTTAGGGTAGGCTAGGCTAGGCTAGGTTAGGCTAGGTTTGATTAGGCTAGGCTCGGAAAGGATAGGTTACGTTAGGCTACACTATGCTACGTTAGGCTTGGTTAGGTTCTGTTAGGCTAGGTTTGGTGAGTCAAGGTTAGGTTAGGCTAAGCTAAGCTAGGTTGGGATAGCCTAGGCTTGGCTAGGCTAGGTTAGGGTAGGTTACGTTATGCTAGGCTAGGCTAGGCTAGGCTAAGTTATGCTAGGCTAGGCTAGATTAGGATAGTCAAGGTTAGGCTAGGTTAGGCTAAGCTAGGCTAGGCTAGTTTAGGTTAGGCTAGGTTAGGTTGGGCAAGGTTAGGCAAGGCTATGTTAGGCTAGGCTAGGCAAGGATGGCTTAGGTTAGGCTAGGTTAGCTTAGCACTACAAGAAAAAAGCACATTGGTGAGGGTCATGCTTGTGACAGACCTTTAAGGTCCGTCACCAATGTCACATATGGTGACGGTCCTTAAAAATCTGTCACTATAAGTGTATATAGTGATGTTCCTTTATGGTCCATCACCAAAACCATTTTCAATGACACTTTTGGTGAGGGTCGTTAAAGGCCCATCACTAATTCTCTCTTTGGTGACACTTCTAGTGATGAAATTTTAATGACCCTCACCAATGCTCTTTTTGTTAATTTTGGTGACGATCGAAAAATTTTCGTCATCATTGATCATTCCAATGAGTTTTTGATGACGCTATGTGCCTGTTAATATATTTTTTGTCAAAAGATAATGATTTAATACCATTATTGTTCAAAAATTTTTATAATATGTCCAAGTCCATAGTGGTTAGGGTCAGTCAATTTTTTAAGAAGTAATAAGCTTGTATCATTTCCCTCAAGTAATGACTAGTCGAATAGAGATTTCCTATGAGTCAACACATGATTCATATCTATTAAGTTTATTATCTAGAAAATTCCCTTTAGATAAAGTTCCATTATTGTGTGTAGGAAATATATTATTTAATACATAATCAAGCTCTGACAATTCTATTAATGAGAAAGACCTAACTCTCCTCAAAAATCTAGGCACACCTTAAATTGATGCTTTGGCACACACTAACATTTCTTAGCACCCCGCATGTCTTGGAACATCTTTGTACCTAAAACATCTTGTGATGACACTGACGCCCAAGCACATGATGGCATGCGCTAGCACAACATGGAACTCTCCTCGCATGTGTTGGCATGCTGCATGTAGTCCCTAGCATGCCCTGGAACACCTTGGTTTAATGCATTGACATACATTAGCACTTGGCACATAATGCCACTTGGCATGTATTGGGACCTATTATTAGTGTGCCTAGCATGCCCCTTTTCAAAAAGATAAAGTCCTGACTTATTAACCCTCTTATTGGTTCTTCCTTTTGTTGCCTTGACACATATTGACATACCCTGGCACCTTGCGCCACATCATTAGCACCTAGCATGTATTGGCATGTCTTGGCACCATTAATTGGCACATGATATAATTAGCACACCCTGGAACTCCCAAGCACACTTTGGGAATTCTTGACATGCCTTGATATTCCCTAGCATGCCTTACCAATTCTTAGCATACCTTGTCACTCCCTCCTTGGCATGAAAACTAACACTCATTAACACTAGTCTCTGGCACACATTCCTCATATTCATTAACTTCCATGAATATTTACCTAGTGCTCCCTTAATGTTTTTTTCCTAGTACTCCTTAACACTCATCAACATGCACTATCACTCTCTAGCACACCATAGTGCCTTCAACATCCTCCACTTCATAACATGTGCATAACACTCCTAAACACATATTGGCGTCAGGCACGTGTTGGCGCTTGGAAAGTCTTAACATGTGTGAATACACATTGAGATGCCTTTGGGTATGATTTGGAATGGTTTAATATTAAATTTATTTGTGATGATCAATTGTTGGAAAGTAGATGAGAAGCAACAAATTGGGAATACTTGGCACTTAGAATCAACTACACCCTTGCACTGGCTTGTATTGCCACCTAGTGTCATTAACCCTCTTATGTGTTCATTTCCTTGTAGTTTAACTTTTTCCTCCCTTTTATTGTTCTTTGAAGTCTCGACATGCATTGACACACCCTTGCACATCTTGGCATGCCTTATCACTTGGCACATATTAGCATGTTTGACATGTATCCCCACTATCTGGCACATCAAGGGGGTGAAGAGAGATGTAGTCCTAAAGTAGGTCGAGTACGAGGGAGAGTAAGGGTTGCTAAATGGAGGTCATGATCATCCTCCAAGAGAAAGATCATCATGTGAGTGTTCAGAAGAATGTTGCATACCTTAAGGGTCAGTTTGCGCTAGGAAGTAGGATGGCATATTGTTGGTTCTCTTCTGGCAGATCAAGCTTAAGAGAGGTTTCTCATGAGAATCTAGGCATGTGATTTCAACAGTGTCTTTGTGTTAAGGCCGTATCAAATTCTGAAATGTTGAAATTTGCAACAAGAAATAGTGAGATTGGAAACCAAAAAGGACAAAAAAAATGCATCCACACTGGTGAGGAATTTTGATGCACCAGGAGTGAGGAATGTGGGGCGTCTAATTTATTTTTCCCTTAAATAAATTTGACAATAAATTGTAATTTCATCTCATAACAACTTGTGTCAGTTAATTAAGTCATGATGACCAAGTTAGCTCAAGAAATTTGGGTTGAGGGTCTAAGATGATGCATCTAGAGGGATTCTAATATTTTTGGGGCCCACTTGAAGTTGATGCATTAGTGGGGTGCAAGTGTAATTAACTCAATTAAATGAGTTAAAATCAGTTTAACTAGTTCTAACTGAGTGAAGAGCTAGTGGGAGGTCTAATGAATTAAATTATATTTAATTCACAATGAGTGATCAATCAGATAACTGATAATTCACTATTAATCATTGCATGCATGTAAGTTTTGAGGAATACCCAGTTGAGATGTCAGAGGTTAAAGGGAACATAAATATCAATTTTATTCAGAGAAAATTTCCCATGTGCAATTATAAAGTCATTGGGATGCCATGATGGATTGCGCAATCAAGGAAGACTGATTTTCCTAATTAATAAGGAGTTAATTCCCTAGAAATTTCATGAGCAAGGCAGGCTGAAGTAAGGATGAGAATTGGCTAAGTACTAAACTGAGTTTTCCTAGATCAATGGGAGACAATTGACAGAGTGTTGGAGAATCTCATGAGAGATTGAGCATTGTATTGTTTCATGATTCCTTGACTTAATACACAATAGAGATAGAGGGGTTTTGAGCAGTTGCTTTCCCCAAATACATCATGTTGTCGTGCAATTGATAATTTATTTCTCTTACTTATATGTGATTGTGTGATTGTGTTTTGTTTCCGCAAATTATAGGAGGGATTCAATATCTTGTTTTAGTAGACTACAAGATCAGATTGAATCTCATTGGTTATATTTTCTACATGGTATCAGAGCAGGAATTTTCTGGACGGCGAGTTTGCAGAGAATATCTAAAGATTTTGGTGTAAATTTTTCAAAAACAAATAGAATATTTTAATTCCTTGCGAAAAACTATCCAAAAATATTTTTAAAAATTAAAAAATATTAAAAATTAAAAATTTAATAATTTAAAAAATAAAATTAAAAAATAAAAGAAAAATTAAAATAAATAAATAAATAAAAATAAATAAAAAATAAAAAATAAAATTAAAAAAAAATAAAAAAAAATCGGTCATATCCGAGCTCGGATGAGGGAGATATCATCGCTTTAAAATCAACTCTTTTTTAGAATTTTTTTGTAACTTCGGGACAATTACACTATACACGAGTCAATAACCTATATGTACTTGAGGTACCATATGCATGCAAAGCTTTGAGGATAAAGGCAGAAGTTAAAGACTTGGTGGTTTAGAGGGAGCATAAATTACCTCTCAACATGCAGCCTCATGAGAAGCAGTCTCAGAAGGTTGTGGAGTGGTTGCCACAATTGGAGAAGTAGGGAGGAGACTGAATGGAAGTGTACACTCAAGAAGAGACCTCCATGAGGGGGAAATTTCGAGCCAGATGGGAAGAGGGAGCAGCCATACCTCAAGGTGTAAGGTGGGGTGATGTGCAGACATAATCCCAAGATAACAAATTTGGGCAAGGTCCATTGAGATGGTGTGTCTCATGGATCGAACCTGGCTACGAGGAGCCCAAAGTACAGTAGTAGTAGGAAGGATCAGTTAGATTGATGTAGTCAGATGTCAACAAGAAAGAAATCAGAGTGATAGATGTCAAATACTGCAGCACAAATCAGAGTTAGCAATAGTTCAAAGGGCACAGATGCAAATTTTAGCAGCATCACAGAGAATCCAGTACTAGACAGGTGCAATAGCTAAAAATAGTCAGAAGACTCTGATGACAGATGCATTATACTGATTCAGTTGTTCGGAGGCTATTCAGTTTCAAGATTTACAGGTGCAAACAACACTAGAGAATTGTAGCATGCAGAACATTCCAAAGGTACCAGATGGGGATAGATTGAATTCCTTTCTTGTTGAGAGGGAGTGTTGAAATTTGCAACAAGAAATAGTGAAATTTCAACTAGAAAGGACAAAAGAAAATGCACCCACACCAGTGAGAAATTTTGATGTACCAGGAGTGAGGAATGTGAGGCGTCTAATTTATTTTTCCCTTAAATAAATTGGACAATAAATTGTAATTTCATCTCATAACAACTTGTGTCAGTTAACTAAGTCATGATGACTAACTTAGCTCAAGAAATTCTAGTTAAGGTGATCGAGGTGGATATTGGTGGCCACCCGCCTATTCCACTTAGGCCCTCGCCATTTCCTCTTTCAGTTTTTCAGTTTCCTTAATTATAGCATAATTTACTATTCTTGTCAGTTTTTTGGGTCTTGAACTTTTGGAGACATTTTTAGGCCATAAACGACATTTTTTAGGCATGAAAGGTTTGGCAATTTCATGGAAATCACATTAGCAGTTGTAGTCCTCAGAGAGATCTTTCTAACGAGGTATCATGTGCATCAAACGAATATCACATGGCCAAGTTACAACCCCTGGAAGTTGGCTACCCTACTAACCCCAACAGGGCCCATAAACTCTTGGTGTCACATCTCCTCGGGTTACGGTTTTGGTTGTTTAGGGTTTTATCTTATTTTAAATAATAAAAAGGCCCTTGATCCTTATTGTAACACAATTTAGAGGAACATAACTATCAATTGTATTTATATAAAATTTCCCATGTGCAAGTATAAATTTATTGGGATGCCATGATGATTGTGCAATCAAGGAAGGTTGATTTTCCTAATTAATATGGAGATAATTCCATAGGAATTGCGTGAGCAAGGAAGGCTGAAGGAAGGCTGAGAATTGGCTAAGTACTAGACCGATTTTGCCTAGATTAGCATGAGACAATTGGCCGAGTGCTGCAGAATCTCAAGAGAGATTAAGCATTGTATTGTTTCATGATTCCTTGACTTAATACAAAATAGAGGGTTTTGAGTAGTTGCTTCCCCAAATACATATTGTGTTATTTGATTGATAATTTCTTTCTCTTACTTTTATGTGATTGTGTGATTGTGTTTTGTCTCCAAAAATTGTAGGAAGGATTCAGTATCTTGTTTTAGTACATTATAAGATCAGATTGAATCCCGTTGGTTAGATTTTCTACATGAAATAGAAGAGAGGGTTGATACCATCTTGCCTTGTGGTGGTTAGTAGGCCACAAGATCTGTGATAAAGACCAACATAAATGGAGGAGGGCTTGTACTATAATTTAGAGCCATAACAGAAGCCAACGTAGGCATAATATTGAATGAGTTAACCCTAGTTTTAGGGCCGACATTGAGATCTGAAGTTCATGTCAAGGTTCAGTCAAAAAAATGCCCAAAATCTATGGATCCATATGAGCTAGGTCGAGTCTCTTATGGAGGCAAGAGTCATGTTTTTTCTATGTGTGGATAGGGTTTGTTCTACAACAATTAGAAGTACATAAGTATAATGCCCTAAATAGGACAATTTCCTAGCATTTTTAGTTCATAAGGCATGCCCTTAAGACTATGACAAATTTGCGTAGAAGAAGACGGGTTCTGACCCTTAGAGCAAGGTTTATTTCTGCAATATAGATCGCAGATCTAGAAGATGGTTTGCAGATTTAGTATGTGTGGGGACAACAGATCCAAAGGAGGGTGGAACCTTAGTAGAAGATTGAGCATGTAGAAGAAATGTGCCATATGAAGAATGGATTGACATGCAGAAGATTTGATTTTGGTCAAACTTTCCTAGAAACCCTAACTGCAGAAAATTTTGTCTAGAAACCCTAACTGCAAAAATTTCATCCTTTTTCCAGCTGTAGCTACTTCGTCCTTTTCCCACGTGAGAACTACTTCTTAGATGCTTGTATCCAATGAGAAGTGTGTGGATGAGATGAGTGAAAAGCTCTCCAACGTTGACTATATTTATATCCATCATTGAGGTGTGTGACACATCTGTTGGGGTTGTAAAACCTTAAGGCCAACTTGCACTTAAATTTATTATAAATAATAAATTCAAAATAAATGTTCTTGTCATCAGATTAAAATAAATTTTATATTGATTTCACACCTCTTTGAAAGAGGAATCCAATACAAATATTGGAATCTTCATCTGAGCATCACAAGATGGAGTTTGGACCTAGTTGTCCAAATTTAACACTCCCTCTCAACTAAGGATAACTCCATCCACCAGTGCAATCAAACATCGTGTGTCATCCCGCCGTAAATTGCTTTGCTAGCCTCTTTATTTCAGAACAGAAGTGGGTTAGTCACAAAGACATCGTCCCCCAGCTGACAAATTCAGCCCAGAGGTCTGAAACCTCTATCAGACTCACAAAGAGTCTCCAACCAACTCGAAGTTGGCTCATCTGACCCGAAGTCAGGCGGAGGTCCGGGACCTCACTAGACTTCATCCTAGATCAAGTCGTTGGACCGTGCCATCCTAGATAGAGAGTACAACAATCTCTGATGCGCCCATCAGTCTTTGCTACTAGTCTCTATATTTTCCCATCTCATTGGCCAAATGAGAGGTACTTCCCATGAGCCCTGAACTCAATGGGTAGAATGCATACGGGGCACAGATAATGAGAGGTGAAGCAACTCAATAATCACAATGGTGGGGTCCAAGCACACCAAAAAGGTTTGGCAAGCCTAGCCTTGTGGTTGCTCATAGCTCCAAGAAGCTGTCCCCAAAGCCCCCGAGAGCTCCTCGAGCTCATCGTCCAACAGGACCCACATCATAGGGTCGTTCCATGATACCAAGTCTCTCACAGAAGGTTAGGAACTTGACCTTCCCCAGGGGATTAGTGAGAATATCCGCGACCTGCTCATCAGTTCCTATATGATCGAGCCTTACAACGCCTCGCTGTACCATATCCTGGATGAAATGGTACCTGATATCAATATTCTTAGATCAGTCGTGGAACATAGGATTTTTGGTCAAGAGAATTCCACTCTGGTTATCACAGAGTATCACGGTGGTATCTAGCACATGTCCAAACAACTCACTAAAGATCTTTCGCAACCAAACTGCTTCACAACAGGTCATACTTGTTGCAATGTATTCGGCCTCTACGGTGCTCAAAGCCACCGAATTTTGCTTCCTACTCATCCATGAAATCGAAGCAGAACCAAGATTGCAGCAGCATCCCGATGTGCTCTTACGATCCACCACACTTCCAGCCCAATCAGCATCAGTATATCCACGGTGTGTCATGCTCCCGGCAGTGTATCTCAGCCCATGGTTTATCGTTCCCCGAAGGTATCTCAAAATATTCCTAGCACCAACCCAGTGTAATTGATGAGGCTCAACCATATGTTGACTCAAAGTGTTCACTGTAAAACATATATCTGGATGGGTGTTCACTAAGAACATCAGAGCCTCTACGAGTTGACGATACTTAGTAGGATTTTCCAATATGGGCCCAGCAGTGAGCTCCCTCTTGCATTGATGAATGAGAGGGTCAACACCTGTTAGGAAGAGGTCGTCCACATACAGCACCAGAATGAGAGGTTTCCCCTAGACAACCTTGAAGTAAAGGTTCGGATCAACATTACTTCGAGTGAAGCCCAACTTCATCAAGTAGCTATCTATCTTCTCGTACCAAGCTCTGGGTGTTTGCTTCAACCCATAGAGAGCTTTCTTCAATCTACAGACATGAGTGTTCCGATCCTGGACTTCAAACCCTAGAGGTTGTTCTACATACACCTCTTCTTTTATTGCACCATGCAGAAAAGTGGTCCTTACATCCATCTGATGAAGACTGCATCCTTGCGTAGCAGCAAGGGCTATGATTGATCAAATGGTGGTATATCATGCCACAAGTGCAAATATTTCATCATAATCTATTCCTTCCTTTTGAGAGAAGCCACGGGCAACAAATCTTGCCTTGAACTTTTCAGCACTTCCATTAGATCCATGCTTGATCTTGTAGAGCCATTTCGCGGTGACAACTGATTTGTCCTTCGGTCTTGGAACCACATCCCAAACATCATTCTTCATTATGGACTCATATTCTTTGTGCATAGAATCCTTCCAGACTTGATGCTTTATGGCTTCCTCAAAAGATCCAGGTTCAGATTGTACAATAGTACTCATGGCAGCTAAATACCCTTGGTATCTACACAACTTCTTTCTTTCTCGAAATGTCCCCCTTGGGGCATCATGTCCCTTGACATCTTTGAGAGTGTCCCTGAGCCATGATGGTCTCTTTCTCAGTGAAGGAGATGGATCGATTGGGTCCATTGTTCCTTCAACATCAAGCATTGTCTCATCCTGTGGTTCTTTTTGATTTCCAGGCCTTGCTTCATGATTTTCCTCAGATCTCGGAATATCTACTACTTTCTTCAGGGAAGCATCTTTGTCAAAAGTGACATCATGGCATATCTCTACTTCCCTTTGACCAGGTAAATAGACTCTATAAGCCTTAGAGGTTTCTTTATAGCCCACAAACATTTCTTTTTTCCCAGAATCATCCAACTTACTTCTCTTTTCTTTTGGCACATGAAAATAAACAGGACATCCAAAAATTCTAAAATGTGAGACGTCAGGTTTCTTACCAGTGAAAACCTATTTGGGAGTTTTGGAGTCCAGGGCGGAATGAGGGCATCGATTTTGAATGTATACAGCAGTATTCATAGCTTCTCCCCACGGAAACTTCAGTAGACCCTCATCACATAGCATGGCATGGACAACTTCCACAATGGTCATGTTCTTTCGTTCAAAAACACCATTCTGCTCAGGAGTATAGGCAATAGTAGTCTCCCTCTTAATGCCAGCTTCTCTGCAAAAGTCCTTGAACTCATTTCACTCATATTCAGTGCCATTGTTGGTCCTCAAAATCTTGATCTTCTTCCCTATCATATTTTCCACCAAGGTTTTAAAGGTATGAAACCACATGAAAGCCTCATCCTTCTTCTTCAAAAATTATATCCAGATTTTGCGGGAGAAGTCATTACTGAATGCCATATAGTAAGAACATCATCCCAGGGATGTCACAGGTAGCATACTAGATATATTAGAATGGACCAGTTGCAAAATATCAGATGTCTTTGTGACACTTGAGGGGAAAGGTCGCCTTGTATGCTTTCCATCGGCACAACCCTTACATACACCTTCATGATTATTTCCAAAATCGGGCACCCCTGTCACCACCTTCCTTGCTTCGGTAAGGGCCTTGTAATGAAGGTGTCCAAACCTCTGATGCCATAGTTTAGTTTGTTGGATAGTATCACATGTCATAGCTCCTAGTGGACTTCCTTCAACCTGGTAGAGTGTTCCAATTCTAAAACTAATCACGATAGCTTCCTTGAGATTCTTCTTCCACATGTGCACCTTTCCATCAGTGAATGCCACATTGAAGCCTTTGTCTTCGATGGCTAATATAGACACAAGGTTCTTCTTCAATTTTGGTACATAGAGTACATCCTGCAAATGTAGGACTTGTCCTTGAGACAAGTGGAGGGACACAGTCCCTGTCCCTTTCACGGGATATGTGGCATTATCTCCAAGGATAATTTCTAGATTAGTATCCTTCTCAACCATGTCAGAGAGTACTTCCTTGAACCTAGTGATGTGTCTTGAGGCACCACTATCTATCAGCCAGACATTCATAGTGTCGGGCGGGGATGCAGCAGAGAGGGAAGATACAAGAATGTATTCATTTCTTTTATCAACAACATTTGACTCCTCATACCTGGAGTTTCTAGACCTTTTGAAAGGTTGATTGTTTCCGCCAGAGGGAGCCTTCCTCTTTCCTTTGGACCTGTTGTTTCTTTGATTTCCATTCCTCCGGTTGTTGTTGTTGTCATCACTATCGGGAGAATCCTTCTTGAAAGGACATTCTCTAGCATAGTGACCAGGCCTATGAAAAGTGAAACACTTGCCCTTCTTTCCTTGGGCCCTTGCTCTTCCTTTGTTCTTAGGACCACCGGAGTTCTTCTTTCTAGAATGAGTAGCGTAGGCAACATTTCTGTCATTTTCGTATTCCTTCATTCTTCTCTCTTCTTGCATGCATCTTGACAGTAGGTCATCAAAGTTAGGAATTGTATTATTATTGAGAATGGTAGTGTTGAATACTTTCCATTCATATGGGAGCCCTCCAAGTGCAGTGAGTACCATCTCACGATCGGCTATTGTATCCCCAATATCCAACAGATTGTTCCTGATCTCAGTCAATTTCAGAAAGTATGTTTGGAAAGACTCATCCCTGCCTTTCTTCAGATTCTTCAATTGATTCTTGAAGAATAACACTTGGTTTGTATTGTTTAATTTGAACATTTTTATCAGATTATCATACATCTCCTTGTATGTGCCTAGTTTAGATATGTAGGCAACCAGACTTTTATGTATGGATTCCCTGATCATTAGCTTGGCTTTGATCTCCCACTTCTTGTACTTGGTTTTAGCAGCAACAGTAGTAGTGGATGGAGGTTCTTGTATCTTACCCAGTACATAGTCCATAAGATCATGGTCTTCCAATTTGAGATCTAATATCATCTTCCAAGCATGGAAGTCATTCCTTCCAGTCATCTTGTCATCCTCCTTGAAACCATAACTTGTGCAACTCATTTTTCTCAGTTGGTGATTTCTATAAGTTAGGGCTTGTTTTCACCTCACCTTTGATACCATGTAAATTTTTGTATATGTTATATGCTTGATGCAACTTTACTTTTATAACAGCAATCACATAAACAGTTAAGTAAAAATGTTGATAGAACATACCAGCTGATCTATAGAAGACAAACCAGAAACAGGAGAATGTGTTGGTTCATTACGGCGGTCAGCAGGATGCTTTAACCAGCAAAGTCTTCTTCGTCGGCCAACCTAAAATGTGTCACAACAGTCCTCAAATCAGTTATCCAGTCAACTCAGATTCAACCCCAGAAAAGTCAACGTAGTCCAGAAAAAGTCAACGCAGGGCAGCAAAAATAAATTCAACGCAGCTCCAACTTCGGTCAACCTTTTGACCTCGATTTTTGTGCCAATCAGTATGGCCTTCAAAAATCGAACTCTCCACAAAATTTCAGCTCAAACGGACCATGCGTTGACCAAAGTCAACACTGGTCAAACTTGCCCAGAAACCCTAACTACAGAAAATTTTGTCCAAAAACCCTAACTGCAGAGATTTCATCCTTTTTCAAGCTGCAGCTAATTTTTCCTTTTCCCACGTGAGAACTACTTCTTATATGCTCATATTCAATGAGAAGTGTGTGGATGAGATGAGTGAAAAGCTCTCCAACGTTGACTGTATTTATATCCATCATTGAGGTGTGTGACACATATGTTGGGGGTGTAAAACTTTAAGGCCAACCTGCACTTAAATTTATTATAAGTAATAAATTAAAAATAAATGTTCTTCTCATCAGATTAAAATCAATTTTATATCAATTTTACACCTCTCTGAAATAGGAATCCTATACAAATATTGGAATCTTCATCTGAACATCACAAGATGGAGTTTGGACCTAGTTGTCCAAATTTAACATTTTAAGCAAGGGAATTTATCTTCTAGGGAGAGAGGAGGGGGATTGAAGGGTTGAGGGAGAAGAATAAGACTTATGAAGGCAGTTCTCAATCCCTAAAATCCTTTGGGAACTTGGATTCCCAAATGGTCCTTGATGAAAGGCCTTTGACACCAAATGGGACCACATGGGGCCAAGTGGACCTAGCCTAGGTTCAAGGACGAAATTTAGCAACCGATGATGTTCCTATCCTGGACAAGGTGAGGGGAAAGGATCAGAAAAGAGTTTTTAATTTTATAGGTCAAATTTATCCCACTATGTTTTATCCTTGGGAACACCTAGGAAAAACTTGATCCTAGGGCTAAGGCTTGAGGTATCCAGAAATTCCACCATCAGAATTGGCCCAAGTTCTGAGGAGAGTGAGGGCACCCAACAACGCAACTGCCTGTAGGAGATAGAAGTTCTCCTGTAGCTAGATTCCTGGGAAATTGTTGCCCTAGGTGACCTAATGGGGCTAGACCTAGGGAATGTGAAAATTTATTAATCTAAGAAACCCTACTGCAATATCTTGATTTACTTCTCCTACTTGAATTAAGTTACAAGTTAATTTCTGAAATATTCAATAAATTAGCGAATTAAATAGTAAATACAACTAGTAACCTCCACATACAGATCAAATACTGAATAACATGCTTATAGACAAAGTGACACACAGATTTTCTGGAAAAATATCCTCGGAAAAAACCCAATGTGGGAAAACCTATGAAGCTAGCTCTGAAGGGTTTTCATTACTATGAAAAATGTAAGTACAGCAATCCTGGGTACCAAAACTGGTTCACCCAACAGAGAAATAAAAACGACAGTAATGCACTGCTTTGAAGCCCTCTACATTAGCCTGAATGGCCTGCGTCGGCCTCTACGCTGCTCAGTAAGGGCTTGTGTCACACCTAAAGGGCTTACACTGCCCATGCATTGCCTTGACTAGGCCTGCGTCAGCCCTGCGTGAATCTTGCTGCCTCTGCGCTACCCCTGTTGGGCTCTAAGTGGATTGCATGGATCCTGCTACCCTTGCTACTTTGGCTGGCTAGAATGCTTAAGCAGAAAAATCATAGGTAGGAAAGAAGGCACTGGTCAAAGGTAACACATAACGGTCTGGAAAATTGAAGAAATGAAATGAAAATAGATCAATGTCCACAAATAACTGAAATAGCTCAATGGGACTAGAGAGTAAAAGCTTTGACAACATCAATAAGTGCTTATAGCATCAGCTAAGAGAAGAGAGGAGACTAGTTCATGAGGTTAAAATGTTGCATAATATTGTTAGAGTAAATATCTATAGGTACCATTAGTTTGTGATCATCAAATAATTATTTTATTTCATCAAATACCCTGATGAATGGGCCTGATGAATACCCTGATTATTTTATTTTATTTTATTGCAGTACTCTTTTGTCCGGTTTCTATATTTAGCTACTTTAACGGTTTCTACTTTAGCTACTTTAATGTAGTACTCTTTTCTACATTGCAGTACGGTTTCTATATTTAGTTCCCATAAATTGTTTGCAACGCGAGGAGATGAGATAAGATGAATACGCCAGGTATTTTCATATAATTTTGTTGATTGATTGCATACTTATCATCTCCGAGATTTTGATTCTGAGATTCTTATAACCTCTGAGATTTTGATTGAATACTTATAATCTCTCATATTTTGATTTATTGCATACTCATAAGCGGATGAGCGAGGAGATCCGTCTTTGAACCTATGTCGTGACCCAGGATGAACCTATGCCGTGACTAGGAGATCGGTCTTTGAACCTATGCCGTGACTGGGAGATCGGTCTTTGAGAGAGAGTGGTTTATACAAGTCTTGTGGTTTAATAGTTAGAGGGCGTTGTTAACTTTAGCTGAAGAAATGAAATCGAATAACAATTCCAGGTATGGCCCTATTGTCTAAAGACTCAGCCATGTTTATTAGATGTAAAGCTTTGCGACCTCCTTAATATTTTAAATGACTTTTATGTGTCAACCATTTTCACACATTTAGAATTGGATGAGTAAATTGAATAATTCGATTATTATTAATAGGCGTTAAGTTAATTTGTTTTTAATGAATTTTTTATTATTAATATTGCTTAATTTCATCTTTTTTAAATGGTTTTCAAACTGAAATATTTAATATATTATTTAAATTTTGCACTATATTTTATTAATGGTACAATGCAGTATAGTATATTTTTTTAATTAAAATAATTTAATGTATAAAGAATTTTTTTTTAAATTTATATAATATAAAGTGATAATGTTTTTATATTTAAATATATTTCATGAGATTAAATTGTACTATAGCTTTTGAATATGTATTTTATTAAATTTCTAGAACAAACAATTTTAGTGGGCTAGGATAGACTAAATTAGAGTAGGGTACACAACGATAGAATAAGTTAGGCTAAGTTAGGGTAGGCTAGGTTAGGCTACGCTAGGTTAGGCTACGCTAGGTTAGGTTAGGATATGCTAGGTTAGGTTAGGCTAGGATAGGTTAGGCTAGGATAGGTTAGGCTCGGATATGTTGGGATAGGCTAGGTGAGGCTAGGTTAGGCTAGCCTAGGCTTGGCTAGGCTAGGCTAGGTTAGGTAAGGTTAGTTTAGGTTAGGTTGGGATAGGCTAGGGTAGGTTAGGCTAGGTTAGGTTAGGCTAGACTAGCCTAGGCTAGGCTAGGCTAGGCTAGGCTAGGTTAGGTTAGGCTAGGCTAGACTAGGCTAAGCTAGGGTAGGCTAGGCTATGATAGGCTAGTATAGATTAGCTTAGGCTAGGCTAGGTTAGGCTAGGCTAGGTTAGGCTGGGCTAGGCTAGGCTAGGTTACGCTACGCTAGGTTAGGTTAGGTTAGGTTAGGCTAGGTTAGGTTAGGTTACGCTAGGTTAGGCTAAGCTAGGCTAGGTTAGGTTAGGCTAGGCTAGGCATCATTAGGCTAGGCTAGGCTAGGCATCGTTAGGCTAGGCTAGGCTAGGTTATGCTAGGCTAGGCTTGGCTAGCTTAGACTAGGCTAGGCTAGGCTAGGCTAGGATAGGTTAGGTTAGGCTAGCCTAGCCTAGCCTAGGCTAGGTATTGTTAGGCTAGGCTAGGCTAGGCTAGGCTAGGATAGGCTAGGCTAGGCTTGGCTAGCTTAGACTAGGCTAGGCTAGGCTAGGCTAGGATAGGTTAGGTTAGGCTAGCCTAGCCTAGCCTAGGCTAGCCTAGCCTAGCCTAGGCTAGCCTAGCCTAGCCTAGGCTAGGTATTGTTAGACTAGGCTAGGCTAGGCTAGGCTATGTTAGGCTACCCTAGGGTAGGTCAGGTTAGGTTAGGCTAGGTCAGGTTAGGTTAGGTTAGGGTAGGCTAGGCTAGGCTAGGCTAGGTTAGGCATCGCTAGGCTAGGCTAGGCTAGGCTAGTCTAGGCTAGGCTAGGTTAGGCTAGGCTAGGCTACGGTAGTGTATGATTTTCCTTGTCAAGGGGGATGCCATGAAAGTGGTTTCAGGTCATGTCACTGCTCACATGTCACGGAAAAGGCCCTCTAATGTGGGAGACGGGGATTGCATGGACGGTGACAAATTACTATGTAACACTAGGCTAGGCTAGGCTAAGCTAGGCTAGGCAAGGCTAGGTTATGTTAGGCTATGTTACATTGCGTTAGGATTGGTTAGGTTAGGTTAGGCTAGGTTAGGTGAGTGAAGGTCAGGCTTAGCTAAGCTAGGCTAGGATAGGTGAGGCTAGGCTAGGGTAGGGTAGGCTAGGTTAGGTTAGGATAGGTTAGGTTAGGCTATGCTAGGTTATGCTATGCTAGGTTAGGCTAAGCTAGTCTATGTTGGGGTAGGCTAGTCTAGGTTAGGCTGGGCAATGTTAGGCTATGCTAGGCCAGGCCAGGCTAGTCTAGACAGGGCTAGATTAGGTTAGGTTAGGTTAGGTTAGGCTAGGTTAGGTTAGGCTATGTTAGGCTAGAAAGGTTAGGTTAGGCGAGGTTAGGATAGGCTACCTAATGTTAGGTTAGAAAAGGTTAGGGTAGGGTAGGCTAGGCTAGGTTAGGCTAGGTTCGATTAGGCTAGGCTCGGCAAGGATAGGTTACGTTAGGCTACGCTACGCTACGTTAGGCTTGGTTAGGTTCTGTTAGGCTAGGTTTTGTGAGTCAAGGTTAGGTTATGCTAAGCTAAGCTAGGTTGGGATAGCCTAGGCTTGGCTAGGCTAGGTTAGGGTAGGTTACGTTATGCTAGGCTAGGCTAGGCTAGGCTAAGTTATGCTAGGCTAGGCTAGATTAGGATAGTCAAGGTTAGGCTAGGTTAGGCTAAGCTAGGCTAGGCTAGTTTAGGTTAGGCTAGGTTAGGTTGGGCAAGGTTAGGCAAGGCTATGTTAGGCTAGGCTAGGCAAGGCTAGCTTAAGTTAGGCTAGGTTAGCTTAGCACTACAAGAAAAAAGCACATTGGTGAGGGTCATGCTTGTGACAGACCTTTAAGGTCCGTCACCAATGTCACATATGGTGACGGTACTTAAAAATCTGTCACTGTAAGTGTATATAGTGATGTTCCTTTATGGTCCATCACCAAAACCATTTTCAATGACACTTTTGGTGAGGGTCGTTAAAGGCCCATCACTAATTCTCTCTTTGGTGACACTTCTAGTGATGAAATTTTAATGACCCTCACCAATGCTCATTTTGTTACGTTTGGTGATGGTAAAAAAATGTCCGTCATCATTGATCATTCCAATGAGTTTTTGATGACGTTATGTGCCTGTTGATATATTTTTTGTCAAAAGATAATGATTTAAGACCATTATTGTGGAGTATTTTTTTAATATATCCAAGGCCATAGTGGTTAGAGTCAGTCAATTTTTTAAGAAGTAATTAGTGTGTATCATTTCCCTCAAGTAATGACTAGTCAAATAGAGATTTCCTATGAGTGAACACATGATTCATATCTATTAAGTTTATTATCTAGAAAATTCCCTTTAGATAAAGTTCCATTATTGTGTGTAGGAAATATATTATTTAATACATAATCAAGCTCTGACAATTCTATTAATGAGAAAGACCTAACACTCCTCAAAAATCTGGGCACACCTTAAATTGATGCTTTGGCACACACTAACGTTTCTTAGCACCCCACATGTCTTGGAACATCTTTGTACCTAGAACATATTATGATGACACTAATGCCCAAGCACATGATGGCATGCGCTAGCACAACATGGAACTCTCCTAGCATGTGTTGGCATGGTGCATGTAGTCCCTAGCATGCCCTAGAACACCTTGGTTGAATGCATTGACATACATTAGCACTTGGCACACAATGCCACTTGGCATGTATTGGGACCTGTTATTAGTGTGCCTAGCATGCCCCTTTTCAAAAAGATAAAGTCCTGACTTATTAACCCTCTTATTGGTTCTTCCTTTTGTTGCCTTGATACATATTGACATACCCTGGCACCTTGCGCCACATCATTAGCACCTAGCATGTATTGGCATATCTTGGCACCATTAATTGGCACATGATATAATTAGCACACCCTGGAACTCCCAAGCACACTTTGGGAATTCTTGACATGCCTTGATATTCCCTAGCATGCCTTACCAATGCTTAGCATACCTTGTCAATCCCTCCTTGGCATGAAAACTAACACTCATTAACACTAGTCTCTGGCACACGTTCCTCATATTCATTAACTTCAATGAATATTTACCTAGTGCTCCCTTAATGTTTTTTTTCTAGTACTCCTTAATACTCATCAACATGCATTATCACTCTCTAGCACACCATAGCAGTCTTCAACATCCCCTTCCACTTCATAACATGCATAACACTCCTTGACACATATTGGCACTTGGCATGTGTTGGCGCTTGGAAAGTCTTAACATGTATGGAATACGTTGAGATGCCTTGGTATGATTTGGAATGGTTTAATATTAAATTTATTTGTGATGATCAATGGTTGGAAAGTAGATGAGAAGCAACAAATTGGGAATACTTGGCACTTAGAATGCACTAAGACTTTTCACTTGGCACCTATTGCCACCTAGTGTTCATTAACCCTCTTATGTGTTCATTTCCTTGTAGTTTAACTTTTTCCTCCCTTTTATTGTCTTGAAAGTCCTTGACACACATTGACACACCCTTGCACATCTTTGTATGCCTTATCACTTGGCACATATTAGCATGTTTGACATGTATTCCCACTATCTAGCACATCAAGGGGGCAAAGAGAGATGTAGTCCTAAAGTAGGTTGAGTACAAGGGCCAAGTAAGGGTTACTAAAGGGAGGTCATGATCATCCTCCAAGAGCAAGATCATCATGTGAGGGTTCAGAAGAATGTTACATACCTTAATGGTTGGTTTGCGCTAGGAAGTAGGATGGCATATCGTTGGTTCTCTTCTAGCAGATTGAGCTTAAGAGAGGTTGCTCATGATAATCTAGGCATGTGATTTCAATGGTTTCTTTGTGTGAAGGCCGCATCGAATTATGAAATGTTTAAATTTGCAACAAGAAACAGTGAGATTGTAAACCAAAAAGGACAAAAAAAAAATGCACCCACACTGGTGAAGAATTTTGATGCACCAGGAGTGAGGAATGTGGGGCGTCTAATTTATTTTTCCCTTAAATAAATTTGACAATAAATTGTAATTTCATCTCATAACAACTTGTGTCAGTTAATTAAGTCATGATGACCAAGTTAGCTCAAGAAATTTGGGTTGAGGGTCTAAGATGATGCATCTAGAGGAATTATAATATTTTCGGGGTCCAGTTGAAGTTGATGCATTAGTGGGGTGCAAGTGTAATTAACTCAATTAAATGAGTTAAAATCAGTTTAACTAGTTCTAACTGAGTGACGAGCTAGTGGGAGGTCTAATGATTTAAATTATATTTAATTCACAATGAGTGATCAATCAGATAACTGATAATTCACTATTAATCGTTGCATGCATGTAAGTTTTGAGGAATACCCAGTTGAGATGTCAGAGGTTAAAGGGAACATAAATATCAATTTTATTCAGAGAAAATTTCCCATGTGCAATTATAAAGTCATTGGGATGCCATGATGGATTGCGCAATCAACGAAGACTGATTTTCCTAATTAATAAGGAGTTAATTCCCTAGAAATTTCATGAGAAAGGCAGGCTGAAGTAAGGATGAGAATTGGCTAAGTACTAAATTGAGTTTTCCTAGATCAACGGGAGACAATTGATAGAGTGCTGGAGAATCTCATGAGAGATTGAGCATTGTATTGTTTCATGATTCCTTGACTTAATACACAATAGAGATAGAGGGGTTTTGAGCAGTTGCTTTCCCCAAATACATCATGTTGTTGTCCAATTGATAATTTATTTCTCTTACTTATATGTGATTGTGTGATCGTGTTTTGTTTCCGCAAATTATAGGAGGGATTCAATATCTTGTTTTAGTAGATTACAAGATCAGATTGAATCTCATTGGTTAGATTTTCTACATGGTATCAGAGCAGGAATTTTTTGGGCGGCGAGTTTGCAGAGAATATCTAAAGATTTTGGTGTAAATTTTTCAAAAACAAATAGAATATTTTAATTCCTTGCGAAAAACTATCCAAATTTTTTTTTAAAAATTTTAAAAAATTAAAAATTAAAAATTTAATAATTTAAAAAATAAAATTAAAAAATAAAAGAAAAATAAAAATAAATAAAAAATAAAAAATAAAATTAAAAAAAAATTAAAAAAAATCGGTCGTATCAGAGCTCGGATGAGGGAGATATCATCGCTTTAAAATCAACTCTTTTTTAGAAATTTTTTGTAACTTCGGGACAATTACACTATACACGAGTCAATAACCTATATGTACTTGAGGTACCATATGCATGCAAAGCTTTGAGGATAAAGGCAGAAGTTAGAGACTTGGTGGTTTAGAGGGAGCATAAATTACCTCTCAACATGCAGCCTCATGAGAAGCAATCTCAGAAGGTTGTGGAGTAGTTGCCACAATTGGAGAAGTAGGGAGGAGACTGAGTGGAAGTGTACACTCAAGAAGAGACCTCCATGAGGGGGAAATTTCGAGCCAGATGGGAAGAGGGAGCAGCCATACCTCAAGGTGTAAGGTGGGGTGATGTGCATACATAATCCCAAGATAACAAATTTGGGCAAGGTCTATTGAGATGGTGTGTCTCATGGATCGAACCTGGCTACGAGGAGCCCAAAGTATAGTAGTAGTAGGAAGGATCAGTTAGATTGATGTAGTCAGATGTCAACAAGAAAGAAATTAGAGTGACAGATGTCAAATACTGCAGCACAAACCAGAGTTAACAATAGTTCAAAGGGCACGGATGCAAATTTCAGCAGCATCACAGAGAATCCAGTACTAGACAGGTGCAGTAGCTAAAAATAGTCAGAAGACTCTGATGACAGATGCATTATACTGATTCAGTTGTTCGGAGGCTATTCAGTTTCAAGATTTACAGGTGCAAACAACACTAGAGAAGTGTAGCATGCAGAACATTCCAAAGGTACCAGATGGGGATAGATTGAATTCCTTTCTTGTTGAGAGGGAGTGTTGAAATTTTCATCAAGAAATAGTGAAATTTCAACTAGAAAGGACAAAAGAAAATGCACCCACACCAGTGAGACATTTTGATGTACCAGGAGTAAGGAATGTGAGGCGTCTAATTTATTTTTCCCTTAAATAAATTGGACAATAAATTGTAATTTCATCTCATAACAACTTGTGTTAGTTAACTAAGTCATGATGACTGACTTAGCTCAAGAAATTCTAGTTAAGGTGATCGAGGTGGATATTGGTGGCCACCCGCCTATTCCACTTGGGCCCTCGCCATTTCCTCTTTCAGTTTTTCAGTTTCCTTAATTATAGCATAATTTACTATTTTTGTCAGTTTTTTGGGTCTTGAACTTCTGGAGCCATTTTTAGGCCATAAACGACGTTTTTTAGGCATGAAAGGTTTGTCAATTTCATGGACATAACATTAGTAGTTGTAGTCCTCAGAGAGATCTTTCTAACGAGGTATCATGTGCATCAAACGAATATCACATGGCCAAGTTACAACCCCCGGAAGTTGGCTACCCAACTAACCCCAACAGGGCCCATAAAATCTTGGTGTCACATCTCCCCGGGTTATGGTTTTGGTTGTTTAGGGTTTTATCTTATTTTAAATAATAAAAAGGCCCTTGATCCTTATTGTAACACAATTTAGAGGAACATAACTATCAGTTGTATTTATAGAAAATTTCCCATGTGCAAGTATAAAGTTATTGGGATGCCATGATGATTGTGCAATCAAGGAAGGTTGATTTTCCTAATTAATATGGAGATAATTCCATAGGAATTGCGTGAGCAAGGCAGGCTGAAGGAAGGCTGAGAATTGGCTAAGTACTAGACCGATTTTGCCTAGATTAGCATGAGACAATTGGCCGAGTGCTGCAGAATCTCAAGAGAGATTAAGCATTATATTGTTTCATGATTCCTTGACTTAATACAAAATAGAGGGTTTTGAGTAGTTGCTTCCCCAAATGCATATTGTGCTGTTTGATTGATAATTTCTTTCTCTTACTTATATGTGATTGTGCGATTGTGTTTTGTCTCCAAAAATTGTAGGAAGGATTCAGTATCTTGTTTTAGTACATTACAAGATCAGATTGAATCCTGTTGGTTAGATTTTCTACATGAAATAGAAGAGAGGGTTGATACCATCTTGCCTTGTGGTGGTTAGTAGGCCGCAAGATCTGTGATAAAGACCAACATAAATGGAGGATGGCTTGTACTATAATTTAGATCCATAACAGAAGCCAACGTAGGCATAATATTGAATGAGTTAACCCTAGTTTTAGGGGCGACATTGAGATCTGAAGTTCATGTCAAGATTCAATCAAAAAAATGCCCAAAATCTATGGATCCATATGAGCTAGGTCAAGTCTCTTATGGAGGCAAGAGTCATGTTTTTTCTGTGTGGATAGGGTTTGTTCTACAACAATTAGAAGTACATAATTATAATGCCCTAAATAGGACAATTTCCTAGCATGTTTAGTTCATAAGGTATGCCCTTAAGACTGTGACAAATTTGCGTAGAAGAAGACGGGTTCTGACCCTTAGAGCAAGGTTTATTTCTGCAATATAGATCACAGATCTGGAAGACAGTTTGCAGATTCAGTATGTGTGGGGACAACAGATCCAAAGGAGGGTGGAACCTTAGTAGAAGATTGAGCATGTAGAAGAAATGTGCCATATGAAGAATGGATTGACATGCAGAAGAGTTGATTTTGGTGGAATTTCCATAAATTTTTAGACAAAGATCTGAAGAAACCTATAAAAAAATAGTAAATGGACTCTTAGTGGCTGATTTGTGACCCTATTTAAGTCATCTACAGATTGTTAGAAGTATGATAAGAGGATTAGGTCATATTTTTTCATATATTGGACAACAAAGATCAAATTGTCGATACACAAGAACAGTGATCTTGAGATTACTCAAACCATTGTTAGGTGGCAGATTTGAATAGCCCTAGATGAAGACAATATTGTGGGCCGTAGATTAGTAAAAAGAATTGAGAATGGTTGGGCAGATTTATGGTAGTCCAAGTATAGTTGGAGGGTTGTTAGGTTACTGTCAAAGAAGAGCCCTAACTCTTATTCTGGTGAAGGACAACAAAAATTGGTAGAAGGGCAGGTGTATAGGGCCTAAGGATGTGCAGACTTTGAAGGACTAAAGTAACAGTCAAGTGGGCCAACAAACTATCCCTAGTTCACTATATTATAGAGGATTGATTCAGTGAGAAGAAAGGCAGCCTCCATAGCCATGGACTTCTCATCTCGGAGCTGTAGTATGGAAAAAGTGGGCATGCCAAAGAGTTGTTCCCAATGGAATTTTGAACAACTTGCTACCACTCAAACTAGTAGTGGAACTAAAAGGGGTTCCTAAGAGGGAAAGTGCTAGGACAAGGGAAACAATGGAGGCTTAGCCCATTGTCACCACATCTAAGGCTCCTTTCTCTTCACGGAATTTCACTGATGGGTGGAGTCTCGGAAGTTTAGGAAGTCACTTGTAGAGTATAGGTCAATGAATAGGTGGGAAGTGACCCTCGAAACCCTTTCCCTAAGATAAAATAAAGGGTGGGACTTGCTTTCCTTTTATGTAAAATTTTTTAGATGTTTTATGCTTGATGCAACTTTACCTTTATAACAACAATCACATAAAAAATTAAGTAAAAATGCTGATAGAACATACCAGTGGATATATAGAAGACAAACCAGAAATAGGAGAATGTGTTGGTGCGTTACGGCGGTCAACAGGATGCTTCAACCAACAAAGTATTCTTGGTCGACCAACCCAAAATGTGTCACAATAGTCCTCAAATCAATTATCCAGTCAACTCAAAGTCAACCCCAGAAAAGTCAATGCATTCCAGAAAAAGTCAACGCAGGGAAGAAACAATAAAGTCAACTCAACTCCAACTTCGGTCAACCTTTTGACCTTGATTTTTGTGCCAATCAGTATGACCTTCAAAAATCAAACTCTCCACAAAATTTCAGCTCAAACAGACCATGTGTTGACCAAAGTCAACGCTGGTCAAACTTTCCCAGAAAACCTAACCGCAGAAAATTTCGTCCAGAAACCCTAACTGCAGAAATTTCATCATTTTTCCATCTGCAGCTACTTCATCCTTTTCCCACGTGAGAACTACTTCTTAGATTCTTGTATCCAATGAGAAGTGTGTGGATGAGATGAGTGAAAAGCTCTCCAACGTTGACTATATTTATATCCATCATTGAGGTGTGTGACACATCTGTTGGGGGTGTAAAACCTTAAGGCCGGCTTGCACTTAAATTTATTATAAATAATAAATTCAAAATAAATTTTCTTCTCATAAGATTAAAATAAATTTTATATCGATTTCACACCTCTCTGAAAGAGGAATCCAATACAAATATTGGAATCTTCATCTGAGCATCACAAGATGGAGTTTGGACCTAGTTGTCCAAATTTAACACTCCCTCTCAACTAGGGATAACTCCATCCACCAGTGCAATCAAACATCGTGCGTCATCCCTCCATAACTTGCTTTTCTAGCCTCTTTATTTCAGAACAGAAGTGGGTCAGTCACAAAGACATCATCCCACGGCTGAAAAATTCAGCCCAGAGGTCTGAAACCTCTATCAGACTCACAAAGAGTCTCCAACCAACCCGAAGTTGGCTCATCTGACCCGACGTCAGGCGGAGGTCCGGGACCTCACTAGAATTGATCCTAGATCAAGTCATTGGACCGTGCCATCCTAGATAGAGAGGATGACAATCTCTGATGCGCCCATCAGTCTTTTCTACTAGTCTCTAGATTTTCCCATCTCATTGGCCAAATGAGAGGTACTTCCCATGAGCCCTGAACTCAATGGGTAGGATGCATACGGGGCACAGATAATGAGAGGTGAACCAACTCAATAATCACAACGGTGGGGTCCAAGCACACCAAAAAGGTTTGGCAAGCCTAGCCTTGTGGTTGCTCATAGCTCCGAGAAGTTGTCCCCAAAGCCCCCGAGAGCTCCTCGAGCTCATCGTCCAACAGGACCCACATCATAGGGTCGTTCCACGATACCAAGTCTCTCACAGAAGGTTAGGAACTTGACCTTCCCCAGGGGATTAGTGAGAATATCCGCGACCTGCTCATCAGTTCCTATATGATCAAGCCTTACAACGCCTCACTGTACCATATCCTGGATGAAATGGTACCTGATATCAATATTCTTAGATTGGTCGTGGAACACAGGATTTTTGGTCAAGTGAATTCCACTCTGCTTATCACAGAGTATCACGGTCGTATCTAGCACATGTCCAAACAACTCACTAAAGATCTTTCGCAACCAAACTGCTTCACAACAGGCCATACTTGTTGCAATGTATTCGGCCTCTACGGTGCTCAAAGCCACCGACTTCTGCTTCCTGCTCATCCATGAAATCGAAGCAGAACCAATATTGAAGCAACATCCCAATGTGCTCTTATGATCCACCACACTGCCAGCCCAATCGGCATCAGTATATCCATGGTGTGTCACGCTCCCGGCAGTGTATCTCAGCCCATGGTTTATCGTGCCCCGAAGGTATCTCAGAATATTCCTAGCACCAACCCAGTGTAAGTGATGAGGCTCAACCATATGTTGACTCAAAGTGTTCACTGCAAAACATATATCTGGATGGGTGTTCACTAAGAACATCAGAGCCCCTACGAGTTGATGATACTTAGTAGGATTTTCCAATATGGGCCTAGCAGCAAGCTCCCTCTTGCATTGATGAATGAGAGGGTAAACATCTGTTAGGAAGAGGTCATCCACATACATCACCAGAATGAGAGGTTTCCCCTGGACAACCTTGAAGTAAAGGTTCGGATCAACATTACTTCGAGTGAAGCCCAGCTTCATCAAGTAGCTATCTATCTTCTCGTACCAAGCTCTGGGTGCTTGCTTCAACCCATAGAGAGCTTTCTTCAATATGCAGACATGAGTGTCCTGATCCTGGACTTCAAACCCTAGAGGTTGTTCTACATACACCTCTTCTTTTATTGCACCATGCAGAAAAGTGGCCTTGACATCCATATGATGAAGACTACATCCTTGCGTAGCAGCAAGGGCTATGATTGATCAAATGGTGGTATATCATGCCACAAGTGAAAATATGTCATCATAATCTATTCCTTCATTTTGAGAGAAGCCATGGGCAACAAATCTTGCCTTGAACTTTTCAGCACTTCCATTAGATCCATGCCTGATCTTGTAGAGCCATTTCGCGGTGACAACTGATTTGTCCTTCGGTCTTGGAACCACATCCCATACATCATTCTTCATTATGGACTCATATTCTTTGTGCATATAATCCTTCCAGACTTGATGCTTTATGGATTCCTCAAAAGATCCAAGTTCAGATTGTACAATAGTACTCATGGCAGCCAAATACCCTTGGTATCTACACGGCTTCTTTCTTTCTCGAAATGTCCCCCTTGGGGCATCATGTCCCTCAACATATTCGAGAGTGTCCCTGAGCCATGATGGTGTCTTTCTTAGTGAAGGAGATGGATCGATTGGGTCCATTGTTCCTTCAACATCAAGCATTGTCTCATCCTGTGGTTCTTTTTGATTTCCGAGCCTTGCTTCATGATTTTCCTCAGATCTCGGAAGATCTACTACTTTATTTAGGGAAGCATCTTTGTCAAAAGTGACATCATGGCATATCTCTAGCTCCCTTTGACCAGGTACATAGACTCTATAGGCCTTAGAGGTTTCTTTATAGCCCACAAACATTCCTTTTTTCCCAGAAGCATCCAACTTACTTCTCTTTTCTTTTGGCACATGAAAATAAACAGGACATCCCAAAATTCTAAAATGTGAGATGTCAGGTTTCTTACCAGTGAAAACCTATTTGGGAGTTTTGGAGTCCAGGGCGGAATGAGGGCATCGATTTTGAATGTATGCAGCGGTATTGGCTTAGCCCCTCTCCCCACGAAACTTCGGTGAACCCTGGTCACATAGCATGGCATGGACAACTTATGATGGTCTTTGTTCTTTCAAATTAAAAACACCATTACAGCTCATATAGGCGATAGTAGTCTCCCTCTTATTGTTGACTTCTGCAAAATTCCTTGAACTCATTTGACTCATATTCAGTGCCATTGTTGGTCCTCAAAATCTTGATCCTCTTCCTTGTCATATTTTCCATGAAGGCTTTGAAGGTACGGAACCACATGAAAGCCTCATCCTTCTTCTTCAAAAAGTATATCCAGGTTTTGAGGGATAAGTCATTAGTGAATGTCATATAGTAAGAAAATCCTCCCAAGGATGTTACGGGTGGCATACCAGATAGATCAGAATGGACCAGTTGCAAAATATTAGATGTCTTTGTGACACTCAAGGGGAATGGTCCCCTTGTATGCTTTCCTTCGACACAACCCTTACATACACCTTCATGATCATCTTTGAAATTGGGCATACCTGTCATCACCTTCCTTGCTTCGAGAAGGGCTTTATAATGAAGGTGTGTCCACCTCTTCGGTGCCATAGTTCAGTTTGTTGGATAGTATCACATGGCATAGCTCCTAGTGGACTTCCTTCAACCTAGTAGAGTTTTCCAACTCTAAAACTAATCACGATAGCTTCCTTGAGATT
Source organism: Pinus albicaulis (assembly GCA_034641835.2). Lineage (NCBI taxonomy): Eukaryota > Viridiplantae > Streptophyta > Pinopsida > Pinales > Pinaceae > Pinus > Pinus albicaulis. The sequence goes on from CM076578.1 coordinate 174,591,889, forward strand.
CTTCTTCCACATGTTCACCTTTCCATCAGTGAATGCCACATTGAAGCCTTTGTCTTCGATGGCTAATATAGACACAAGGTTCTTCTTCAATTTTGGTACATAGAGTACATCCTGCAAATGTAGGACTTGTCCTTGGGCGCAAGTGGAGGGTCACACTCCTTGTCCCTTTCATGGGATATGTGGCATTATCTCCAAGGACAATTTTCAGATTAGTGTTCTTCTCAACCATATCAGAGAGTGCTTCTTTGAACGAAGTGATGTGCCTTGAGGCACCACTATCTATCAACCAGACATCCATAATGTCAGGAGGAGATGCAACGGAGAGGGAAGATACAAGAATGTATTCATTTCTTTTATCAACAACATTTGATTCCTCATACCTGGAGTTTCTAGACCTTTTTAAAGGTTGATTGTTTCCGCCAGAGGGAGCCTTCCTCTTTCCTTTGGACCTGTTGTTTCTTTGATTTCCATTCCTTCGGTTGTGTTGTTGTCATCACTATCGGGAGAATCCTTCTTGAAAGGACATTCTCTAGCATGATGACCTGGCCTATGACAAGTGAAACACTTGCCCTTCTTTCCTTGGGCCCCTGCTCTTCCTTTGTTCTTTGAACCACCAGAGTTCTTCTTTCTAGAATGAGCAGCGTAGGCAGCATTTTTGTCATTTTCGTATTCCTTCATTCTTGTCTCTTCTTGCATGCATCTTGACAGTAGCTCGTCAAAGTTAGGAATTGTATTATTATTGAGAATGGTAGTGTTGAATATTTTCCATTCATATGGGAGCCCTCCAAGTGCGGTGAGTACCATCTCACAATCGGCTATTGTCTCCCCAATAGCCAGCAGATTGTTCCTGATCTCGGTCAATTTCAGAAAGTATGTTTGGACAAACTCATCCCTGCCTTTCTTCAGATTCTTCAATTGATTCTTGAAGAATAGCACTTGGTTTGCATTGTTTACTTTGAACATTTGTATCAGCTTATCATACATCTCTTTGGATGTGTCTAGCTCAGATATGTAGGCAACCAGACTTTTATGTATGGATTCCCTGATCATTAGCTTTGCTTTGATCTCCCCCTTCTTATACTTGGTTTTAGCAACAGCAGTAGCAGTGGATGGAAGTTCTTGTATCTTACCCAGTACATAGTCCATGAGATCATGATCTTCCAATTTGAGATCTAATATCATCTTCCAAGCATGGAAGTCATCCCTTCCAGTCAGCTTGTCATCCTCCTTGAAGCCATAACTTGTGGAACTCATTTTTCTTAGTTGGTGATTGCTATAAGTTAGGGCTTGTCTTCACCTCAGCTTTGATACCATGTAAATTTTTGTAGATGTTCTATGCTTGATGCAATTTTACTTTTATAACAACAATCACATAAATAGTTAAGTAAAATGTTGATAGAACATACCAGTGGATCTATAGAAGACAAACCAGAAACAGGAGAATGTGTTGGTGCGTTACGGCGATCAGCAGGATGCTTCAACCAACAAAGTCTTCTTGGTCGGCCAACCCAAAATGTGTCACAACAGTCCTCAAATCAATTATCCAGTCAACTCAAAGTCAACCCCAGAAAAGTCAACGCAGTCCAGAAAAAGTCAACGCAGGGCAACAACAAGAAAGTCAATGCAGCTCCAACTTCGGTCAATCTTTTGACCTCGATTTTTGTGCCAATGAGTACGACCTACAAAAATCGAATTCTCCACAAAATTTCAGCTCAAACGGACCATGCGTTGACCAAAGTCAATGCTGGTCAAACTTGCCCAGAAACCCTAACTGCAGAAAATTTGCTGCGGTAAATTTCGTCCTTTAGCTGCAGTAGATTTCGTCCTTCTTCTCACGTGGGAGATGAAACTGCTTCTCAAATGCTTGTAGATAATCAGAGGAGAAGATGTGTGATGAGATGAATGAAAAGCTCTCCAACGTTGACTGTATTTATATTCATCATTGAGGTGTGTGACACATCTGTTGGGGGTGTAAAACCTTAAGGCCGACCTGCACTTAAATTTATTATAAATAATAAATTCAAAATAAATGTTCTGCTCATCAAATTAAAATCAATTTTATATCGATTTTACACCTCTCCGAAAGAGGAATCCAATACAAATATTGGAATCTTCATCTGAGCATCACAAGATGGAGTTTGGACCTAGTTGTCCATATTTAACACATTTGTACTAAAGCATAGCTCACAGATGTGGATGAAAATTTAGAAAACCTTACTGATAGATTTAGCTTTGTGAGCAATTTGAGTGCAAATAGTTTTTAAAGGATCTGCCATTGCACTGGTCAAATGATGATATTTTCTCTGTAAAATAATGGCTGTTTTGCGTATGTGTACACCATTTTAATTGTATACTTCCCTTATTAGTATTTGTAGAAAGAAGCTCTTTTTGGGATTGTTGTGATCCTCGCTTTTACATATTCTCCCTACGGGTGCTTTCAATTTCCAAATGCATATGGTTACAACTAATATATCCTATCAGGTAAGTCTATTTTTCTTTTGGAGAATCAAAGGATTAGGTTGTAATGTACCAAGCTATAATGTGCTAAAACAATTATAAAATATTTGTAACAATTCCACAAATATTTAAAATTTTTCTTTGGTGAATTTCGTCAAACATTTAGTGAACCGATATTTTGTTAAACACTTTGCAGACAAAGTAAAGAACATTTTCTGCAAGAAGATATATGGGGCAATTCATAAATTTATTAGCCGGATCTGAAAGACCTTACAATGTGTTGACCACTTTGTGCCAACGACCCCATAGCAGTACACCCTTTTTTTCCCAAAAGGGATTTATCCTGTTCGAGTGTTCATGCCATTCAGATTTCATCATTCAGTTGACAATTTGTAAATGATGTAAACCCATTCTGCATGTTTATAATGTAAATGATCCTAATAAGACCATCATGTATGTAGAAACCTAGGTAAGCCTAGTATTTTGGTGACGATTTCTATCCTAGGAGGTTTTTCGTCTCACTAATTCATCCGTCTCTCTAGACACAAATGATCAGTAGAGTTTTTCCCCTCCAATCTCACCCCAAAGCTAGGGTGGATTTTGTTGTCAAGATATTAAGTGAGTCCTAGTGTTTTTTATCAAGTCTTTGTTTAAGTAATCTGAGAATGATCCTAACTAATTGGCTAGATCATTTTATTACAGATTGCTGGGTCTACTAGATCATATTTTGAGTCACAGAATTAGGTAGATTATTGAGGGTCTATTACGAACGGGTGTTCCCCCTCTTGGGTTTAATATATTAATCTTATGTAAATATGGTTGGAAAAATAATTAATCCCCTCATAAGTTAATTAATTAAATTTTCTGGCCAAATTAAATTAAAAATCCTAAGCTAGAAATTTAATTATTTTTATGTCCCAGGTAAATTTAAATTCTTCAATGGCAAAATTCGTGGGTATCTAAAAAAATAAATTTTTAAAGGTCATGGGCCAAGGGAATATTGAAAATTTTGAGAAATTTTGGACCCCTTGGGCCTTGGTAGTTAAGTCCAAGTCAATTTTTTGAAGTAATTAACTCAAAATTATTATTTTTGACTTAATTAAAAAGGAATTAAATGAAAATTTTGAAATTCCTCAAAAAATAATATTTTCGACGGACAAGATTAAAAGATAATCAAATCTTTTTTGACGGTCGAGATGACTTTGACGAGGATCAAAAGAACTAGCCGTAGGAGAATTTATCTATAAATTAGAGGTCAGTGTCAGTTTTTTCTTTCATCCGATCTTTTGATCGTGTACTAACTCTTGAAGCTTTCCTGTACTACTTTCTGGAATAATACAAACGAAGTCTTTGGGGTTTTATTTGATGGTGGTGTTTCTCTTCGACATTTTATGGTAATCTTGTTCTTCATATTTTGCTAGTAATTATTTTAATGAATTGTTGATTAATATCTCTTGTAAAGTAATCTATTGCACAGTTATCTTGCTTAGGTTACTGGATTTAGGATAAGAATTTTAATTGGATTGAATTAGCAGGTATCTCTAATTTTTGAAAATTTTATTTTTATCTTATATCTCTATTGATTTAACAATTTAACTTTAAGTGTGCAGAAATCTCTCGGATTTAAACTTGGGCGTTTGGGGAAGTCCTTGGCTGGATCGACTGACTCCCAAGGAAATAAGATCTCAAGAGCCCTCTAGATCTAATTGCCCAAGCTTACCTTAAACTCTCATTTTGCAAGGTTTTCTAGAGCTTGTACCTAAATATGAAAATTTATTTTAACTTTTATTTATCGATTTTAAAGTTAGATCTAGCTAGTAGACCCTTAGATCTTTAGATATGGGATCGGAGTCAGACTCACACTCCTCAGATGTGTTAGATCTGTAACTCTTGTGCGTAGACCTGTAGATAAATTGTATAGTTCAGTAATTTTAATTGGGTAAATATTTATAATTTATTTATTTACTTATTTCTAACTCGGGGTTTCATTTTCAGATCTTTGTGCATGTGTTGGGTTTTCTGGGTTTTGATTTCTGGTTTTGTGCAGGTGATATCTGAGGTTTTTCAGAGGAAATTCCAAGATCCGAGCAAGATCTAGGCCCTGGAGGGTAAGATCTTGTTTCGGAATATAAATTTTTGAAGGAACATTCATTTAGATTTTTTGAATATGAGTTTATTGGGTGAAATAAATCATTGGGCAAAGGAAAAATTCGAATTTTTTATGTGCACTAGTTGTGCTTGCGTTTTTGTGGGCTGCCTTCATATGTCGCACCTCCTCTGCAAAATTGCGTTTTTCTTCTGCAATCTCCCTCGACTTTGCTGCTCTGCCCCTATGTTCAACCCTTTTCCTTGCTGTCGTTTCTCTTCTCTGCGTGTTGCCCCCTTCCTCGCAGTTGCCTTCCCTTTCTTCTTGCATGACTTTCTTTTTCCCTTCTGCTCCTTCAGTCTGTTGCCATTCGTCCCCCGTAGCTCCCTCATCTGCATCCCTCTCCTTCATTTCCTTTTCCTCTGCGTGCATCCTCTTCTTCTACCTCCTCATCTCAGCGTGCCTTTTGCAGCTACGTGCTCTCCCCCTCTTCTCCGCGCGCAGTCCCTCACCCTCCATATCTCTGCGTGCCGTCTCTACATGCCCTCTTCCTTCACGCCTGCACGCTCCAACTCCATCGCATTTCCTCGCTGCGTTTCTCCTTTAAGCCTTCAACGTCTCCTCCCGCTCCTTTTCGACCTGCATACCTAGTCCTAACTCGAAGCAAAACATAAAATCATAACATTCCGAATATTTTCTTTTATAGGGTTTTGGATTGGGCCTTTATTTTAATTTTAATTTTTTTAAATCAATAACACTTCATTTAATTTCTAAAATATTTCGACTTAGGTTGTAAAGAATTCCAATTTTAAATTTTGGTTTGGGCTTCCATTTAAATATAAAAAAAAAAATTGAAATAAATTTTTTTATGAACTTTTAGGAAAATTATTTTTTGACTTTTGAAAAAATTAAAAGATCATTTTTTATTTTTATTTTTTGATTCTTTGTTGTATATAAAATTTGGAAAATCAATTTTTAGGTTTATCTTATGACATTGGGTTTTTGGGCCATTTAAATGATAAAATTTTTAGGCTTAGTAGAATATTTAATTGTGGAAGAGTTCTTATAGTTGACACGATTTAATTTTTTAATATTTTAAGTTTGACTATAGGAGAAAAATAATTTTTTTTATTGGATTCTCATTATTTTAGAAGATCGTTTGATCCATAAATTGGTTGATGAAATGTCTATTTAGCATTGTAATTTCATCGTATTTCTTAAAGATTAATTATTGGGATTTAAGTGTGGAATACTTTCATATGCTTCAGTTGCGTTTGATGATAATTGGCATGGGATTTTAAAATGTTTGCTATCGATTAAAATCATCTATTGTTTAATTGACTCTCATTTCATTTACTTGAATTATTGGATCTTTATTGAACATCTAAGTTTGGGAAACTTTCAAGTAATTGTGATCGATATTTTTTTGAGCACTCTATTGTGGATCTGTGACAAATTGTACATCTTTTAATTGAGTATTTTTTGGCATCTTCATAATCGAGATTTTCTCTTAAGTACTTGGTGGCTAAATCAGATAATTTGTAATCTAAGTGCTTTGGGTTTTAACATCACATTTCACTAAATCGCCTCCTAAATCTTGTGCATTTGCATATTAAGTTAGCCTTGCATATTTATAATTTACTTCCAAGCATAAGCTTGGTCGATAGAAAGATAGGTACCCATCCATCTTTGCTAGAGAAGCTTGGTTTTAGTAGTACTTAAAACAACGACCTTGCAGTCGTCAGAGCTACAACTCTTTGCAGTGCCGGAGGCATCAAGTATGTTAGATTTTCAGGAGAGGTATTGTTAATCACACCTTAGTGTGATTCACCTTAACTTTTCTCTGCTACTTACTACAAGATCAAACTCAATATAGAAATGATCGAAGGGCTTAAACTTAGAATAGACATTTAATTAAAATTAACCAAGCTTCCTGCACTTCACATTAGTCTTAGGATCTGTATTACATATAGGATAGTCATTCATCCAAGCAACAATTTCTCATCAAGTACTTGGTTCTAATTTCTTTAGCAAGATAGTTGACTCCATACGACACTGGTATCAATCATTCAAATCTAATCGAATCCTTTAATCTTGCTCATTTTAATACATGTATTTGGTCGTTTAACTGTGTCTGCCGAACTGGTTGGTTCCCAACTAAGTTCTCCTTCATTCCATTTCCATAGGGTGTATCCCCGTAGTCTGCTATAGGGAGACAACTTTAACAAAGAGATTGGGGATCAGGGCTGTTGAAAAGTGTAACTAGGTCGATCTTCATATTGACTATGTAATTATGTATTCTATGTAAAGAAGAAGACAAAGATAATAAAATGTATTCTGTACTTGCTTCATGGGTTTCATGAGAAAGATTTTATTAGAGATTAAATAGACTTCTTCTTGATGTCTATCTAGGGTTTGCCTTCTAGATATAAATGTAATAAGTGTCATATATGAAGGATCTAGAAATGCACCAAGACCAAGTCCAGGAACTGTGAAAGAATGGCTCTTGTTCAACCCTCATTCAATGCTGATAGACAAGTCTTAATAATGTGTCAAGTTAGCCTTCAAACAGCTGGAAAAGTCGGCCTAATAAACAATCATGTTGGCTCCCAAATAGTCACACCGGTTCACCTAGTAAGGTCGGCTTATATACAGGGGCAAACAACTATAAATACTCCTGTAGCCTTCGCAGAAAAGGACAGAAAAATTTGCAGATCTCTCTGTAGTTTATTTTGTGGAAAAAGTACGGATTTCCTGAGGCTGTTTCAGAACATAAAATGCGGATTTCTTGAGGCTGTTTTTGAAGATAAAATGCGGATTTCCTGAGTTTGTTTCAGAAGATAAAACGTGGATGTTTAAAGACTGAAACAAAGTTTAAATGCAGGTATATCACAACAAGAAATTGCGGACTGTTCTGTAATAGAAATGCAGATTTCATAATGTATAAGAGGACGGAAATGAGTGCAAACTGCAGAGATCAAATACAGGGATAAGTTGCGGATTTGTTTGAGATATCACAACACTTGTTCTCGGATCTCATCTTAGGAAAATCTGCATTCACATCACTGGAGTATTGCATACCATTGCTATGTCACCAAGTTATGAAAAGAACTTGTATCATATGCAAAGTTAGAGGTAATGAAAAAAGTATGGATCTGTTTAAAGAAGGACAAGGTGAAGAAGATTAAGTATCTAATTGTTGACTAAGTAATGAGAAGTAGAGACCGAGCTCTCTAGTACCAGTGCAGATCAGTGTAGAAGAAAAATGGTCAGTGTTGAAGGCAAGCAAAGAAGTAATGACAACGTCTTGGAGACATTCATAGGTCAAGGGTCTAAGTCTAGGTCATGGTACTTGTCATTTGAAGATCTATAAGAAGAATTTCTCGTGGGTTTTCCTCTCCAAGAGGGAGAGGTTTTGCCTTGGCTCTAGGAGCCTAATTCTTGTGTCTCTTGTCTTTTGATAATTGACTTGATGAAAGATTTAATAAGCTAACGAAGGGAAGACATAAGTAACTCAATTAATCTCACACGTAATTATCAAGAAGAGAATTTTGAATTAATCTCCAGCCCTCCAAATTCTCAACATGGTTTCAGAGCTAAGTGCTAATCTCAAGGACTGCTTGACAAAGGAGACACTCCAGAAAGCGAAGATTGACATTCAAGACATTGTTAGAAGGAGGACTTCAACTTTTGAAGATATCCTTTACCATCAAGGATCCAAGAACACCTATATTGAATATTTCTATCTTAGAAGAAGCTCCTAACTCCTTCGTCATCATCAAGGAAGCTACAAGCCACTCTACTCAAGTAAGTATCTATGAACTTACTTAAATTCCGTCAAGATGACTTATTGTAAAGAAAGCAACAAGCTGGTCGGGTCATCAAACTTTAGCGCATGGAAGAAGAGGACAAATTTGAATCTAATTGAAGATGAAGTTATAGACTACATCGATGGATCAACAATTCAACCACCAAAAGAAGATACTCCAGCTCATGCCAAGTACATGAAGGGAGAAATCAGAGCTTAAAGGATTCTCATAGAATCCATCAAGGACTCATTCATCCCCCATGTATAAAAACTAAAGTCTTTTAAAGAAATATATGAGAAACTGGTAGAGATATTCTCTGTGAATACTGCAGGAGAAGCAATCTCTTTGAGACAAGAACTATATAAATTAAAATTGCCAAGGGAAGAAGGAATCACCCCATACTTTATGAGGATTTCTGAAATAAGAGATCAACTGCAGGGACTAGGAGAAGTAATGTCTGACACTTAGATGACTACAGTGGTGCTGAATGCTCTACCAGAGGAATGGAGAAACTTCACTTCAAGTTTATACGGGAAGAAAGAAGCCACTCCATTCCATGATTTATGGTCTCTATGTAAAATAGAGGAAACAAGACTAAAAGCCAAAGCTGATACAGGACCAAGTGAAGGGAATCAAGCCTTTGCAGCCACCTATAGGAAGAAAGGAAGATTCGGAAAATTTGGCCCTTAGAATAAAAGAAGGAATATGGACAACGTACGATGCTTTGGATGTAATGAATTTGGGCATTATAAAAGAGAAGTCCTAAATCTGACAAGAACAAGAGGAAAAGGGAAGAAGCCCATATCTCAGAAGTGAGGAAAGAACCAAATGCAAAGAAATCTAAGCAAGAAGAAGCAAGGGATCTCTACTATGATTGAGATCATCTTCTCCTTTAAAGAGATTTTTGTTGGTTGTAAAATAGTACGATAGGAAGCAATGTATATTATAGCATCATGATAAAAGAAATGGTAAGAGCTCTCGGTGAATCACCTTTGGGAAACCTATTTGATAACATTACTAATGGAAAGCAGTCATCAAGATCAAGGGTCATCATGGAATCATAATTCTGGGATGTGATGACATATTAATGGAGCAGGCCAAGGGAATGAAGCTCTTCATTCTATATAAATTGCTACAAGATGACTCGAGGGAAAAAGGTATGAGGTATTTATATATTCATATGCTGACACTAGATGCTGTGAAGTCATGTCATATGGTTGCAGGTAATAAACTTCCATATTGAGAAGTATGATCTATGAAGAAGGATCTCTTAGTGCACTGGCAGATGAAATCAACATAATATGTCCTCATGGAATATGAGGTGGTTGTATATTGTAAATTTTTGTAGATGTTCTATGCTTGAAGCAACTTTACTTTTCTTACAGCAATCACACAAATAGTTAAGTAAAATGCTGTTAGAACATATAAGTGGATCTTATAGAAGACAAACCAGAAACAGAAAAAATGTGATGGTGCGTTACGGCGGTCAACAGGATGCTTCAACCAGCAAAGTATCCTTGATCAGCCAACCCAGAATGTGTCACAACAATCCTCCAATCAGCGACCGAGTACCAAAAGATGTCATGGTAAAAGATCATCACTGAGGTAACTTTTGTTTTAAAAGTTCATATGTATATGTTTATCTGGATGAATTTGTGCAGGGCTGCTAATCATGAGAAATGATGTATGATCCTTGGAGATGATTCGAAGGAAAGAAAGATGGGATAACGATGAAATAGATGAGAAAGACAAATAAATCACTTTATGATATATGACATAACTCATGAATTAAAGTGATGGATGATCTGTGCCCTATGGAGTTAAAGCTGAAGATTCCTCAATATTGAAATCCATGACATCGAGGGGAGGAATTCTTCATGAGCAACTGGGTGTCTCACCATTGTTGTTGCAGGTCCCTGATTGAGAGGGAGCTTGGTGATCAGTTTCTTACTTGGAAGAAACTGGGTAATTCCTAAGAATGAGCTTAGGTACATTCCTTATACAAGAATGAGTACATTCCATTGTCGAATAGGTCCTCCCTGGTTGAGAGGGAGAGATAGACACATCATTCTGGTCTTCACTTGGGAAGACAGAATGGAGGATTGGGTAATCATCTGGCACTACTACATTTCGCGGAAATTCCGACACCTGTTTCCGACGCTTTTGACCAAATGTCGGAAATTTTCCCAAATTTTTTCCATCCCGCCCGAAACCGTCGCTATACCGACGTCTATAGAAAAGTGTCGTAATACCGACACTTAAACTAGTGTCGCAATTACGACGTTTAAAGGAAGACGTCGCAATTGCGACACCATGGCCCAACGCGTCGCTATTGAGACGACTCTAAACGTCGCAACGACGACACAATGTCTAGGTGTCGCCATTGCGACGTTTGGAGGCACCGTCCTAATAGCGACGCCTTTTCCGCCGTCGGTATAGCGACCGTTATTTTCGCGCTACATAAAAATACCAAACTTATATGGGCGCTACATAAAAATTCGAAACTTATATGCGCGCTACATAAAAATGTTTGGTATTTGTCGCAATAGCTACGTTTGATATCACGCGCGCATTCGCTCTCTGCTCTTGCAGAAAAACATTTGCGGTCAGCATTCGAGCTCAGCTCTTGCAGAACAGCATTTGCCCTCGGCATTCGCCCTCAGCGTTCGCCCTCAGCTCTTGCAGAACAGCATTCGCCCTCAGCGTTCGCCCTCAGCTCTTGCAGAACAGCATTCGCCCTCAGCTCTTGCAAAATGGTAAGTTCTTACTGCAGGCCCTTCCTCCTATAGTAGGGTTGACTCTATTTGGGTTTTTTGGTCAATTCCATTGGATTTTGTTAGGCTGTAGGGTTCTCTGTAGATGTCAAGAGTCAAGATTCAATACCCTCTATTATCTTCATCACCCAATACAAGATTTAAATTTTTCCCAAAGAAACGCTTATTAATTTGGCAGCCATTATTTCTCCCTGCTTTAAAAAACCCTACATTTAAATGAAAACAAGCATTGCATTTCAACTAAAAAAATCTATTAGTGTTCAAATGTACATGTGAGCTACATTAACGTCACGATGTCACGCGCATTCGCCCTCAGCTCTTGCGGCACCATTCGCCCTCGGCGACCGCCCTCGGCTCTTGCGGAAACGGCGTTCGCCTTCGACGTCGCCCGAGCTCTTGCGAACGACGCCGTCGCCCTCAGCATTCGCCACGAGCTCTTGCAGAAACAGCATTCACCACTGGATTCCCCTCGGCTCTTCCCGAACGACGTCGCCACACGTGTCTCGGCTCTTGCGGAACATTGCTTGCCCTCGAGCATTCGCCCTCGACGCATTCGCCCTCGGCTCTTGGAGACAACATTCGCCCTCGGCGTTCAGCACTCGGCGCTCTTGCAAAATGGTAAGTTCTTACTGCAGGCCCTTCCTCCTATAGTAGGGTTGACTCTAATTGGGTTTTTTTGGTCAATTCCATTGGATTGTGTTAGGCTGTAGGGTTCTCTCTAGATGTCAAGAATCAAGATTCAATACCCTCTATTATCTTCATCACCCAATACAAGATTTAAAATTTTCCCAAAGAAACGCTTATTAATTTGGCGGCCATTATTTCTCCCTGCTTTAAAAACCCTACATTTAAATGAAAACAAGCATTGCATTTCAACTACAAAAATATATTAGTGTTCAAATGTACATGTGTGCATCACTTGTGTAGGGTATTCCTTTTCCACTTTCACATTATCCAAGAATGTGTGCGGTATAGTTCATATTTTTTGTGATTTAGATTGCCTTGAAAAAGGAAAGGTAAATTATTTCCCATGGAAAAAGAAGTTTTTCCATTTTTATAGGTTGTTTGGACTTACGTGGAAAAATTTATGGTATGCCTTTCATATTATGTAGTTTAAATTTGAATTAACAGATTATTCTACATGAAAATATAATTACCTATGTGATGTCCTTCATCACTAATTAAAATTATAGGCTTTCAATTTCCTAGACTCTAACTCATTTGATGCTAAATTCTAGGTTCTCATTGGTGGATCACTCTTCCATTGATTTCCTTTCCCTCTGGATCTTGTCATACTTTAAAGTCATCAATGATACATATATTATTTCAGGTATCCCAAAAGGCTTTATAGTAGAACATATTGTGAAGTTTTTTTGACACTTGAGGATTCTTTTTAGAACTGCAACGTAGTCTATGCTATCGAGTTATATATCAAGCAACTTGTCCTTAATAACCACACTATGAGGTAGGTTCAACCAGTTTGAACTTGTTGGGACATAGCATATGAAGTTGTGTGATGAGTCCATATCACAGGTCTATTATGGTGACAAAAGTGAAGACATGTAATGATAGTTATTATGTTAACATTACTAGAAACATTTTCGAAATTATCCATGCTATCGAGATGTCAAAATTCCAGGCATTAGGTGTCAGTACTCGTAGCTAATAGATAATAATAATAATATTAAAAAATCACAACTTTATTCTTGAAATATGATTGTTACACATTGGTAACCTAGTTCATGAGTTACTATCACCCAAAGACTGCAAAACAAACTTAAAATATAAATTAAACCAACATGAGAATCCAACTAAGGGTTTCTTGAAAAAATCATGCCATAACTGGCATTTTGAAACCCAAATTTGAATCCATCATAAGTAATACAATGCAAACTCAGATGGATTTTCAATGCATGTTTGCATGCTACACTTATTCTCTGTCTAGATATCATTTTTTAAATGGAACCATTAGTCAAGCCCACAGTCCTTTTTATGTGAAAAATTTCAGCTCTACTTGAGCTCTTTTTTGCTCCACCACCTCCATAAACCAGTGTTACACGGGGTCTCGCCCCCCCACCTAGGGGTCTAGATTCCTCACCCCCTCGCGCTCCGGGGTCTTGGGGACTTCTAGGGGATGTTTCCCTCACGCCCCCTCACGTCCCCTCACCGCCCCTTTTAGTTTATGGTTTCGTGTTAAAATTTGATGTGCCACTTAGCATATTTGAGAATCCAAGTGATTCTGATTCGGATGGTGACATGGTTGATCTTGATATATTCGTGCAGAAGTTGGATGCAGAGACTAGTGGGGCATTAACTTGAGCATTTATGCTCATTTATCAGTATGATGATATCATTTGATATTCATATGTTATGTTTTATGTTTTATGTTTGAGACATAACTTATTTGCGTTTAAGTTTTATGTTTCAGACTTGAGTTGTAAACTTCAGTTTAAACTCTATTTTGAATCTTGATATAATATGTCATATGATATCTTAAACTTTATTTTCATTGTACATTGTTAGTAGTTACATTAATGATTAGATAGTTACAAACTTACAAACTTACATGCATGATTGTATGATGTATGTTTTAACTTTTAACTTTTAAATTTGTTTCAATTATACGATTCATCATTCATCGATTTGTAATTTTATCATTTATGATTTATCTTTCATGATGCAAGTGTATGATGACTATATATACATTCCTTGCAAAAATATAGTTACATTTTAGATATTAAATTTTATAATTTTTATGACCCCGACGTCCCCCCACGTTTCCTGAAAATTGGTAGGGAGCTTTTGCATAGGCCGCTCCCGCGCTCCCTCGTCCCCTCGCTCCCACCTCCCGGGGACTTGGTGGAACATTGCCATAAACATATGCAAACATATATCATGATCTTGGAATCCATTACATATGTATGTGCCAATGTTCCATAATCTTGCCCCATCATCAATTTAAGAAATTTCCATTGACTATCAAATTATGGAGGGGGGGAACTTTTTGCTGCAACATTTGGCTCAAAATCGGGGACCATCTTCGTATGAGGTGAATGAGAACTATAGATATTTGAAGAAGTAGATTAGTGCCTTTTCCTCTGGCCATGGAGTCATATACAGTCATCCATCACAAAAATTTGTCTTTGTTCATTCTCACCTTGAAAGTTGCAAAAAATCATGCCCTAATTGAAGCGACACTAAATTTGAAAGATATAATAAAAATGCAAGCTAGAAGTGCCCTATTAATACAAAGGGAAAACCTTCCTACCTACCCTAACTGAGATAAATTTTGATTGAATAGGAAACATGATATTTCCTATGGAGTTGATCCAACAACTTGTTAAATGTATCGGACTAAATCATGCATTTGATTTCCGGGGAAACATGCGCATGAAGAGAAAAAGTGCAGAATTAATGGAAAATCCATACATGCCACTTATAAAAACTACACCGAAAGGTCAAAAAATACTTAAGGCCTTAACTTAATTTGAATCCAAAAATGACAAAACAGGATTAGTGAAAACACGAGTGGTGTGGGTGAACAACATAAATAAAAAGTGAAGATACCTTTCCCCAAGATGCCTTTGTCACCGTTGTATGAAAACATGTTTTCCTTTCCCTTTATACATGCAAGTGAATGCATTATAGGTATGGTGTTTTCCCGAATAGGAGAAGCCTACTTAAATATATCATTCGTGGATTGAATGTTTGGGTGCCTTAATGTGCAATGACATGTTTCCAGGACTGAATTCAATGCAAGGCATATTTGAAACTCTAACTCTGACTTCCGGTGTCTTATTAGAAATTATTTCAGTTTTCATTTTGTGTTTTCAAATTAGATATTGTTTTCAAGTTTTTACATTTATAATTTTATTGCAATGTGGCAGACTGATCAGAGCAGTGCAGGAACAACCCCGAGACGGGATGATCGCGGAAAGAGGCCAACGGAAGAACATGTAAAGTGCCAGCATTGCTCTATCTTCAGGTATTTTAGTTATTTACATAATTGAAATAATATTAATTTTGTTCAAATATGCAGACACCTAGCCATGGTACGCCTGATGATTCCCTCTTTGAGGAAGAGCTTTTTTCATCCCTATCTCCAGTGTTGTTGTTGCAAAAAAAGACACGAGATGCAACGTCGGAATTTAATGCTTTGATAGATGCGCCTCAAACACCTGAAACAGAAGAGAGGATACAACATCTTATGAGGCAGCTAAATAGATATCAGGTAATAATAAAAAGTCAAAAGGATATTTTTTTTGTTCTGCATGAGATGAATTGTGATAGTTTGAATTTTAATTTTTACATTGACTAAACTAACAAAAAGTTCTTTTGTATGTAGCGTCTTCTGGCATTTGCTGAACCCGGTGTTGGTGGTAGTGGGACACAAGGGCAAGAGATTGCCCAACAACCCTCTCGTACACCTTCTACTCCTTTAGGTGCTAGCCAAGAAACACACCCTGCCCAAGCTGACACCCAGCCAACTGCAGAACGTGTTGGCAATGATGAGGCTGATATGGCCAGCTACATTATTGCGTTTCCTGGAGCTACACGTGTCAGCTCCACAGGGACCATTAATGGCACGTTGTTGGTGAACGATGAGGGTGTCCCTATAAAGAATGTACAACTCCCAGGTAAATTTTAATATTTTAACTATTTCATGTACTTTATCTAAAACATATTTATCATGATTTTTATTTTTAAATTAATGATAATATCTTCTTTTTCTTTTGGTTTTATTCTGTGTAGGAAACAATGAGTTCTACAGGATTCTGGAGAGCCATGCGTTGGTAATTTTTGGCCCAACCATACGTACGGGGTGGAATTCCCAGAATTCCAACCTGAAAAAAGAACTTTTAGATTATCTAGAAGCCCTTTTTGGGGTCGGCACATTTGACAGAAAAGCGGTGGCTCAGGTAGCCGGCAAATATTTGAAATATACCAGGGACACCTATAGGACGCAATTGCAATTTAACCTTAGATATGAGCGTCCTCTCGCAGTTTCAGAGAGTGAGTGGAGAGCACTCATCCATGACGGAAAAGAGAAAAGGGCAAAGAAAGAAGGAAAAATGCCAACTGGACCCGCAAGGTAAATTACAACTTTAATTCAATAGCTTTAATTTTCTTTATGTCAAAAATAAAAGTGTGCTACGTCATATCTGACTTCAATCTTTTGATGCTAGGTTGCCTGACACCTCAAAGGCAACCAAAGCTAGGATAGAGAAAAAGGGCCATCACAAGCTCGGCCAGGGTGGCTACTTGAAATTAGCTGCAAAAATTGTAATTAAGTAGCTAAACATCTTATAATTAATTGTATCGCCTTCCAACGTTTTTGTAATCCTATCAGATATGATTAAAAATACACAATCATATATAATGTAGGGTGATGAATTTGGAACAATAACTACAGAGGAAGATAAAAATATTGCTTTCCGTTTTGGCTATCAGGCTGTAGTTGAATGTCGCAGAAGCTTGGGGCAGGTCCCAAGATCTACAATGCCTGATAAGGTAAAACATTAACCTTTCAATATTTTTGTTTTCGTCCATAAATTTAATGTCTAACAACTTTGTTTAAATCAGGGGAGCAACACTACCGACGAGGTAAATAACCGAGTTTTAGAGCCAGATGTAGATGATCCTCTCGTGCAACCTGATCATTGTAGTGGGGACCAGGCCGACAATGCTGCTATCAGTGAGGGCCGTGACGGTAATTAATTTCCACTTATAATTTTTTCTAATTATACCTTGATGGTTGTCCTTATAATGTTTTTTTTTTAAATGACAGAGAATGTTTCCCTTGAGGATCTTACCACCAGAGAGGAAGACAGGGCAACAGTCCCAACGGCGACAACTGGTGCACCAGGTAAATAATCTCATTGCAATTTTTTTTATTAATATTACCGAACTAGTTCAATGATATTTAAAAATGATAATTAAAATTTAATATTATCTGTTTTTGTAAGCGATGCCCCGTCACTGGATGAGACCAGACATCGTGACAACGCAACTAGGTCAGCGGTGACAACTGGTGCACCAGGTAAATAATCTCATTGCAATTTTTTTTATTAATATTACCAAACTAGTTCAATGATATTTAAAAACTGACAATTAAAATTTAATATTATATGTTTTTGTAGGCGATGCCCCGTCACTGGATGAGCCCAGACATCGTGAATACGCAACTAGGTCAGCAGTGCGGGTTGAAAGGCACGAAACAGGAGCAGAGCGCGATGATATTGATGATGTAATTAGGAGCTTTAAAAATAGGAAGAAGAAAAAGAAAATTTGACAATGTAAAATATTGTATTATTATAAGACAAACGTTACCATACTTGGAACATTTTTTGCGTTATATAAAAAACTCATTTATCATACTATTTTTATGTCAAGCATTAATTGCAATGTTTCCTTGCATACTTTTTGTTGAATTGTTTTTTTACTAGTTATTGAATATTTTTTTTTATGCTCATGAAAGTAAAAAATGAAATATAGATTGGGTATTGGGGAATTGAGAGTGATGTGAGGGGGGGGGGGAGAGGCCATAAGAGCTTCCACCTTCACGTGGTTGGCCCTGTTTAGTAGAGAATAATTTATTGGAGCGATTTAATCTTGGAGCAAACCTCCCTCGATCCAGCGTAGCAACAAAAAAGTCACTGTTGACTTAGTTGCTACTCTTTCAGATCGTGGGAGGCTTGTTCCAAGTTCATGCGACTCCAATAAATTGTTCTTGAAACAAAGAGGAGCTTATTCGGGTATGTTTTGACATTTTCAACATATGTTCTAACATTATCATAAGAATGCATCTTAGAGTAAAAAATACTACATCAATTACTTGTATTTATTGTATAGATAATGATGGATTTTGATTGACTTGGCAGTGCGGGTACAAATCCTCTTGCATCATGAGCAATACAACTTGTCAACCAGGGTCATGTCCAAGATATTTTTGCTTGTGCGCTTGACCAGGTTCGTAATGTCACATTTTGTAAGTTCCTTTACAGTTCATAATTCAATATTAAGCTTGTTCACGATTATTGTCTAGGTTTTTTGTATGTGTTTTTTCATCTATTTGATTGTAAGCAACTATGCATGTTTCCTGTTGTTCACTATGATTTCTCCCATTACCACTCCCAGGATGAATCCGAATTTATTGTTACATAGGTTACTTTATTGTTACTATGATTTCTCCATTTACGATTTCATAGGTTACATCATGTAAAGTTGTCAATCTCGAGTTGGTGATGAGCTTTAGTTCTCCAGATTTGGGGCTTTTCTGATATTTTCTCCCTCATGTCATTCTTGCATCACCTCGTTGTTTGAGCATGCCAATTTTCTACCACTTGTACCAATTGGCACATGTCAATCTCTGAGTGGTGCCACATTTCACCTATTTTCAGTGAGAGTTTAGGGTTTCTCTAACATAGCTTGAGAAATCCGATTGAGTGCCTGCTTGAATATTGTCACATAATACTTATGGTTTGGATTGATGAGCATGTTCTGAATGGTTGGTTGATTCATAAGAACCACCCATAAATCTCCCTTCCTCTAACACACAGAAAATAAAAATTTCTTTGACAGGAGACCGAGTTTCAATACTTTGAAAACAAACTTCTATTCCCTTCAATAACTCAAAAAAAAACTATTACACTACTTCCTCACTGAGAGGGATTACAAAATTATGACTGCTACAAAACGCGGTGCATAAAACCAACTCACTGTCTGTTCAAAACAAACATACTCTGTCTCTAAGACACTCTGCTGTGTTTTTCCCTTTCGCACTGCTGTGCATACACACTTAAAAATTTACACTCAATTTTTCACTTTTTACACACTGCTATGTAATAAAAAATTTACGTACTGTCTATAAAAAAAACTACCAAGCTTTTTCGACCTTTTTATTTTTATATGCCGGAACATATAAAACATATTATAATAAACCCTCTTAAAAAAAAAAAAAAATTAAAACTAAATTCTATGGCCCACCTTTCATTTCGCATATGATATATATATAACATATGTATATATTAAACTATCAAAACATTAAAGAACCCTTTCCGTCGGACTTCAAAAGTCTAAATAGATTGAATTTCAAACCAAATTCGCGTTCCAAAATGGGATGCCGACGTCTGCCTAATTTTAACTCGAATTCTCAATCCAATGTGCCCTATAAAAAATTCGGGTCCGGTTTTCAGGTTTTCAGATTCCCTTCAATTTCATGCGATCCAATATTAATGCTCCACGTGTCCTCCTTTTCAATTTACAAAACTGTCGGGTAAATTTCTGTTTGTTTAATTTCTGGTTGGTGCATTGCGTTAATGCTGGCTGTTGTGTTTAAATACAATCCTGTACAGAAATATGGCTGTGGCCGTCTACAAAAAAAACTTGCAGGAATTTTAAATGCTGAATTAAATTTCTGGATGGCATGCAAGCAAACTCCAAAAAAAAATGTTGCTGCTGCATCCGTCCTTCTGCTGCAGCAGTTGAAGTTAAAATTCAACAGCACAGGGTTTAATAAGTGAGGTTGTAAAGGTAACTTTTTGTCGATAGTACTGGATTAAGATCATCTATTCATTTTTGTAGGGTCTTATGGTGTTTGGTTTTTTAGTTTTGGGTTGGGCTTATTGAGTCTAAGATAGTTTTTGAGTGAAAAAATTGCTATCAGGTATTAAAAATTTTTGGTTCTTTTGTCAAAATTTATGAGCTTGTTAGGAAATACAAAGCTGACAATGGTTGTATCTTAAATTTGTGGAAAATAATTTGAAATGAAACCTTTTTGTTTAGGTTGTTGCAGCAGGTGCAAACCCCTTTCAAATTACTAGGGGCATTGACAAGACAATAAAGGCCCTTGTTTCGGAACTCAAAATTTTGTCAAAGGAGGTAAACACTTGCCTTTTGAGTAGGTTGGTTTTCCTTTTTGTTGATGGTTTGGTGTATCTAATTGAATTAGTTGCCTAAGGTATTTTGGTTGCAAACTCCTTTTCATTTTTCATACAGTATTGGCCTTGTGGAATACATTTTATTGTGTGGTCTTGTTAGATCTACAACATTTGTAGTTGTTTAGTCTTATGGCCGAGGTGCACTTTTATTATGGAAATAGTTGATGCAATATTGTCATTTAATCCTTACTGCAGGGTAGCATGTTGAGAAGTTTTTGTGAAACATTTGGTATTCAAAATGACACTTGATCCTATACAGCATCATGCACTTGACTTCAAAATTTATATTCAAAGTGTGCCAGACAATTCTTGCAAAATTTCAAATATTTATGTTGTTTTAAACCATTATCTTTTTCATGTATTGGATGCTGAAAATGTGAAAAAAGACTTTGGTATGAAACCAACTGGTGAATAATTTCCAGCAAAACAACCACTTCCAAGACATGATTTAGAAGTAGAACATATGTACTTATGAAGCATAGAAAGATATCCTTGATGCATTGCCAATGTTTGGCTAGGGTTATTTTTGGAGAAAATAACTCCTTATTCCTAGAATAGTGATCTTCAATACAAGTAAATGCCAGAGAAGAGAGATCATCGTGTGACGCAACAAAACTGAAATTGGACCCCCAAGGAGAGCTGGTGTGTCTACAATCGCTCTGTCAGCATTTCCCTTGGTGTACCTAGTTCTTTTCCTCCAGCCTGAGTCTTAATTGACTTCTTCTTTCTTCGGATTTATTTATCAAATTCGTAGAATTTGATAAATAAATACTATCCACAATGGTTGGACTTTAATTTATATTCCCGGCTTTATATTATCTCCAATCCTTATAACCAATGTTTAACTTTCAACACTTTGTATTTATACTCCACGTTTCTTTTTAAATAAATAACTTGTAGTGAACTTTCGGCTCTATATTTCACCACCCAGCCTTACAGCAATCACCCTCCAGACTTATGCTAATTATCCGCCAATCGTTTAATTAAACAATTTCATTATACTCCGGCCCCACCTATATATATCAATAACCAATCAAACACTTGTATCGTACCTGGCTATCCTCCGCACACCTTAGTTAACCTCCGGGCAAGTTCAATGTGCGACCACCGTCCGATGGCCCTTCTCCAAATCAACGACTCTTGTTAATTTCGCTCGGCTTCCAACGTCGGGCTTTAACGTGCGATGGCGTGGGTTAAACGGTTGTTTTCCGGGGTCACTTCGCCACGTGTCGCATTCCCTATGGAATCGCTCGCGAATAGGAAATACCGCCTACTCCGCAAAAGCGGTGCGATATGGGCAACCGCTTTTGTGATTCCAATAGTGGTTTTGGTAGAGACGACCACGGGTGCATGTCTGGTTCCGCTATCCTTTTGTTTGTTAACTCATGTCCAATCCCTTGGGTCGGTTAAGAAGCACAACAGTGTCTCTTTATTAAACGGGATTTTAATATGTGTATTATCAAAGAAAACCAACACAAATTTTATAAGAAAATTGTTCAAAAGTCGAGCATGGGACTTCAAACGGCGATAAACCATAATTCAAACCAAATTCGCGTTCCAAAATAGCCTGCTGACGTCGGCCAATTTTGTGACGTGAATTTCTTATCAAATTCGCCCTAATATGTTACGGGTCCGGATTTCCACTGCGCGAGCGGCCCAAACAAATATCCGCTCCAGTCAATTTTTGCCACGTGTCCTCAATAAAAACTTGCCCTGCTCCCGGCTACGGGTGCATTCGATGGCGTTTAAGGTGATGGGACATGGATATGGCGATTTCATATCATTCGCATTAACATTTAACGCTGTTCAATTAAGTTTTCACATCAAATCTACATTAATTAATTTTTAACAATGTTCAAGATCGGACCTCCACTCCTCTGAGCGATTCCGCACGCTCCAATTTGATCCGACCTTCGGCTCTCATTATTAATGATCAGAGATTCATTATGACGGCCGTCCTTTGATTGCATTGCAGACGGGTCGACATAAAAAATGGCGTTTAGCCATGGTTTTTCAGACAAGCCGGTTGCTGGATTACACTGTCTGGTAACTGTGACTATAAAGAGAAGTGGCCAGAGGAACTTCTGCCTAGACTTTGCTGCATATTTCAATTTCTCTCGGTTGTCTACGTGTTTTTGTCTTCCTACGGTAGTGGAGTCTGCTTCTTGATCTCTTGGCCTTGCTAGCTGCTGAGATTGCACCCATGCCTCGCGTGCGTCTGGGATGCGTTGCGCGGGAGCACTAGAGGTCAACCCCTGCGCGCTCCCTCCAGCCCCTCAACAGAGTCGACTTCCGGCCAGCCCAGTGATTATTACGCAGGTCGATATCCAAATACTAGGAGTGGGCGGGGTCGGCTTGTAGGATCTGGCCACCGTATGGATTCCCCTGCTCCTCGCTTCCCCACAGCTAGTTCACCTTCTCCCACGACGCGCACTGCGCAATTTTCCTTTGATTGCACTCTCAACCGCCCGCGAATCACAGCTGTAGTCACTGTGGTCTTCCGCGAGGAGGCCCAAGCGGAGGAAGAATGCACCCGTCCGGCGGGTCTGAGCTCGGAAAAAGCCGGCCAGCATTCGGGCCTTCAGGAGGGGAGCCGTGGCATGCATGTGGAGGTAGCACCTAGCGATCCTGGACCTTCCGAAGGATGGTGCCGAATTGTGGAGGAACCAGCGGAGGATTAGTTTGGTTGATTTGTTTTTCTTGCTTAGCAGGCCCAGTTAATTGGGCTGCTTTTAGTTTATTTTACTGTGTTGGACCTTTAAGTAATATTTTTGAATTATGTAAATTAAACGTTCAAGACTGGTTTCCCCGTATGAGGGCAGTCTTCTTAATTTTTTGATTTTTTGATGACAAATTTGCCATGAGTATGGCCAGGCAATGTTTTTGACTTCGGTGTAATTTTATTCGCGATGTTAATAGATTAACTTTACTTTGAATTCTCACATGATTAGCGTTTTTCTTGATCTGTTCAAGGATTTTGGGTACTTTAATTTGTATTTGGAACAATGGACGTCGGTACTCTATCTGTTGCTTTACTGTTCTACATACTACTATTTCACTTTCTTATAGATGCCTCGGGAATATTTGAATGCTTTCTCAGATTGTCGATAATCTCCATGTGGACCGTTACTGGGTTTTATATCAAGTCCCTGTATGTGACATGGGGTATTTTTCTATCACTGTCTGGGGTGGGACTTCCACTTTTCTGGATGTATATTTGGGTTCCAATCTTTAGATGTGAAAATGTAAT
Organism: Pinus albicaulis; assembly: GCA_034641835.2. Lineage (NCBI taxonomy): Eukaryota > Viridiplantae > Streptophyta > Pinopsida > Pinales > Pinaceae > Pinus > Pinus albicaulis. The sequence goes on from CM076578.1 coordinate 174,615,204, forward strand.
GATTTCATGGACTGTTTTACTTCATATAATATATTCAAAACAACGTTTTTTCTCTTGTGAAAAAAAAATGATTAATGTTTATCACTCTGCCTTCAAAAATAGCGATGCTGGTCTATGTTGCTGGTTTATTGATATGGTCTGATGGTCTTTTTATATTTTGGACATATAACACTCCTCACATGATTAGCGTTTTTCTCTGTTGCAGGATTTTGGGTACTTTAATTTGTATTTGGAACGATGGACGTCGGTACTCTATCTGTTGCTTTACTATTCTACATACTGCTATTTCACTTTCTTATAGATGCCTTGGGCATATTTGGATGCTTTCTCAGATTGTCGATAATCTCCATGTGGACCGTTACTGGGTTTTATATCAAGTCGCTGTGTGTGACATGGGGTATTTTTCTATCATTGTCTGGGGTGGGACTTCCACTTTTCTGGATGGATATTTGGGTTCCAATCTTAAGATGTGAAAATGTAATGACTTCATGGACTATTTTACTTCATACAATATATTGAAAACATCGTTTTTTCTCTTGTGAAAAAAAAAATGATTAATGTTTATCACTCTGCCTTCAAAACTAGCGATGCTGGTCTATGTTGCTGGTTTATTGATATGGTCTGATGGTATTTTTATATTTTGGACATATCACACTCCTCACATGATTAGCGTTTTTCTTTGTTGCGGGATTTTGGGTACTTTAATTTGTATTTGGAACAATGGACGTCGGTACTCTATCTGTTGCTTTACTATTCTACATACTGCTATTTCACTTTCTTATAGATGCCTCGGGCATATTTGGATGCTTTCTCAGATTGTCGGTAATCTCCATGTGGACCGTTACTGGGTTTTATATCAAGTCCCTGTATGTGACATGGGGTATTTTTCTATCACTGTCTGGGGTGGGACTTCCACTTTTCTGGATGTATATTTGGGTTCCAATCTTCAGATGTGAAAATTTAATGATTTCATGGACTGTTTTACTTCATATAATATATTCAAAACAACGTTTTTTCTCTTGTGAAAAAAAAAATGATTAATGTTTATCACTCTGCCTTCAAAACTAGCGATGCGGGTCTATGTTGCTGGTTTATTGATATGGTCTGATGGTCTTTTTATATTTTGGACATATCACACTCCTCACATGATTATGATTAGCGTTTTTCTCTGTTGCGGGGTTTTGGGTACTTTAATTTGTATTTGGAACAATGGACGTCGGTACTCTATCTGTTGCTTTACTATTCTACATACTGCTATTTCTCTTTCATGGACTGTTTTACTTCATATAATATCTTCACTTTCATGGACTGTTTTACTTCACTGTTGTAGGGTCTTGGGTACTTTAATTTGTATTTGGAACAATGGACGTCGGTACTCTATCTGTTGCTTTACTATTCTACATATTGCTATTTCACTTTCATGGACTGTTTTACTTCATATAATATCTTCACTTTCATGGACTGTTTTACTTCACTGTTGTAGGGTTTTGGGTACTTTAATTTGTATTTGGAACAATGGACGTCGGTACTCTATTTGTTGCTTTACTATTCTACATACTGCTATTTCACTTTCATGGACTGTTTTACTTCATATAATATCTTCACTTTCATGGACTGTTTTACTTCATATAATATCTTCACTTTCATGGACTGTTTTACTTCATATAATATCTTCACTTTCATGGATTGTTTTATTTCATATAATATCTTCACTTTCATGGACTGTTTTACTTCATATAATATCTTCACTTTCATGGACTGTTTTACTTCACTGTTGTAGGGTTTTGGGTACTTTAATTTGTATTTGGAAAAATGGACGTCGGTACTCTATCTGTTGCTTTACTATTCTACATACTGCTATTTCACTTTCATGGACTGTTTTACTTCATATAATATCTTCACTTTCATGGACTGTTTTACTTCATATAATATCTTCACTTTCAGGGACTGTTTTATTTCATATAATATCTTCACTTTCATGGACTGTTTTACTTCATATAATATCTTCACTTTCATGGACTGTTTTACTTCACTATTGCAGGGTTTTGGGTACTTTAATTTGTATTTGGAACAATGGACGTCGGTACTCTATCTGTTTCTTTACTATTCTACATACTGCTATTTCACTTTCATGGACTGTTTTACTTCATATAATATCTTCAAAACAGCGTTTCTCGTCTTTTAAAATTTTAATTTTTTTTAAAAAAATTGAACCCTCCGTCGGTCTACCGACGCCTTGTAGACGTCGGAACTGCGAAAATCCAGAAACGTCGGACGAGAGACAGTATGAAAACGTCGGAAGCGCGATGTGCTAAACGTCAGAACTGCGACAACCCAGAAACGTCGGAAGAGAGACAGTATGAAAACGTCGGAAGCGCGACGTTCCAAACGTCGGACCACATATCGTCGGAATTACGACATCTTCCAGACGTCGGAAGAGTGACGTCCAAAACGTCGGACCACGTTTAGTCGAAATTGCGACAGTTTACAAGCGTCGGAAGAGCGACGCCAAAACGTCGGACCACGTTTAGTCGGAACTGCGACGGTTAATGAGCGTCGGAAGAACCACGTTTAAAATGTCGGAGCCGCGACGGTTTGTGAGACGTCGGAAGAGTGACGCCTGTTCGGAACGTCGGAATAAGTGTCGATAGTGCGACACTTTTTACTTGCGTCGGAACGGCGACGGCATGAGAAACCACGGTTTGTCCGCCCTTGAACTGTCGCTCTTGCGACGAATATGTGTCGGAATAGCGACGAATTGGCCGTCGGAATTTCCGCCAAATTCTCTAGTGTGGCATTCCATACTCTTTGAGAATGTGTTAGGGCATTCATGATAAGAGTAGTCCAGGACCGATATTCTTTGAGGGCTAGCTACCCAAGAGAAGAATAGTCCAAGAAGGTCAGACTTTGGGAACACTCGGGTGGAGTATGTACATTAGAGAGACAACGACTATGGTGTCTATAAGTCACGTGTCTCACCAACATTGTAGCCCATTGTCTCGCTCAGAGATGGGGTTGTTAGTCAAGGCCTTTCACTAGGACAATGCTGGTTGATGTGATGCTATACAAATGCGATTACCAATCCGATTATTCTTATGAGATTCTTCAGTTTTAAAGTGACCATGTACCTATATGAATACCTCCCTAGTTAAGAGGGAGTGTTGAATTGTGTAACAAGGTCGGTCTTCATGTTGACTATGTAATTGTGTATTTATGTAAAGAAAAAGACATATAATAAAATGTATTTTGTTGCACTTGCTTCATGGGTTTCATGAGAAATATTTTATTATATAGGTTAATAGACTTCTTCTTGATGTCTATTAGGTTTGTGTTTTCTAGGTATAAAATATAATTGTCATGTTCATGAAGGATCTAGTCTAGAAACATATGCTCCAAGACCTTGTGGAAGCAGGACACCTAACAACCCTCAAACTATGTTGGAAGACTAGCTCTACATACAAGAGGAAGACAACTACATCAACGCTGGAATCAACTCAATCATGTCAACCTAAATCTCAGCAAGAAATTTGGCTCCATCGCTGACTGTGTGGCCAGCTTAGAGGCTAAAACAGTGCCCTATAAATACACCTGTTCTGCAGCCATTTGGAGGATAGAAAATGCAGATATTTCTAAGGTGTAAAGCGGATAAAAGAACAAAATGAATTCAAGAGTTTCAGTGCGGATCTCAGGCAAGGGAAAGCTCAGATATCAAGGGGGAATTAGTGTGGATAACAAGATAAGCGAACAATGCGTACTTCTCTGTGTTTACAGTACGGATTTCAGGAATCTATCACAGAAGGTCAACTGCGGTTTTGTCTAAGCTATCTCAGCCAAGGTGAGGATATATTACAGATGTAATATATATTTTTTTGTGATGCCAGAAATAAGCTAAGATCCTGAAATATACAGTTAAGGGTAATCATATTAAAGGAAGAATTTGCTGAGGTTGGGACAGTGATCATAAGAATAAAATCAGTCTTAAACGTGGAAGAAAGTAAGGAAGGTAAATCTGAGATTTACCTTCCTAACTACAACTCAAGGAATTCAATTAAAAGTATATGCAAAGAGAAGATAATTATGTCCCTATATTTGACTGAGCCATAAGAAATGAAACTTGGAGACTGAGTTCTCTAGTACCAGTGCATAACAGTGCAATTTGGTGAAGAAGAAAATTATCAAGTTTGAAGAAGTTGTATCAAGGTCCTGGAAGCATATCTGGGTCAAGGGTCTAAGTCTTGTTCATGGTACTTGTCATTTGAAGATCTATATGAAGAATTCTTTGCGGGTTTTCCTCTCCAAGAGGGAGAGGTTTTTCCCTGGCTCTAGGAGCTTAAGTTTGTGTCTTGTTTATTTTGATAATTGACTTGATGAAAGACTAAACAAGATAACAAAGAGAAGACATAAGTAAGCTCACAAGTAATTATCAAGAAGAGAATTTATATTGGTCTCCAGCCCTCCAAATTCTCAACATGGCCTAGTGTAGACCAGATACATGAGAAACCCAATGAGTTGTCCAGACAAGGTGGGGTCAACTTCCTTGTCCCTTGATGCATCTATCTTCTTCCAATTGGTTATCATGGGCGTAGTCATGGGTCGACAATCCTGCATTATGAACCTCTTCAGAATATCTATAGCATATCTCCCTTTCCAAGGAAGATCTCCCCATTCTTCTGTTGTAATTCCAATCCTAGAAAATGGTGCATCAACCCCATGTCCTTCATGTCGAATTTTGCTGCAAAGTTCATCTTGCAGTCTTTTAGGAGCCTTGATGATCCTGTCAAAAATAGATCATCCACATATAAGACCAGAATGAGTGGCTTACCTTTTAACATTAAATAGTATAGGTTGTGATCTGCATAAATCTTGACGAATCCCAATTTGTTCCAAGTAACTGTCAATCTGACCATACCACACCTTGGGAGTCTGCTTGAGCTTGTATAAGGCTTTCTTTAATCTGCACACATGAGTGCGCTTTGCTGAAAAGTGTAACTAGGATCGGTCTTCATATTGACTATGTAACTATGTATTTATGAAAAGAAGAAAACAAAGATAATATATATATATATATATATATATATATATATATATATATATAATATATATATATATATATATATATATATATATATATATATATATATATATGGTTGTCACATGGGTTTCATGAGCAAGGTTTTAGGTCAAAGGACTTCTTCTTGATGTCCTCTAGGTTTTTGTTTTTTGTTCATGCATTTCCTATTTAAGAAGTCATGTATGAAGTGTCTAGTCTTCCAACTATGCTCCAAACCATTTCACATAAGCCTTGAAAGTCCAATGCTAAATCCTTCCAAAGAACATAATATAAGTAGCATATAAAGTCGGTCTATATTCAGTGGAGAAGATGGCCTACAAGGTGATTTTAGGGTCGACCTAAAAGATAGGAATATGCACCATATATATGAAGGTTCTACGGCCCAGTTCAAAGTGAAGAAGTGTGGATTCCTCTGTAGTTTTCACAGTTGTCCTCAATGCGGATTTAAGAGAAGAAACAATGTGTATTTAAGAGAAGACACAATGCAGATTTAAGACAAGGAGAAGCTGTAGACATCAGGAATAGAACAAGTGTGATATATATACATTTAGATAAGGGTATAGGATACATCTGTGATACATATATGTGGATACATCTGTGATATATGTGGATACATCTGTGGTATAATTTTGGTCAAGTATAGGGTTTAGTAAGGACATATATGAGATAGATACATCATACTAAAGTCTAGTTAAATGCGAGTTGAAGACAATATGATCTGGATCTGTTGTGAAGCATTCTGAAGCAGTGGATAAAGTGGATGATCATGCTATAATACAAGGTTTAAGAACTATAACAGTATGGGAAAAAAAAGGAAGGCAAATCTATGATTTACCTTCCTACTCAAAGATTCTACATCTCCAGTAAACAAAGTCTTAAGTGCATGTGAAGGATGAGATCTCGAATGATCTTGTAAGCAATAAGGAGTACCTCAGGATAAACTTAGAGACTGAGTTCTCTAATGTTGATGCATGTCAGTGCATGTTGGTGAAGAAAAGAAAGATCAGCGTTGGAGGAAGACTTAGAAGCAATGACAAGGTCTTGGGAGCATACATAGGTCAAGGGTCTAAGTCTTGGTCATGATACTTGTCATCTGAAAGGTTTATAAGAATAATTTCTCATGGGTTTTCCTCTCCAAGAGGGAGAGGTTTTTCCCTGGTTCAAGGAACCTAATTTTGTGTTTCTTGTGTTTTGGTAATTGACTTAATGAAATACTAAATAAGCTAAAAAGAAAAGGACACAAGGAAATAAAATAAGCTCACAAGTAATTATCAAGAAGAGAATTGAATTAATCACCAGCCCTCCAAATTCTCAACATGGATTCAGAGCTAAGGTGTTGAAGGGATACTTGATAAAGAGACACTCCAGGAAGCAAAAATCAAAGTTTGGGTGAAAATTAAAATCAGTTTGCAAGGAAGACTCTCAAGCTATTTTCTAGAAAGATCTTCATCCCATTCAAAGGATCAACTCATCAAGAAAATAATCTTTTCCATCAAGGATTTATATTCAAAAACATTGTTGAAAGAAACGTCATCTTTTGAAGATATCCTTTATCATCAAGGATCCAAGATCACCTACATTGGAGATTTCTATCTTAGAAGAAGCTCCTGACTTCATCTTCATCATCATCAAGGAAGCAACAACTCACTCTACTCAAGTAAGTATCTATGTGTTATGAAACCAACTCCAAAAATAGAAGAAAGGAGAGATCAACGCCTTAGAAATCAACCACTTCGAGGGGGAAACCTCCAATACATTACATAAGTGAACAATTCTTGGATGATACTAATGACCAAAACCTCCTTCTATATATAGGAGTCCATGGGGTCACAATATAATCCTAGCCGACCTAACAACACTAATGTAAAGGCACAATAATAACAATATTTTGGTTACAAGGGTACAACAATAACAATAATGGGGTTACACAAACAACAATAAGGGACTACACTAGTAATATAGGGACCTAATATGCCCCTCTCCTTCAAAAAAGTGTTGTCCTCAATGCTTGAGTAGCTCTGGATGCTTCTGTATAAAATTATCATCCTCCCATGTAGAATCTTTAGTGGGTAAGTTCTTCCACTTGATGAGATACTTTGAAATTGATCGATTTCGCAGCTGTCAAGTTCTTGTTTCCATGACTGCATCAGGTTTCAATATGATTTTTCCTTCCTCATCAAGTTCCAACAATATTGTTTGGACTGTAATTTTTTCACCTATAACCTTCTTTAAGCATGAAACATGGAAAACTGGATGTACTCGCGAGGAAGCATGAAGCTCCAATTTGTATGCCATAGTACCAATCTTTTGCAACACCTTGTAAGGACCATAGTACTTTGGCGATAATTTATTACCTTCTTAGCTTGCTTGAGGGACATTTGTTTGTATGGTTGTAGCCTTAAAAATACCTAGTTGATCTGCTGCGATGTTGATCTGCCTTAAAAATACATCAAAACTTCTCTCGCTGCGATGTTGATCTGCCTATTGTTTCATTTGATTTTGTGCCAAATTTAGGTTATCCTTTAAGAGTTGGAGAACTTCTTGTTGATGCTCAATGTGATCTTCCACTGCTTGAACCTTAGAATTTTCTCTTAAAGATGATGTGATGGACGATGGCTGATATCCATAAAGTGCCATAAATGGGGTCATTTTTGCTGCAATATGGAAGGAAGTGTTATACCACCATTCCGCGAGAGGTAACCACTTGACCCATTGTGTTTGCTTATCAGATACAAAAAAACGAAGATATCCTTCCAAACATTTATTCAGTATCTCAGTTTGACCATCGGATTGAGGACAATAAGATGAGCTATGAGCTAGTTGAGTACCCAAACAAGAAAACAATTCCGTCCAAAAATTTCCAGTAAAAATGGGATCCCTATCACTTACAATAATATTTGGTTTTCCATGTAGCTTTTGAATTGTTTCCATAAATGCAATAGCAACTGTACTTGATTTAAATGGATGAGATAATGCAAAAAGTGTGCATACTTGGTAAGTCTATCAACTACCACCATGATGACACTCTTTCCTTCTGACTTAGGTAAACCTGTGATATAATCCATCGAAATATCCTCCCAATGTTGACTTGGAATGGATAAAGGTTGTAGAAGACCCGGGGTCTTAATTGTCTCAACTTTATTTTGCTGGAAAACCAAACATTCCGCCACAAACTTTTGAATATCAGATTTAAGGCCATCCCAAAAAATTCTTTCTTCACCCCGTGGTAAGTTTTTAAGAATCCCGAGTGTCTTCCTAAAGGAGAAGAGTGCAATTCCAAAAGAATCTTTTGTTTTAGTTGGGAATTCTTACAAATATATAAACGATCTTTGTACCATAAGGAATCATTTTTCCAACTAAATGTATCAGATGTACTAGGATCTTGTTGCAATTTTTGAATGAGCGTCCACACTTCTTCGTCCTTCCTCCATTCATCCCTTGCTTCGTTTATCCAATCTGGTTGGATAATAGAAATGGCACAAAGCAATGCTTCCACCTCCTCATCCTTTCTTGAGGGTGCATCTGCAACAACATTTAACTTCCCTTTTTTGTAGATGATTTCAAAGTCATAACCCAACATCTTTGTGACCCATTTTTGCTGCTCTTCTGAAGATAGTATTTGTTCCAAAAAGTGTTTTAAGACTATCATGATCAATTTTTACCTTGAAGTGTCTTCCCATTAGGTAAGGTCTCCATTTCTTTAGTGCATGTAGTATTGCCAACATTTCCTTCTCATAAATAGCTTTCTATAAATACTTTCCTTTGATAGGACGACTTTCAAAAGCAATGGGTCTTCCTTTTTTCATTAAAACAACACCAATTCCATTTATGAGGCATCACATTCCACAATAAAGGTTTTTGTGAAGTCTGGCGTAGCTAAGACTGGTGCTAGGCACATTGCCTCTTTAATATGTTCAAAGGCCTTAGTTGCTTCAGGAGTCCATGAAAATGCATATTTCTTCAATAATGTTGTTATAGGTGCTTCTATTCTCCCATAATTCTTAACAAACTTGTGATAATATCTTGTTAACCCCAAAAATCCTCGCAGTCACTTTATGGTTGTGGGGACTTTCCATTCCTTAATGGCTTTAATTTTGTTAGGGTCTACCTTAACACCCTCGTGAGATAAAATATGACCCCGATATTCCACATCTTGTACTCCAAAGAAACATTTGGATGTTTTGCATATAATTGTTTCTCCTCCAAGAGTTTGAGCACCCTGTCAACATGTTGAACATGATCCTTCCAAGACCTGCTGTAGATTAGTATATCATCAAAAAATACTAGCACAAAGTTTCTAAGGAAGGGTTTGAAAATGGAATTCATCAACCCTTGAAATGTATAAGGTGCATTGGTAAGGCCAAAAGGCATGACCAAAAATTCATAATGACCCTCATGAGTTCGAAATGCTGTTTTTGGAATATCTTCAGTCTTCATTCTAATTTGATGATATCCCGAACGAAGATCCAACTTGGTAAAATAAATTGCTCCATGTAATTCATCCAATAATTCATCAATCACAAGAATGGGAAATTTATCTTTAATGGTGAGCTTATTGAGCTCCCTATAATCCGGACACATTCGCCATGATCCACCCTTCTTGTGTACCAATACTACAGGAGCAGAGAAAGAACTTTGACTAGGTTGAATTATACCCGCCTCTAACATTTCTGCAATCATACGTTCAATTTCGCTCTTTTGGAAGTAAGGATATCTATAAGGCCTGATGTTTGGAGGAACAATTCCTGGAATCAAATGAATAGCATGGTCATGATCACGAATAGGTGGGAGTCCTTTGGGAGTTTCAAACACCTTGGAATGATTGTCCAAGACTTGTTGGAGATCTGCAGAAATAGATGATTTTGATGTCGGAACTTCTAGTGAGCATAATTGTGCAATTACGCCTCGTTGTTCTTTCTTTATAAGCTTTGTCATGACATTAGAGCTTATTATCCTTCCCGGCTTCCCTTCAATACCCCGTAATTCGACTTCCTTTCCTTCTGAAAAAAATTTCAAGAAAAGTTCTTGAAAATTAAAAGCTACCATCCCCAAAGATTGTAGCCATTGTACTCCTAGTACAACATCAGCACCTCCCATAGGAATGGAAAGCATTGGACTAGTCAATACATATTCCCCCATGGTTAGCTTGATATTATGGCATTTTCCAGAGCAATTTATAGTTCCTCCATTTGCAACCATCACTTGACATTCCGGTGCTGGGTATAGGAAACAATTTAATTCCTTGGCTACCTTATAATGAATAAAATTATGGGTGCTACCTGAATCAATCAACACTATTACCTTTTTCTTCTTGATATGTACTTCTATCTTGAGAGTTTGAGGAGTGGTAATTCCTGCCAGTGCATTACACGATATGGTCGGATTCATTTCTTCCCCTTCTATGGCTGGTTCCTGGTGTATATCCTCTTCTTGTTCATTTTCTTCTTCCTCTTCACAATCTATGTAAAATAATTTCTTCTCAGCACACTTATTACCTTTAGTGTATTTTCTATCACAACTGTAGCAAAGCCCTTTTGCTCTTTTTTCTTCCAATTTTTGTGGTGTCAACCTTGTAGGTTGTGGAAGTCTAGGAGTAGCAACACTTCCATCTTTATAGATGTGAGTGGTAGGCTTCCTTGTCTCCATAATTTTACATTCAATTTTTCTTGCCAACCTGAATGCCTTCTCCAATGAATCAGGTTCCCAAACATGAACCTCATGTTGGATGTTATCCTTTAAAGTCCCTATGAAGACATCAATCCTATGTTCCTCTGGAATATCAGTTACCCTTATATTCAATTTTTGGAAGTCCTCAATGTGCTCCACCACTGAACCCTTTTGTTTGAGATTTATCAATTGGCTAAAGAAGGTGTTGCTCTTTGTATCCTCATAATGCGCTATCATTTCCTCCGTAAAAATTGATCAAGTGACATTTTTTTATGGGAGCAAAGCCATCGATACCATACAAATGTATTTTGTTCTAAATGTAAAGTTGCAATGCATACCTTTTGTGTCTTTTGCACATTATTGAGATCAAAATATTGCTCCATCTGTAGTATCCATGTTACGATCCTTGCCATCAAACTTCCTCATATCCATCTTTGGAATATGGTGGTTCTTCCATTCTACATTAGAGTTTATGAAATCACGATCAACATTTATTTTGTTCTCATCATGAGTTTCCTCTACTATCTTTTCTCCATTAAGAAACATTTCTTGTATCAACTTTGTCAAACCCTCCATGTTCGCTTTTAGATCATTCTTCATGTTTTCCGTGTTGTCTTTCATTTTTTCATCGATATTAGCTTCCATGTCATGCATCTTAGCTTCCATGCTTTTCTTCAAAACTTCCAGTTCATTTTTTGTTGATCTTTGCGAGAGCGAAATTTGGTGCACTTGCTCTTGTAATTTTGATATGCCATGTTGCAGTTCTTCATCTTCATGAGTCATATTAGAGCCTTCTAAAGGCTTAATTGGTGTTGAATTCTTTTTAGGAGGCATTTTAGAACCCAATAATGATATTTATTCTACAATATGCCCTTGGAATCAATTCAAACTGATTTTTCAAAAAAACTTATGCAATTCGAAAAAAATACACACTTTTTTCTTTCTTTTGAGGAGCTCGATATTGAAACTGAATTATCTCTGTGATTGCAAATATTCAATATCTAAAATTCGCTTCCATCGTAACCCTTTGAATCTTCTTTCGAATGCCACAGGTTTGACCTAATTTGGATTCTTCAAGACGAAGTTATGCCCAATCTCCCACTAGTTATAGACTGGTTCAGTAGAGCGAAATTGTACGATGTGCCACATGTCACTGTTTCCTCCTCCCGCTCTGAAATTGATAGACATGAAACTACAGTCCGTTTACTTGCGACTACTTTTTACATAATTCCAATCCGACGCTCAGAGAGAGAGTTATGACGACTTTACCAGGGTCACCTCTTTCAGATGAAATTCGGGAGCCTGAATAAACACTAACTTCCACAGATCATATCTATGAAATTATTGCGAACCAAGAACTGAAATTTTTACAGGAAGTTCCTTAGGATTTCAGATTCACTTTGTAAAAATTTCAGCTTCTGAACCTTTGTATAAATAAAGTTATATTGCAAATTTCATGATGACTCGTTTTTGGTGAAATTCGGGAGCCTAAAAAAGCCCTAACTTCCACAGATCATATCTCCGAAAATATTGTGAACCAAAATCTAAAATTTTTACACGAAATTCCTCAGGATTTCGAATTTGCTCTGTAAAATTTTTAGCTTCTGAACCTTCTTAGAAAAAAGGTTATAGCGAAAATTCCACGATGACCTGTTTGGAGCAGTGAAACCCTAGAATCCAAAGCTCTGTTACCAAATGTTATGAAACCAACTCAAAAAATAGAAGAAAAGAGAGATCAAGGCCTTATAAATCAGCCACTTCGAGGGGGCAACCTCCAATACATTACATAAATGAAAAATTATTGGATAATACAAATGACTAAAACCTCCTTCTATATATAGGAGTCCATGGGGTCACAATATAATCCTAGACGACCTAACAACAATAATGTAAAGGCACAATAATAACAATATTGGGGTCACAGAGGTACAACAATAACAATAATGGGGTTAGACTTGTTGGAAACAATAAGAGGGGGGTGAATTAATATTTCTTTTCAATTGTTAATTTTTGCCAGTTAGATTCTTCACAATTAAAAACAGAGAGGTGTATAGTAATATTATTATTAAGGATTAATAAGAACTTAAATCCTTTTTCAAATAATTGAGTACAATATATGTGTGAGGGAACCAACCCTTCAATTAATCAGACACTAACCTATTTCCAAGCACCAACTTGGACTTTAGGCCTTCGACCCTATTTTCTCAAGGCACCAACCTTGTGTTTAGGAGCTCCTACTCCAAGGACACCAATCCTGCTTTGTCTTCTTCTAATAGAGAATGTGAATAGTACTTACTTGAACGTCCTTGACATAATTCTTCACTGTTTAATCACTTCCAAAATTCTTCACTGTCCATCTATGTTTATCACTGCACTTCAATTAATCAATCAGTGTTGTTGTCTTCATTGTCCAACACCAAGCTCAATGTTTATACGACTGTAGATGCATAAATTCACAAAATTGTCCAATCCGAGCTCAAAAAGAACATTACTTCACTTTAGGATTACTATACTCAAGGATCCGTCCCTCAAAGGTGTTATGTCACAAGTATAGAACCAAGTCCGAACTGTGCTAAGACTTGACACCAAAGGTCCAAGCCTTGGGCTGTAGGTGTTCTATGCTCCACATATAATTTGAACTGTTGTAACTGCTCCACAGAATGAGTATAGCTCCACAGAATCACACAGATCAGAGCTCCTGTAGGTGACCGAGTACCACAAGACAGAGGTGTTGTAAGAGATTGGAATTATACCCGATGTGAAGTGCAAAGGTGAGACACTCAACAAATCTATTCGAGTCCTAAAGGCTGAGCTTCCAAATTTATGCAATACTTCTTGTCCACAAATCTAGGTCGAGATGCACCAAGTCCGAGTCACAGAATATCCACACTGTCCACAGGAGGTCTGTAATTTTTGTGCCCTTACAACATTGTTATACTCCTTGATTTCTAAGATCTCGTCCAGTTCACAAGGTGTGAACTGTGTGACTTTCTTCTTGTGATTGATGATTGAATGGATGATTGAAAAATGAAGCGGATCACTGTATTTATAATGGTTTAGGCGTAGACAGTGATATCCTAAGGCAGGCTGACATGAGAGCTAGGATAGGTCGGCTCCATGACATAATTATTTTCATAACTTGAAAAATTCTCCCAAACTGCTTGGAGATTTTGGCCAAGTAAGAGCTCAGATGAAAGATAAAATTATGCTTTAAATGATGGTGAAGGTTTCATAAAAAAGTTTTGCCTCCAAGCTAGTGAAAAATAGTTTTTAATGTGACTGGTCATTTATAGGAGCATAAATGGAGGTAGGGCAAAGTGTAGGCTTCTTTGTGTAGTCCTCCATTGTCCAAATGATCATCTTAAGCATGGTCATTCATCATCATCTAGCATCCTATTGCCATCAATGACAACCTTGCTTAACAATCTTCCCCTTCGTCATTGGATGGCAATGTTTTTGTTCTCTCCCCCTTTGACATCAATGGCAACAAGGTGTCAATGTGCTCCCCCTGTCATTATGCTCCCCCTATCATGTTATTCCTCCTGAGATGCTGCTTGAGTTAATGTGATGCAAGAGCAATAACCCCCATCTTTTGGCGAAGATACTCAAATGCTTCTCGTGGAAGGGGTTTTGTAAAGATATCTGCAATTTGTTCTTTTGTATTGATGTATTCCAACTTGATATTTTTTTCAACAACTTGTTCTCGGAGAAAATGGTATTTGATTGGAATATGTTTGGTCTTTGAGTGCATCATCGGATTTTTTGAAAGACTGATGGCACTAGTGTTGTCACAAAAAATAGTAATTGGTTGCTTAGTTTCTATGTTGACATCCTTCAAGGCTTCCTTCATCCATAGAAGTTGTGTACAACAATAAAAAAAAACTATATATTTGGCTTCAGTTGTAGAAAGAGATATATATGATTACTTTTTGCTGAGTCAAGATACAAGACAATCTCCCATAAATAATGCATTTCCACTAGTACTTTTTTGATCATCCACGCTTCCGGCCCAATCAGCATTAGAGTAAGCTGTCACAATAAGAGTTGAACTCTTAGGATACCAAAGACCGAAATCAGTCGTTCTTTTTAGATATCTGAGAATTCTCTTCACAGTTGCTAGATGGGATTTTTTAGGACTTGACTGAAATCTTGCTACCATTCCTACTGCTTGCATAATGTCTGGTCTTGTAGCAGTTATGTATAGGAGAGCTCCAATTATTGACTTGTAAAGAGTGGCATCTATGAGAGGGGTATCATCATCTTTACTTAATTTACAATCTGTGGTCATTGATGTGCTCATTGGTGCACAATCTTCCATCCCATATCTTTTGAGCATGTCTTTAAGATATTTTTCTTTAGATATAAACATGCCTGCAAAGGTTTGAGATATTTGTAGCCCAAGAAAGTGAGACAACTGACCAATCATTGACATTTCAAATCTTTTTGACATATTTAGAGCAAATTCATGGCTCATCTCATCATCATTTCTAGCGAAGATTAGATCATCAACGTATGCAAGAGTGATAAAAAATTTTCCCTTGTCCATCTTCATGTAGAGATTACTACCTGCTACTCCCTTTTTGAAACCTTCTTGTAGCAGATAGTGATCCAACTTTGCATACCATGCTCTAGGGGCTTGTTTTAATCCATACAAGGCCTTTTTTAGCTTGCATACAAAGTCCTTCCCTTCGGCAAGATCAAATCCTTATGGTTGCTCCATGTAAACTTCTTCCTTGAGATCTCCATTCAGGTCTCATTCTCAATGAGAGCCTTAAGATTCTTAAAACATTAAAATGCTTCGGATTTATATTTTATGAAATATATCCACATCATTCTAGTATAGTCATAAAAAAATAGAGAAAAGTACCTTTCACCTTAAAGCACTGGAGTTCTGGTTAGCCCACATAAATCTGCATGAATAATTTCCAGAGGTTTTGATGTTGAGAACTCCTTAGTTTTGTGGCTAGTTCTGGTTTTATTTCCATGTTGGCATGTGCCACATACAATTTGATTTGGCCTGCAAATTTTTGGAATGTCCCTTACTTCTATAGGGTAATATGCTTGGGTGGTGGTTATTGAATATCCCTCTCAGGGCTTTTCGGTGCCCAAGACAGATAGTTAGATTAGCTGTAAAGTTCACAAAGATGTTGCACACATGTTCATGCTAATATCTATAATCGGCAAAGTAATATGGAGAGATTACCTCTTTATCGATAGCATATCCTATGGAGAACAACAAGCAACAAAGTAGAGATCCTTCTTCACTGTCTCCAAATCCAGATACTGCAATCAATCAAAGCACCCGTGTAATCTCTACAACAGTATAGTTTTTTATTGATTAAACTAGCATATAAGAAACATGAAACAATACATATCTAAGCCATTCATATCATGCTACATAGACGATTGAAAAACAATTGTGACACTGATGCATCGAATGGACAAAACAGATATAGTTCTATTTATTTATAAAAAGGAGGAGTACAACCGTTGGTTGCACCAAGCCCTCCTCACTCTCCCAATTCCTCTCATTATTTCTCTATTTCCGAGTGTGATGATGCTCAAGGCAGAAAGTTTTCAATGAAATTCGCCGATCTTCAAACCTCACACTACAACAATGAAATTCTGCTATACATATATTCAATCCTTCAACCTTAGACCAAGAGTCCACAGCTCCATTTTATAGAATATGGAGAGGGAAAACATTGCCAACTTATTCAACCAGTTTGTAATGGGAAAGATCAAGACGTTTCCATGTTCTTCCATGATTTTGCCTCCTTTAGGAGTCTAGTTGTATTTGGCAAGGCCTAATAAAAGGTTTGTGCCTTTTAGTTTCTATTTTGCACTGGTCCTTTATGAGAAAAAGCTGGATGTACCAGTCACTTTTTCGCAAGATCTTTTCCCTTTTCACACTTAGACATGGATAACGCTGCCCCTTGGGAAAGACAAAGCGTTACCCTAGGTACTAACGCTCCCTTTACATGTCTCAAGTGTGTTATAACGTTGTCTAGCTGCTTCTGGGGTGCGTTACCTTGGCGAAAATGGGTCTTGTCTAGGTCATTTTATTTCTTCCATGTTACCTTCTCCTATGAGATGATGAGGAGGTCATTTGTCTTGTAACAGATGACCCCTAAAGTGTGAGGTCAGAGACGAAGACGATGGCCGAAATACTTTATAACAAGTGTAGCAGAATGAGAGGAATTGGAAGATTGGGGAAAACCTGAAACAACAACATATGGCAGAAAATATAGTATATGTCTTGAGTCGGGCATTCCCATGCTCAGTAGCTAATCAACATGATTTCTATAGAACAAAGATATGAACAGTATGTCCACTGATAAGAATAATGTGAAAGCGTCTATCATAACAGGATCAAACTAAAAATCTGTCTCCAAACAAAAATATTGCAACTTGGGGAAGGAAACACAACTGTAATGGTGTAACCCCCGTCCCAAGGTCTTGGTCACTGCTTCACTAAACTATATATTTCCATACATGTGAATGAATGAATCGTAGTCGAACATGCAGGAAATCTTCTGATTACCAGTAAATAACAAAAACTGTTAATAGACGCAAGGGCGGCCATCGATAATGATGATGGTCCCCAAGATGCACAGTACAATCTAGCGAGTGTGAATAAAAGGATTTGATGTCGAACACTCATAGATTCATTCGATTGGGAGCCAATAATGAGAACCCCCAACCAAACTCAAGATGACCTACCACTGATGTCTGCAAGTATCCAGGTACTGACATGTTTCTGGATCAACTTCCTAGATAAGATGTTGAAGTCGATAGGAAGAGATCTGTCAAAGGGTAGGCACTGAGGCGTCATACATTAGTCGACTTGAAATGGGAAAATATGATTTTGTACTGATGGAAATAATCAAGAGCAAATGGGAATAATTGACGAAAAATAAGTTCTGGCATATGCTGACTTTGTTTGATACAAGGAGCAGTAGATAGCAGGATCCTCTTGAACAATAGAAGGAACTCTAACAGGGTACTAGGCATCTTAGGCTTAATGAACACCAAAGAGTGTCAAGATTAACCAATGTAGGAACACTGGGAGACGAAGGCTAAACTCATAGATGGTAGGGTTCGGCTAGCATAAAAATATCAAGATTGTATTAATAAAGGCTAGGCTAGTAGCCTTGACTATTGTAAACTTCTTCCTACTTTAGAAGAAAAAATTATCAATATCTCACTTAATCTAAAACTATGAAGATCCTACTCAACTTCATATATTATAATTATAGACAAATCCTACATGGAATATTGTTTGTGCTATTATCTTATAAATTAGTTGTCATAAGCAAGAAGATGTTAAGAAATCAACATTAAATTGCTTAATCATAAGTAACAACATGCACCAACATGCACTGTTTGAAGATAATATCTATGTTCAATGTCAATTATTTAACAAGACTCTGCAATGATACAAAAAATCTACTATTTTGAAGAGATTGAGCCCTACTATAGAAGCACTTCTCTAAACTTGCAAAAATAACCGTGTTCCTCATATTATTTGTTCCGGGGTGTCTTGTGTCCGGTAGTTGAATTGTTTAATTTATCACGGTAAATGCAAGGCATTGTGAATGTTGTTGTTAATAGAGTTTGAATTGTTTAATTTATCATGGTAAATGCAAGGCATTGTGAATGTTTTTTTTAATAGAGTTTGAACAACTATGTAACATAATGAGGTTTCCTTGGGATCATCTATGTTGATGTTCAGAGAGTTGCCGCAATGCAACTATAATTGTTCGTTGTATAAACTATGTCGCAGCTACTCCTTGTTATAGTGGTAGTGGTGGCAGCTCTTTTGTACTTTGGCAACTCTGCTGCTTGTTGAAATTAAGTTGCGACTACTCAATAGTGGAAACTCTCTTTTTACTTTGTAGCAACTCCTCTTTAGTTTGTTTTAGCCCCTTTAAAACAAAGTTTTGAATATGAAAATTAATATTTATAAGAATAGTGTTTGTTTGAGTCTGTTTGCAAAATAATCAAAATAATACTACTATATTGATCCATCTTCCACTTTTATCTTTTCAAATTTTCATTGACACTCTTGTCGTCCTTCTCATACATATTACTCATTCACATCATTAAAAAAATTCATATCCTACTTGTAGAAATTTGCTGAATAATAAATAATTATCCACCGAGACTATCCTGTCACATACTATTTGAACTTCATACACAACACATAATCTCTTCCACTCAACTCAACTTAGATCATCACACATGCGGAAATAAAATCAAGCGATAACACATCAAATCATCATACACATTAACAAAGTATGTATGGGGAAAGCTTATAACTGAAAACCCCGCAGCTATTGTGTATATTATAATGGAGAAATCAAGTAACTAACTCAGTACAATACTCCTCACAAGTACTCAGTACTTTCTCATACAGTTACTCACAATCTAGCTCAGTTTTGAACAGGTTACTGGTTCAAAACTCACCGCCAATTTCCTTGCCTCTATTGCGTGTTTGAATGCTATGGGATGGCCTCTTTATATAGATAAACCACCAACCTGAACTGCGCAATCCTCATGGGCTTACTTCACCTATCTGTGTGTTGCAAATAGCAACAGTATAGTCACAACTGATAGCTAACTCTACCCTTTCATCTACCTCTTTCACTGGTCTCCACTGAACTGATCATGCACTGTAGTGAACTGATGTGTTCTTGAGTTGAATAATGAGTTACTAATTAATGAATTAAATAATATTTAATTCACTCCACTCATAACTAATTGATTAGCTAGTTAAACTAATCTCAATCAGCTCAACTAAAATAAACAGAACACAACTCCACTATCTGTCTCATTAACTCCTCCAAACTTCTGCCACTGAAGTCCAACTGAAGTCAACCATGCATGATGCCATCAAACCCTTGGGAACCACGTGATTCCTCTGTCAGATGCATGATCCACTTCTGTAGCTCGAACTGAAGTGCTCCAAGAGAGTAAACTGATGTTTATAGTCTAAATATTATTAAGGGTAAATAATATTTGACTTCCATATTTTTAGGAGAGGCAGTCTAAAAATAGACTTTGACCTCTTTGACCTCAAAAATAGAGTCTCATCTATTTTTACCAACATGACCAATGCTCCAAGAATCTCAAACTGGAATCCCCGAACCATGCTCCATATGTCTAAAAATAGACATAGTCTAAAAATAGATTTTTGCGCCAGAATTTGCCTGCGGGCCCACTTAGTGAAGGCGACTTCATTTCACTAAGCTCCATCATCTTGCTGCATTTTCAACACTACTATATTGATCCATCTTCCAATTTTATCTTTTTAAATTTGCCTTGACACTCTTGTAACTCTTCTCATACATATTACTCAATCACCTCATTAAAAAAAATCATACTTAACACAATTATTTGTCCTCCAAAAACATATTACTCAATCACCTCATTACAAAATATCATACTTAACACAATTCTTTGTCCTCCAAAAAAATCATACTTAACACAATTCTTTGTCCTCCTTTGCACGCTAGATGGAGTTTATTAAGGGACAAAATAATTTATGCAATTTGAAATTTAGTTATCCACATAATATTAATAATTTAAATCCATGTTCATTTTAAATATTATTATTATTATTATCTAATTTTAAGGTCAAGATCATAGCCAAGGAAGACACCAAATTGGTGTATAAGACCCCCTTGTTTGTGGGACAAGGGATCCATCTCCTCGAAACTATTTGACTGCTAAGTCTAAGAAGGTATACATACTCTACCCTACTCTAAGGGGGGAACAAATACAATTCCAAAAATAGATGAAAAAAGAATAACTAATAAAGAATACATTTTTTATATTAAATTTATAGAATGTTATGAGTAAGGTGTAAATTAGAGTATAAAATTCAAACAAAAAATAGTCATGAATAATAGATTTTTTATATCATTGCAGAGTCTTGTTAAAGGATTGACATTGAACATAGATAATTCTTAAGAAAGTGCATGCTATTGCTTATGATTAAGCAATTTAATGTTGATTTCTTAACATCATCTTTCCTATGACAACTATTTTATAAGATACCAGCACAAACAATATTCCATGTAGGATTTGTCTATGAGTATAATATGTGAAGTTGAGTAGGATCTTCATAGTTTTAGATTGATTGAGATATTGATAATATTTTCCTCTAAAGTAGGAAGAAGTCTACAATAGTCAAGGTTAGTAGCCTGGACTTTATTAATACAATCTTGAGATTTTGATGTGTAACTACATTATTTATAGACAAAACCTAACGAAATGTGGAAATATTAAAAAAAGAGAAACACATAAATTATTTCCATGGGAATACATTATGACCTTAAATTAATTTTGATTGGCTAAGAGTTGGTTTTCTTTGGACATATGAAAACATGTTAACAACCCAAGACCTTGAAACAAGAGTAAAACTTTACCCCCTTACAAATCACCAATCAATTATTTTAGATGGTCATGTTCTATCTATAAAGAATGAAGTAGTTGAACATCAAAATCTCAAGATTCTATTAATAAAGGCTAGGCTAGTTGCCTTGACTACTGTAGACTTCTTCCTGCTTGAGAAGAAAAAAAGATCAATATCACACTCAATCTAAAACTATGAAGATTCCTCTCAACTTCATATATTATACTTATAGACATCCTACATGGAATACTATTTGTGCTATTATCTTATAAAGTAGTTTTCATAAGCAAGACGATGTTAAGAAATAAACATTAAATTGCTTAATCATAAGCAACAACATGCATTGTCTTAAGTTATTATCTATGTTCAATGTCAATTATTTAACAAGACTCTACATTGATACAAAAAATCTACTATTCATGACTATTTTTTTTTTTTTTTTTTTTTAATAATTCTCTGCTTTTATTTTACACATTACTCATAACCTTCTATACATTTAAATGTAAGAAACTTATTCTTTATTAGTTATTCTTTTTTCATCTATTTTTGGAATTGTAATAATTTAAATAAAAATCAAATGATTAAAAATTATTTAAACATTTAAAAATATTATTTTAATAATAAAAATTATAATTTAACAAAAAATAATTGTATAATTAATTTATATAACAATTACTTTAAAAATTAATAAAATGTATTTCAAATCTCATTATTAGATTTTAAATCAAAATAATCCTACTATATTGATCGATCTTCCACTTTTATCCTTTAAAAATTCCGTTGGCATTCTTGTCACCCTTCTCATACATATTACTCATCACCTCATTATAAAAATCATATTTAACACAATTATTTCTCTCCTTTTGCAAGTAGATGGAGTTTCTTTAAATGGTAAAACACTTTATTTAATTTGAAATTTAGTTATCCATATTAATACTAATAATTTAAATCTGTGTTCATTTTAATTTTAAATATACAGAATGTTGCCCACAGGGGTTTGGTTGGACGACGAAGAGTGTGCTTTTAAGACATTCATGATGAAAAGGTCACCGAACCATGATAAAGGTTGGTGTGGTCCCCAGGTGATTTTGACAGCTAGGAATTGTTACAAAGTAAAAAGAGAGTTGCCACTACTATATCGCTGCAACTTAGTTTCAACAAGAAACAAAGTTCCGAAAGTACAATAAAGTTGCCACCACTACCACTATAACATGGAGTAGACGCAACATAGTTTATATAACAAACAGTTATAACTGCATTGCGGCAATTCTATGAACAACAACAAAGCTGGTCCTCAGGAAACCTCGTTACATTATATAGTTAGTCAAACTCTATTAACAACGACATTGACAATGCCTTGCATTTACTGTGATAAATCAAATAATTTAACTCTATTAACAACAACATTCACAATGCCTTGCATTTACCGTGATAAATTAAACAATTCAATTACCAGAGACAACACACCGGTGAACGAATAATATGAGCAACACGACCATTTTTGCAAGTTTAGAGAAGTGATTATGTAGTAGGCTCAATCTCCAACCGAACACATCACCGTTATCTCATTTAACTCCTCTTTTCTACAAACTCAACACTGCAACAAACTTAGACTGAGCGAATCAACGTGGTTGAAGCCAAGGCATCCAAAGCAGACTTGTCGAGCCCTCATGAGGCTGAGCACAGGTGCATAACCAAGATCGTAGTCTTTAGAGTTAGAAATGTGGGGATGTCCATCGCTTTTATGATCTGACGATAAATCAATCTTACAAACTCGGTTGTGGGTATACCCTCATTATAACTCGACAAACCATGTATCCATGTGCCCAATATCAAATTTCAAATTGAAATCCATGTATCCATGGAACTTGGAAGGGTACATACATGGATGATGGCGGATGGGTTGAGGAGACAAGGACGGAGTACCTCAATGTTACAGATATCCAGCACCGCAGAGACTTTCGAACTTGCCGGATGACGTTGGCCGGAAAAGAGAAGTCGCAAAAAACGAAGTCCAAAACGTTGACTTGTTATCTTACTCCATTATTATTACAAAGGTTGTGTCTATCGTACAAGTACACTGAACGCTTCTCAATCCCAACATTGAGCCCTTGTCTTTAATCATTGTGCTAGTGCCAATGCACTGTGGGAGGGTAGGATAGTAAAGCTTAATGAGAAGTGACACTAGGTGTTGCGCATGCGCAAAGCACTGATGAAAATAAAAGGGATAATACATTGACACATAGATATCTACCATACATTGCAAGGACTTCGACGTTAGAGGAAAAATTTTGTAGCTCAATTGAAAGACGATAATTGATAGTGAATTCAAAAATATTTGTCTAAATATAAAATTAGCAATTGCACTGGGAGGTGCAAAGGAACGCTAAAAGGAGACCTCCCAATGATGTAAGGGGGGCAAAACATGTAGATTTTGAGTTAATTCTTGAGTTAATTCGTTGAGTGTGGAAAATATATTTTTGAATTGAAGCCTATGTGATTCATATTATTTCAAGAAAGTTTCAATAAAAAGGACATTCATGCATAACGGTGTTTCAATGAATATGTGAAAGTGTCTATGGTATCGTCGATTGATTTCCGCGGTATTAAAATTAAGGTATGGTTTTAACTCTAAGGTTTGGTCAATGCTTATCAAACTAAAGTTCGTCGTGAGCCTTTCGGGATGGCATACTTGTCATTGCTTGGGGTTATGGTCTAAGAAGTTCGAACATCAAAATATAATGAGAGGTTATTGCCTTTTAATACAGTTTACAAGGGGAGGATTTCTATTAATATTTGAGCGCTTTATTACACAGGGAGATAGCCTCGGTGCATTATTCAAAGGATATTCAATTATTTATATTATTATCGAATAAATTAAATGTTAAAAGTAATTAAATAATATATAAAGTTTGAATGCCCATGTGGTGTAGAATAGTCGGTGATGGGGTGCACTGTTAAGGCACTCTGTTCTGTAAGGTCACCGGTTCAAAACCCATGGGTGGAATGGAAGGAGAAAAAAATGGGAAGATTAGGATTAGTCTAAACGAGCAAAAAAATATATATAAAGTTTGAATTTATATATTTATTTTATTTTTAATAATTACATGCTATGATAAGAAAAGATTTCAAAACCAATCAAAAAAAAAAGAGAAAAAAAATAATAAAAATAATTAAATAAATAAATAAAATATGAATAAATGAATAGAAATAAAATAAAATAAAATAAATATTAATAAATAAAATGAAATAAAAATAAAATTACATAAATTACAATTTAATAATATTAAATAAAAAATTAATATTTTTATTAAAATAAATATAAATATTTAAAATTCAAATTATAAACTTTGATCATTTGGTTTACTTTTCCCTGGCATTGTGTGATCAAAATCCAAGGCATATTTCACTGGATTTAACAAGTGCACCTTAAATAGAATGCATAATTCATGAATCTTACAATGACAATGGCTCCATGAACCAATATGGACCACTTGCAGATTCAATTGGTGGACTTGTGTACAAGAGAATTCCAAATATAGGAATATTCCGTATAAACAAGAACCAATCATGACCAAGATGATCTTCTTTAACATGTGCCTGAATTATCAATTTTCAACAATGAAACAAGCATCATTCATTCTAAACAGTACAGTAAAAGAAATAAATTTATATTGAAATGTATTGCAAAAGCTAGAAGAATACAATCTGACCATCAACAGCAGAAGTAAGAGATTTTTTGTGTAGATTTTCACTCACAAAACAAGAAACTCCTCTGTAAACTTTTCAACCTTCGAAATCAATTGAACAATCTTCCAGATCTTTGGAAGCATTAAAATTTAACAGTGATGGAAGGAGAAGAAACAAGTGATGATGAATCAGAATCCATGGTCATCACTTGCATCTCAGCATTTTCGTCCATGAGGGATTGTAGAGTTCTTGGTATTGGGGGAGTCAAAACATCAACAAATCCTTCTAGCATCTTTACAATCGTGCCCATTCTTGGTCTTGAACCCTCGCCATCCTGAATGCACCAGATAGCTACCATTGATGTCCTCCTAACCTCTTCTATATCAATGTCCTTCCCAAGGCGGTCATCTACAAGCTCCAGAACGTTTCCCACGCTGCCCTGCTTGGCAGCCCAAATTAGGAAAAACCATTTTTCAGATTCCACATTGCTTGACTCTATGTTTTTGCGACCTCCCATGATTTCTAGGAGTGTCATCTAGACGAGTTTGTAATTTTTCTTATAAAAATAGCACACACTGCAACGAGTTCATAACAAAATTTGTATGGCAGTCTCTCGAAATACTAATTTGAGAGGTATGTACTAAGCCTAGACACAACAATGAATGCAACTATAACTTAATCAATTCTGGGGTTTATGGCTAGTCAATGACTAAGCTAGAGATAGATGTCCCAGTTGCTGAAAGCTTCTGTTCTTGTTAAGTCACGAGTTTCTAATATATGTGGCTTGATGACTGCTACATATATCCAAAAAAATTGCTTAATTCCCTGTTAAAAAAAACTTATTCAATCCTAGGCTCTTTTCTTGATACAACATCTGTAATTAGAAATGTACTACAAAAATGCTAAAAAAAAACAAAAAATCAAAACTAATATAGGTAAAGATGATATCGCACTTTAAACTAAACATATTTTTTGAAACAAAGTTTATGCATAATCAATCCAACCAATTTAAAACAAATAACAAAGACATTTGAAATTATCAAGCAAATTTTTTTTTTTTAATTTATTAATTAAATTTTTCCATTGCAAAATAAGATAGGTTTCAAAGAATTCACATACTTAGCTTGCTAGGAGGAACAGAGGAGCAAGCAGCTCAGCCAACTGATAGACAGAATTAAGAAGCTGACCTTGTGTTTCTTGAAACTAACATAATACTTGACAGAGAATGCAAACAATAGTTATTGGTGCCTTGCTGGATACCCAACTGCATAGAGAAGAAAAAAACCTTATGTTTCAACGCACAGCCAGGTGACACAACGCAACTCTAATCCTTAACTTGCACAGACCACAAAATTGGTGCTTCAATGCAACACGTTTGACTTTGCATTTGGTGTTCTGATATGTCTCCTTAGACCGGATCGGGACTCTGACCTCTCTGTAGCCACAAATAAAACTAAATTTGATATATTTCCTTTGCAATAATTTGCGGTTGGGCTTTCAATGGAACTGAAGGTTCACCCCCTGTTTCTTCAATGGAATATACAAACCAACGATCATTAGGGTTGGAGAATCAGGGCGTTACCTTTGCAATGGAGCTAAAGATCCCTTGTTCTGTGTATTGGTGTTCCACAGGTCTGTTCAAATGTTTGATCCGAATCCCACGCAATCCCCAAATTTAAACCTGGTTTGGAAACTGGACTGTTTCACTCTACAATAAATAAATCCTTCCTGCAACAAATAAGAAAGCCGATAGCAAAACTACTTTCGTTTATCCATACAAAATGCATATAATTCGACCCCATTCAAACTGACAGAATTCACCCACTGCGACTGGTTTACACAGTGATAGATTCAAATTGAAATCATATTACTACAGGGAAAATTCACACGCATTTTGGAAATACACTATTTCATGAATAGACTATGCACATAATTTTTATAAACTCCGGAATCCTTCTACCTCTCTATCTGGCTCAATTTCCATCTTCTTGGCGCTCTCCCTTGATTACATTTGTTTTTATTTCTAAAAGCTCTTTCCACCTAATCGTAACAAATTTTCTACATGTGCCCTTTAAGAACACCCTGGCATAACTTCCTCACTAACCACATTCCCTAAATCAAAATATCACAAGCAGAAGAGGACGACTTCTCTAAGTGGAGAAAAAAAATATCTAATATTAATTCCAAGATGCCAAGCAAAGAGTTAGAACCAGTCTCCTACCTTTTTCGTGCAGAAACTGAGGGTCAATTTCGGCTGAATCTTCCAGCAACCTGTAGCTGTTTGGAAATAAAAGAGATGGAGGATCGATGTCGGTCTAAATTTTCCCAGAAACCTGTAGCTGTTCGGAATTATATGAAATAGAGGATCAATTTCGGTCTAAAGTTTCCTGGAACTTGTAGCTCCTGGGAAATAAATGAAACAGGGGATTGATTTCGGGCTGACTTTCGCTTGGAAGTAAAATTTCAGGGTCAAGGGGCAAATCGAATTGGGGATGTTCAATTTCGGGTTGAATTCGCTTGGAAGTAAACTTGCTCGGGGTAGGGGTAAGGGTGAGTGAAAAATCCAAATTCGAATTGGGGGTTACTTGTTGGAATTGAAGGCAAAAGTAAGTCAGCTACGTTATCGGAGGCTGCATGTTGCCGGGAGGAGTTACCGCCATGAGATGGGCGACCTGTGATGGGGTTTTCAGAGCATGGCTGTTGCCCGGAAAAGTTGACCGCCGGAAAATGTGAAGGAATGAGGTGACCAGAGTTTCAGAAATTCTCACTGCACATGACCTGCTGCTTCAAAATAATCATAATACAACATCACAGACTAAATCCAATTCAAAACCAATTCCAAATACAGTCAATCTAAGGGTCACACTGTGCTTTTCATTCCACATTAGTACTCTGCTCTGGATGCCTCTGCAAACAAGACAGAAAAGAAACAAGAATCCTAATTCTAATAGCCCGCCATTAACTATCAAGAAAAAGTAATTTCTAAGACATGCATTAGATAGAGGTTGATTAAATATGCCCTCCTCGAAAGTCAAAAAAATATGATGAATAATCAGGTTCCAAATTCACTGAACAACAAACATTATGGGTGGACTCTATTCCTGTTTTTACAATTTTCCATGGCCCCTGGGGCTGCAAAATACCAATAAAATTAACACGGAGGGTTATCAGACTGTAACATAATTTTTAACCCACACACTGTATATAAAGTGTAAAGCAAAATAGAGATCATGGTATGGCGAAATACCTAAACCAATAGCTTCTGAAGCCTTCATGATCCGCATTCTTTGGCAGGAATCAACAAACATCCTGCAACCAATAATCCTCATCATCAATTTGGGGCTTTTTACATGGAAACTATTGAACTTTACAAAGGTAAAATAATGGCAAATGGCAGCTTTAAAGAACTTACTGCCATGGAACATTGCCTACAAGCATCCAATCTCCATCCTTGTCTTCATAAGTTGGCACATATTCTGACCCATTGGACACGTCCATTAAATTGCTCTCGTTCAACCCAGGGGATCCACGCTCGCCTGAACACATATCAACGTTTCAGTATCAAACATTCTGTGATTTACATCAGGTTAAACAAATTGAAGGGAATGGAATAGAATGGGCATTTAATCATACCCATGGTAATTAAGCAGCTGAACATCTTCTCAAATGAAGAGGTTAGTTCATGGTAGGAGCTGTACATTTTGAGGTCCACCTTTCTGAGATAGGGAGCTCCATCTATGCTCACCTTCACATACAGAGAGTTGGATGCAGCAACTGTTCTCACTTTCCTGAAATCTCTGACAGGTGGCCATCCAACAACCTGTGCCCTAGAAAAAACAACACCCATATATATTCTAGTTACCATGGATGCCTGAAACAAGCCCCCCAATAGTACAAATGTAGTGAAGGGAATACTCACTTGGGAAGAGGTGGAGGTCCCATTCTAGCAGTGTCATTGGCTGGAAGGGCCATTTGTTTTTCTTTGACTATGGGTCCCTTGAATTTATCAGGGTCCTCATGTGTGCTGGTCCTTGTAATGTCCTCATCTGGCAGAAACGTTCAACTGTCGAAGACTTAACGCCATCTCCAAACCCCGTATACTCTACAACTTCACACAGCCATTTGCATTCAATTCTTTCAAACGTACCATTGTTTCCATATTTGGAAGCTCTTCTAGCTCAGAGCACCCAGAAACGTCCAACTGTCGAAGTCTTGACACCACCTCCAACCCCCGTATACTCTGCAACTTCACACATCCATTTGCATTCAATTCTTCCAAACATAAACCACCGCGCCCCAAAACCACCGCCTCCCCATTCCTGATAGCCAGACTCGGTGGTAACCCGCCCAAGCGCCTACAGCTACGATTTCCTCTGCAAAATACCTTCGAAGCAGAGACATGCAGAGTCGGCTCTGCCGGCGGTGGCCGACGAAGAAACCCGTGAATGAATCTCCAAACGCGGCGCTTGGTTTTCTTTAAAGAAGACACAAGCCTCTGGACATATGGCGTCGATTTCCCCCGCTCGCGCTTGGCTAGCTTCAAAATATCTAGCCTGTGCTTTGTGATTCCAATGCCCATGCTCTGCAAGAATTCATGGTTGAAAGAAGCAATATCCTCTGTTTCCAACTCGTTCTGGGCAAACAAGAGGCCATACTCGTAGACCAGGCAACGTTCCAGGTCCGATTCCGAGAGCCAGCCGAACAGCAGCACGGACGTGAAGCAGCTGACGCGCGCGGGAAGGAGAGCAGGAGGGTGGGAGCGATTGGACAACAGGTGGGATGGATGGCTGCCAAGTGTCAAATTTTGACAGGGTAGAAGGGCGATAGGTGGAGCACAGAGATTGGCTGAGAGCACTGTTCATCCCAGCAAAGCTCATAAAAGGAACACCTTCGGCGTAAAAATTAACTCGACACAACCTGGGAGCTTTGTTAAAGTAAAATAATTACTCTTGCATGAAGAGTTAGAGAGTTAGTGAAGTGAGCGTTGAGTAAGTCGAGTTGTGTGATAGATGAATTTGGTAAGTGAGTTAGAGAGTTAGTTAAGTGAGCGTTGAGTAAGTCGAATTTGTGATAGATGAGTTTGGTAAGTCTGGCCATGTCAAGCGAGTCAGGATAAATACCCTTCACCGAGTTCATTGTATTCAGGGATTAAATCTCAATCAAGTTTGTGCAACCAATAGAGAAGAGCAACAACTCATATAGTTTGTGTGTAAATTTTTATTAATGTGTTTATCCTCTCTGCCTTTCCAACAAATTGGTATCAAAGCTGATTGAAAGATTCAAGAAAGAGCTAAGGTCATAAAAATTAAATTTTAGAGACACAATGGATTAGCAACCATCCATAAGTGAGAGAATAGAAATATTTTTCTGTTGATTCGATCTATAACGCACCCTTCAGTGGTATACAAGGCGGTGAGTGGAAGTAGAAGGCACGTTAAGAGTATTAAAATTACTCGCATGCACGTGAGTTTCCTTTGAGTTTCTACGCTTTACCACACTAACGCGGATTCCTTACACGTCAAGTGCGTTAGCACACATTGCATGTCAATAACGGCCACATTATTAACGCATAGCCAAACTTTCAAGCTACGTGTTAAGTGCATGAGAATGAGTACTTAAAGTATTTTTTAAAAGGGATTCGTATCAAAAGGGATTCGTATAAAAAGGTTTGATATCTTTAGAAGGTGTTTCATAAAGCATGTGAGGAGGTTTATAAAAAAATAAATTTGAAGTGATTTAAAAGGACTTTATCATGAATTGAAAAGGGAAAGGGCTTTATTAATTTTCTTTTATAAAATTTTTATATGAGAGAGTTTTAAAGGGATTTTATAGAAAGTTTTTTTTTTTATATAAATAAAATTTAATCAAGATTGCAAAATTGGCATGGTATAAAGAATACTTTTTGGAAGGGTTTTATTGAACTAGAAAGAAAGTTTTAGGGCTTTGCACAATTTTTCAGTCCACAAAAAATATTTTAGTATTTTTTAAGTATGATAGGTTTTTTTGGAGAAGATTGCGTCTTATGGGGAAGCATATTAAAAATCAAATATTTTTTCGGGGGCGATATGGAAGATAGCCTCATGCAAGCATGCAAGTAGCTATGATATCAGTCATGGGTCGCAAGGCGCGACTGAAAAAGAATAAGGACATGGATAAAAATAAGAGGCAAACATTGTTGCCGTGTTTAAAGAGGTTCAGGCCATCGCCGAGGAACTGAGGTATCTAGCAGAAGAAAAATATTCCCTAGCTTTGAGTTTCATTCAACATGCAATGGATGAAATGGTTATGTGCAAGGTAGAAAAAGCTACAATTTCCAAGGTATCATGGAAGATCTTGGAAGTAAAATTTGGTGCAAGGGGGAGTGACATGCAGCAATAGGATATGTCACAGATATGAGAGTATATGAGAAAGACTCTGGGAGGACAACATAGCTTGGAGAAACCCATTATGCAATGATGCAAATGGATGAAGAAGGTGCAACAAAGATTGCAAAGAGAGAAGTAGAAGCCTCTGTATGTAAAACATAGAAATAGCATATCAATGCTCAAGCACTCCACTGTAATATGGATGGTGCAGATGATGGTGAAACCCATTATGCAAGCATGCATATGGATGAAGAAGATGCAGCCGAGATTGTAAAGAGAGAATTTGAAGCCTCTGTATGTGAAATAGAGCAAGAGCATATCAATGCTCAAGCACTCCACTGTAATATGGATGGTGTAGATGATTGTGAAACCGATTGTGAAACCCATTATGCAAGCATGCATATGGATGAAGAAGATGCAAAAAAGATTGAAAAGAGAGAATTTGAAGCCTCTGTATGTGAAACAGAGCAAGAGCATATCAATGCTCAAGCACTCCACTATAATATAGATGGTGCATATAATGGTGAAACCCATTATGCAAGCATGCATATGGATGAATAAGACTCCACATAGATTTCAAAGAGAGAAGTTGAAGCCTTTGTATGTGAAACATAGCTTGAGTATATCAATGCTCAATCACTCCACTGTAACGTGGATGGTGCAGAAGATGGTGAATCCCACTGTGATGAAATACATGTGGATGATAACAACAAGGTGAGATGTGCATTGGTGAATCTAGTTAGAGCTGGTAAATTTGGTAAAGATGAAATTGTCAATGAGCACATGCATGCTCAAATATCCCACCATAGGGTGGATGAACATTATGTTAATGATATGTTTGGTTTATTTTTTGAAACAATAATTGATTATGGTAATATGGTAAGTGCCATGTCTGATGAAGCATTGAAGGTTGAAGCTACCTTTGTAGTAGCAAGATATGAAGAAGTTGGAACTTCTCATGAAGCAGTGTGTGAAAAAGCAACAACTGAGTTTGGCTTAGATAAAGCTATCAATAGAACATAAAGTTTTTTGGTGGATCCAACAATTAGAATTGTTGAAGTTAAATTTGATGAAGAACCATTAAGTAGTGATGAGTCGTTGTACATGATGCAACAAAAAGAACATATTGATATGTTGTTATTTTGTGGGAGAAATCCACTTGTGTTTGGAAGCCAAGTGGAAGACAACATGTTTGCAGCAACAGAGGTTTGTAAAACCGTGGAAAAGAAGGCAGAGAAGGAAGCTCAGACTGAAGAGCATAGTAAAGATGTTTTTAACATTGTTTTTAAATATGCAGGTACTCAAAATAACATGGAAGAAGAAGTTGAAAACAAGGTTAATAAATTTGATGCATATTTGAAGTTCATTGAAGAATGGATTCAAAAGGCAATTGAATAAATTGATGCAAGTGTTAAAGCGGAAACTGAAATAAAATAATTGAATGAAATGGTTAATAATGATCTTGAGTACAGGAAGAAATCAACAACACATGATGATGAATGTGAAGAGAATGATATGGAAGTTTCTGAAAACAAGGAAGAATGCAGTAAAACCATTTTTTTCTGATGGAGTCAAGAAAAGATAAGATTCTGCTATCAAGAAATATGGCAGAAAGAAAGTCAAGAATATGAAGTGCAAGAAGTAGAGAAAATAAGTCTGGTTGAAGATATAATGTTGTGGCAGCAGTCCATGGTTAAACGAATATTTGAAGAGGAAGGTGTAGAAGACAAGATGAGATTGTTTTTCAGCACAAATTCAAGACAAGTCAAAGAAAAATTGCAGCAACAACAAGTGAAGAAATCCTACAGCAATAAAGTGCAACAAAGAATGAAGCAATTTCGAGGATATAGAATCTTTAAGAAAAGAAAAGAAAATAAAAAACTGTAAAAGTTTTGAGTCATTGTAAGCCTAGCTGAGGCATAAAACATCATGCATGTTTGAGTGATAATTGAGTCAATTTCTATTGTAAGCCTAGCAGGCATAGTTAAGTTATGTTGAGTCATACGGTCATAATTAAGGGGGAGCGTTAAAGTAAGCTAATTACTCCCGCATGAAGAGTTAGACAGTCACTTAAGTAAGCATTGAGTAAGTCGATTTGTGCGATATATGAATTTGGTAAGTGAGTTAGAGAGTCAGTTAAGTGAGCATTGAGTAAGTCAAAGTTATGTGATAGATGAGTTTGGTAAGTTTGCGCATGTCAAGCGAGTCAGGATAAATACCCTTCACCGGGTTCATTGTATTCAGAGATTGAATCTCAATCAAGTTTTTGTGATCAATAGAGAAGAGCAGCAACTCATATGGTTTGTATGTAAATTGTTATTAATGTGTTTATCCTCTCTGCCTTTCCAACAAACTTCATAAAAAGAAAAAGAAAAAATTATTTTAACGTCTATGAGGCTAAAAATAGCCTATGAGCATAACCTATATGAAAATGCATCGACATAGACTCTACCTATAACTGCATTTAGATTTTAAATCCCGCAAGTAGGCAACAAAACATTCGCCCTGCGAATGGAGGAACTCAGAGTGAAGGTGTTGTTGTTGGAAAACAAGGACGATATTGTTCCAAAGGTTCTTGGGTTTGTTTTCAACGAGAACTCATGTGGATATTTGAATAAACTGTTCTACTGGCGGCTTGCTTGGACATATTTTCATGTTGATGTGCAAATCATTCTGGACAACCATGACAAATGTAACCTTTATCCTGCTTACCCCCATAGAATAAAGGTTTATTTTCATCTGATTGATGGTTATGTCCGAAAGGGTAAACCTTTTAAATATTCTAGTAGCAACACTACCACAAACATCAAATTAAGGTAAACAACGAGTAGAACTACAAATGATGGTTGAAGCACCTTGAATCTTGTAAACTACGAGGATGGCTAAATGACTTGGATTGTTTTGTGTACTGTCTTCTTTTATTTTATCAACGTTTTCATTGTGAGAAGATAAAATCATTAGATAACCCTATTTAGTGACTCTATGATAATCAAACGCTTCTCTATCATTCAAATAGCATGTATAAAAAATAAAAAATGATATAATTAATTTAAAAATTGGTTTATGTTGGATTCGTTGAATTTGATGTTGGCACCCATATCTGTTTCAATCCTCGAAGTACTTCAATCTGAGAGTTTGCTACCCAACGCATCAAACAAAAATTTGTAAGTACTTTCTCTCCATTTAAATAAAAACCCGTGACAATGGGCATTGCCATCAAAATGCATTGGGAAATATGCAGTGAGACCTGCACTACACAACCTAAGCCTTCTC
Source organism: Pinus albicaulis (assembly GCA_034641835.2). Lineage (NCBI taxonomy): Eukaryota > Viridiplantae > Streptophyta > Pinopsida > Pinales > Pinaceae > Pinus > Pinus albicaulis. Next base: position 174,649,690 of record CM076578.1, read on the forward strand.
TCAGCATTTGAGAACCCGTCACAATGCATATAATCATTGTGATTTTCCTTCATATTTACCATGAATATCACACCAACACTGTGTCTCATATTCTAAATCATTCATGAATAATCATAAATATATTCAACCATCTCTGAATTGCATTTAAGATGTCATATTGTATTAATAAAATGAACATATATATTTTTCAACATAACAGAAACGAAAGCCATACAAATTTATAGAGGGTAAAATAAAAGAATTGTAATACCAATCCCATAGTCCCCCAAACCAGCAGGAACAATGGTTCCTCTAAGGATAAGAATAATCAACTTCCACAAAAACACCCCACAAGTGTTCCAGGTTTAAATACAAAACTGATCAGCTAAGGTCATCCAATTCAAATCCTCAGGTCCATATCAATGGGCATCATGTCAGAGAGAAACATTGACCTTAATTCCCCGCTTTATCATCAAACTTGAAACCATGGGACAAACTAGTAAACCTCCCAATTCTAGAACATGTAATAGCTAATGCCCCGTTCTTCAGAAAGGAAAAAAAAAATAGTTTCGTTTCAAATCCCTTCTCATTCATCTCGATGAACTTTGTAGAGGAGATATGGAGATAATAAGGAGCCCATAGAGCATCCAAGGGGAAAGGCTTGTTAAGTTGTTTGAATCAAGGGGCGAAAAAGAGTAGAGCTCGTAAATCCACTTCTCCTTTATGCACTTCCATCCAATCACGGCCACGTTTCGAGGAACGATCGCCCAACATTCAATTCCAAGAAAGAAAGAAAGAAATAAATAAATAAATTTATCGTCCATGAGGCTAAAAATAGCCTATGGGACAGATTTATTCTCCATCTGGCTCTTGCATTCAACCCTTTTCCTTTGGAGTTTTACAATAAATGTTCCCAACTTCTTGACAAAATTTTCGTTGGATAGATTATCCCAAGAGCTAGTTGCCAGAATACCTGCATAATTTTCCCTGTTGTCTTTGAAGGCCTCGTATTCTAAAATGAAATGTTTTTCTGTTTCCACTTTTCTAGAAGAGCAAAAAATACATACTCTTTCCTCCCACGTTTCTTTTGGCCTTTTCCAGTGTTCTGTTTCACAACAGAGTTGATGAGAATTAGTCCTTAATTGAGCAATAAGAATTTTAGATCTCCAAGAAATATTGGCCCCTATGTATGCTTTTTGTTGATGATTATGAGTGGGGTTAAACTCTTCAATGTAGTACTTCTTCTTTCTCCCTAGCTCTTTCTCCCAAGTACTTTTGTGGAACTTATCCATAACAAAAGTTTTTATATCTTTAATGTTTGTAGGACACATGCTCAAGAAAATACCCCATTTACTAAACCATTTGTTATTTTGCCGCATCCAAGTCTTCTTTCTCTTGCACAGTGTGTCATTAAACACAACCTCAGGCCATCTACCCTCTTCCATTTGCTCAATTTTTTTCAAATACCTTATGACTCGCACCATAGAAATTGCTTCAAAAGGAGCAACCCCTGTTTCACTTAACAAGATAACATAAGGAACTGCACTTTTAATTTTGAATTTGTTTGTAATCAAATGCTTCTGAATTTTCTCAATTTGTTTCCACTGCATCTCGGTTGTGCTGCTGGCCCACAGTTCACAACTATAGAGAATCACCGGAATCACTAGAAGCCCAAAAAGAGATAGAGTGGTTTTCCAGTCCCATAGCTCTGCCTCTCTACACCTGTTTTGAAGAGCATAAAATGCTTTCCAACCGGCCATAGTTCTTTTCTTTCTACAACCATCCCAACTTAAATTTCTGTTGAAGTCAATTCCGAGGTATTTGTAGTCTGAAACTTCCTCCAGAATGTTGCCTTCAAAGTACAACTTATGCTGGTTATGCTTTCTTTTGTTAGATAAAACCACTACTTTCGTTTTTCTAATATTGACTTGCATCCCCACCCTTCTACAAAAATGCTCAAGGGAACGTAAGTGCTCTTGCAAACCAAGAGTTGATTTAGCAATCAGTATAAGGTCATCTGTGTACAAAAGAAGCCTTATAACGAACTTTCCCAAATGGATACCATCACCCCCTTGCGAATTTAGCCACTCTTCAAGCTTGTCAATATATAAACAAAAAAGGGTAGGAGACAATGGGCAACCTTGCTTGACCCCGATATCGCTTCTAAAACTTTCAGAAATGCCTGTTGAAGTTCTAATTTTGACTTTCACCTCTTCATACAGTCTATTCACAACTGCTCTAAAATGCCTGGGAACCCCGAGTTCCTCCATTCTGTGCCAAAGCTTATCCCTAGGAACCGTGTTAAAGGCTTTTCTGAAATCAACAAAGCAACAAAAATCTTCTTCCTTTTTTTCCCAAACTTTTTCAATTATGTGCCTTAAATTTATACAATGCTCAACTGTGGAATGTTTAGGTCTAAAACCTACTTTCCATTTAGCACGTTTATCTCTTTCTTCTGCCCACTTGCTGATTTTATTTTCTAACATGCTTCCAATCAACTTTGTAAACAAGAGGTTTATCTTTATGGTTCTATAATTGGAGGGATTATTGACGTCACCACTTTTGAAAAGAGGTATTGCCATACTAGTTGTCCAATCTGTGGGGAACCCCCTGCTGTATGATGTTGTTGAAAATATTTGTGATGTGAGGTGAAAGAATTTTTAAGCCCCACTTTAGATACTCTGCTTGGAGTTCAACTAAGTCTTTTGCTTTTCTAGCACCCAACTTCTTGATACCCATCTCTACCTCTTGCACCGTGAAGAGTTTTGTGTCTGTGTTGACCAAGGGAGGAGGGTCAACCTTGGGATTCTGCTCATAAAGTTGTCTTGCATAGTCGAACCATTTAAAAAATGTAATGTTGTTTTCGGTTTGCACCTAATCGTTTAAAGCTCCTTCCAGAATAATTTGGGGTTCATCCATATGAGAGGTCAAAATAAAGTCATCTATAAGAAAACACATATAATAATTAACAATAAAAAATTACATAAATTAAAAATTAAATTTAAACCAAAATCAACCATATTAATTAACAATATAATATTACATAAATTAAAAATTAAATTCAAACAAAGATCAAAGATTGACCTAGTTTACTTCAACAAATATAATAATTAACAATGAAAAATTAAATAAAAAAAAATAAATTCAAACATTTACCTAAACAAATTTAATAATTAACGATAAAAAAATTAGGTCATTGTAAGTCAAACATTGACCTAGTTTACCTCAACAAATATAATAATGAAAAAATACATAGATTAAAAATTAAATTCAAACATTTACATTAGTTAATAATATGCAAATTTAAACAAAGACGAATTAAATTCAAAAATATACATTAGTTAATAATATATAAATTTAAACAAAGGCCAAATAAATTGAAACATTTACATTAGTTAATAATATATAAATTTAAACAAAGACAAATTAAACAAGTATATTAATTGACAATAAAAATTTAAATTCAAACATTTACATTTGTTAATAATATATAAATTTAAACAAAGACAAATTGAATTCAAACATTTACATTAGTTAATAATATATAAATTTAAACAAAGACAAATTGAATTCAAACATTTACATAAACAAGTATATTAATTGACAATGAAAATTTAAATTCAAACATTGACCTAGTTTTAACAATGAAAAATTATATAAATTTAAAATTAAAATCAAGCATTGACCTAGTTTTAACAATGAAAAATTATATAAATTTAAAATTAAATTCAAACATTTACATTAGTTGATAATATATCAAAGATCGAGACGAAAAAATAAAATCAAACATTTTCATTAGTTAATAATATATCAAAAATCGAGTGACCTAGTTTTAACAATGAAAAATTATATAAATTTAAAATTAAATTCAAACATTTACATTCTTTGATAATATATCAAAGATCGAGAGGAAAAAATAAAATCAAACATTTTCAGTTAATAATATATCAAAGATCGAGTGACCTAGTTTTAACAATGAAAAATTATATAAATTTAAAATTAAATTCAAACATTTACATTAGTTGATAATATATCAAAGATGAAGAGGAAAAAATAAAATCAAACATTTTCATTCTTTATAATATATGAATGATCGAGTAACCTAGTTTTAACAATGAAAAATTATATAAATATAAAATTAAATTCAAACATTTACATTAGTTGATAATATATCAAAGATGAAGAGGAAAAAATAAAATCAAACATTTTCATTCTTTATAATATATCAAAGATCGAGAGAAAAAAGCTGCTGGCTGTGGGGTTCGAACCCACGCGCACTTATGTGCAGAAGATCTTAAGTCTTCCCCCTTAACCACTCGGGCAAACCAGCTTCTGTTTTATTTAGGAAAATAAAAGCAACTACTCCTTTATACTTCGGGGAAAACTTCTAGAGTTACATCGAATTTCTGTTAATTAGAATATACAGCTACGTCCGATTTCCTTTAAATAACAGATCACTGTTCAATTTTTAATATATAATTTTTTTTTAATACTATTAACGACATTTTACTTAAGGCTATCATTTTCGTTTTGGAGTGAGACAGGTCGCGAGTTCGATTTTTGCAATGCCTGGCCAAAGCTTAGCGGTTTTTGGATTCACCAGTACTTTTATCTTATGATTATATGGTTTGTTTGAGTTTTTTATTCTATATAATATTTATGATGATATGGTTTGTTTGAGTTTTTTATAATATATAATATTCATTACTATTATTAGTTTCTAAAAATTTAATTAATATTTTTTTTCGTTAGTATTGACAATCCACAAGTAATACTTGTAAAAAATTGTAATTTAATAAGGATTGGAATGTAGGTAGACTTTGATTATCTTAGTTTTATTTTAGGAAGACTTACTCTTTGAACTTTATTATAATGGACAAATATTAATCATATTAATTTACTCTTTAATACATGTGATTTTCACCGAAAGTTTATGTATACACATTTTATGGATCACAGAAGTCAAATTCCTAATATAAAAATATTAATCAATCAACATATATAGACTTTACCTCTTTCTGATAGAGTTTAGTAAAAAATATATTTAATAAAAGATTTGTTTAGTCATCTATGAGGTATAGACTAGTTGGTTTGAGTAAGGTTTTGTCCTCACTAGGTTTCAAGTTCAAACCTCATGGGGAATGGTTGAGGATGGAAGGCACTTTTGGAAGAATTAAACTATCCCAAGGGGCGTCCAAGCTCGACCAAGCTTCACATAATCCTCGTGATAGATGGGTGATAGCATCCCACTGTGGGTAAGATCGTTCTTTCATCACACAATCTTGGTGATAACATCTCACTAGGGGTAGATCGTTCTTTCATCACACAAACATGGTGATAACATCTCACTATGGGTAGGTTGTTCTTTCATCACACAAACCTGGTGATAACATCCCACTGTTAGTAGATCGTTCATTCTTTCATCACACAAACCTAGTGACAAGATCCCACTGTGGGTAGATCATTCTTTCATCACACAATCTTGGTGATAGCATTCCACTGTGAGTAGATGGTTCTAGATGGTTCTTTCATTGCACAATCTTGGTTCTAGATGGTTCTTTCATCACACAATCTTGGTGATAACTTGGTTCTTTCATCGCAAAATCCTATAAAATTTAGTTAACGTAGTTTAAATAATTTAAATCCGAGACTTCTCTCCTAAAATTGTGGTTATTCCCTTTGCTTTGCACACAAAATTTAGTGTTATATGAGATCAATGAATTTGAAAAAGTTAGGTAAAGATAAAAATCTATCCTCAATAAACAATATTCCATATGTTCACTCGCGAGATATTCATGAAAATCATTAAATAGTTCACTCGCGAGATATTCATGAAAATCATAATATTTAATGCACATGGTAGTGTGAAATGTTAAAATTTATTCGAAGACACCAATTACAAAAGAGACTAAAGAATCAACGTAGGGTTACTTAAACTACATATAACAAGAACATTATGCCACATAGATATTGTTACTATGTCCATAAACTCAAAATAGTTTCCAAATAATAATGACAAAGACAAATAACATAAAGATTTCAAATTTAACAAGAGCTACGTGGTGGTAATGTCACTGCTTTTGCTTTTTTTCACATTGTCATCACATGATTTTTGGTTATTCTACAAGAATGACTAACATTTCAAAATTAATCAGTTTTTCAAAATTTCTTGAAAATACAAAAGCCAATGTTGAATGCAAAATATTCCTTTAAAATAAAAAAAAAATAACAGATTTTTTCATGTTTATATAAATAAAAATAAAAATATAAAATAAATAATAACCTAATCAATAATCTTGAATTCATTAAAGAGTTCAAAATTTAAATTAATTGCGAACAAATTTACTCTATTTATTATTTCTTCCCTTAGTAAAATAATTAAACTCTTGCTTGGTCATTCTGTTGTAGCATGATTTTGCAAACATTCTCTGCTCAAAAATCAGTTGTTCATTTATGCATTGCTGTCCAAGAGAAAAATAATTACCCATCTGGGTATCTTGCCTAGGTTGCAAGTAGGAAAAATGCACCATGTTTATTTAATATTAGTACATCAATATACGATGCAACTGAAAACCATTACATGTAAAGCACCAACTATCACATGAACTAAAGCCATAGAATCTTGAATACATGCATCCTACTAAAATTAAAGACTTGTCGATGAGACACATACGTCCTCTGATTTCACTGTCTGCTGGATATTTTGATGGTGCTATGAAAGAAGACAAATGTGGATACATACCGGTTCTCTATATTGACAGGGATGTTGTTTACATGCTGAACTGGTATGGTGGATCAAGCACCAATAGTAAGGCTGAATTGGTGGCCATTTGGGGTCTACTCTAGTTCACTCACCACAAATACGTACACCACATTCATATTTATGGAGATTCTAAAACCATCATTGAGGGGATTTATGGCAAAAATTTTTTTGATCCGCCGCTGCTTTGAAATTGGAGGGAGCGCATCATGGGTCTCATACAAGCATTTCAATCATTTCATATACAACACATCTTTCGCGAGTCTAATATGGTTGCTTATTCTTTATCAAAGCAAGGCCTACAAGATGTGGATGGATACATGTTCTTCACAAAACTTCTTCAGGGGAATGTGTAGGAGAATGGTTGTATTGCACTTCCGTAAGGGTGCACTGATTACTTTTTGACTTCAATTTTCCTGGGTTTACTTTGAAATATTATAATTTTTCCATATATTAGAACATGGATGCATTGCTCTCATAGTATGGTAGTGAATGTTGCTTAGGTTATTTGCATGGTTTTTATATATGTATATGTTTCAAAAATTGATGAGCTTAATGACATCTATATACTATGCTGGCTGGATATAGGAATATGCACAGTTATATGTAAACTGAACTTTTGCATCTTTAATAAAGCCAAGTTTAGTTTTTTCCTCTGAAAAAAAGAAAATAAAAGAATCTTTACATTACAAGATCACTTGATGGGAAATGAACTATAAATTACTCGAAATATAACTCTGCTTTATGATATTAGACCTTTGTATTAGAACTAACTTCGATAGGTTCATTTGGAAAACCAAATGGGAAGGTAAAGGAGATGTCTACTCTAAATGATCAACCATAATAATTAACAATATTGAAAAGGATACTGTTTACAGGCTGCATTGGAATGGTGGATCACGCACTAACACTAAGGCTGAACTGGTGGCCTTTTGGGGTCTACTCTGGTTCACTCACCGCAAACAGGTACACCACATTCATATTTATGGAGATTCTAAAATCATCATTGAGGGAATTTATGGCAAAACAAATTTTGATCTGCCACTGCTTTGAAATCATAGGGAGCATACCATGGGTCTCATACACACATTTCAGTCATTTCATATACAACTCATCTTTCACAAGTCTAATATGGTTGATGATTCTTTATCAAAACAAGGCCTACGAGATGTGGATGGATACATGTTCTTCACAAAAATTCTTCAGGGGAATGCACAAGAGCATGGTTGTATTGCACTTCCGTAATGGGTGCACTGATCACTTTTTGACTTCAATTTTCCTGGGTTTAATTTGCAGTATTTTATTTTTTCCATATATTAGAACTTGGATGTATTGCTCTCATAGTATGGTAGTGAATGTTGCTTAGGTTATTTGCATGGTTTTTGTATATGTATATGTTTCAAAACTTAATGAACTTGATGACATCTATATACTATGCTCACTAGATATAGGAATATGCACAGTTAATATATGTAAACTGAACTTTTGCATCTTTAATAAAGCTAAATTTAGTTTTTTTTCCTCTGAAAAGAAAAAGAAAAAGAATCTTTACATTACAAGATCACTAGATGGGAAATGAACTATAAATTACTCGAAATATAACTCTGTTTTATGAAATTAGACCTTTGTATTAGAACTAACTTCGATAGGTTCATTTGGAAAAACCAAATGGGAAGGTAAATGGGATGTCTACTCTAAATGATAAGAAAACATTTTCTAATGATAATATATTTGTAAACATTCTAGTTTTTCTACATATTAAAGATGGATTTCATAGTTATAATTTTGTTTTTAAATCTTATGGCTTAGATATGTCTTTTATAAGACTTTCAAGACAACTCCTTGTGTATAAATTTTACTTCACTCTAAAATTAAAATTTAACATGTCATCTAAAGGTTTTTTAATTTTTTTCAGAGGAAAAAAACAATGGATTTCTATTAGAAAATATATGATCTAGTATAATGTTCAGTAATTTCATCCAGAAAATCCATCTTGTGTGAAAAATATCCAATATGATCAGACAAAAACTACATGTAACCAGAAAGATAATAAATAAAAAACAACTTCTACCAGATTAGTCAAGGTCAATAGAAATTCCAGTGCTCTACCAAGATCCGTATGATAACATAAAAAATACCCCAAATCTCATATCAAAAAACCATGTATGACAGGCTTCGTCATTTAAGTCATGATAAGTGTACCCACTTCCATGATGGCGCCCCCAAAATGTATCTGAAGTTCATAATACCAAAAGTGCCCCAAAGGCCTTCCTTCAACATCACATTTGCTTCCTTGTTTTCCTCCCTGTATATATGAGAGACTGATATGATATTGGAGTTTTCCATAGGGAGATTGATCCACTCGATCCACCCAGTGAGGGAAGGGGGTTCAAATTCAGTCTGACCTTGGATGCCCAGAATGATTGACTTGGAGTCCCCAAATATATGAAAATTTTCTATATGCCTCTCCTTCGCGAACGAGAGTAAGCCCCACAAAGCCAATATCTCCTCCCTAGTGTCTGTCCCAGTTCCTCCATTCCATAATATCTCATATTGTGTTCCCTCATCTAGTCTCAAGAGCACGGAAGACCCACAAGTGCCAAGTTGTGATGCCCCATCAAAAAATACCACAGGTAAAATAATCTCTTGTGAACTCTTGTGATGTGGTGTTTATTTTACCTTACCATGTTCCTTGGATAAGTTAGATAACCATTTGAGAGTTCGCTGACATATAATACTATTATTGAGCGACCTGCTATGAACAATGCACTCGTTATGCGCATTCCATATTTCCCAGATAATGAATAAAGACATCTTGTTGTAAATCCCACATCCAGTAGACCATTGTTCAATACAATCCTCCATATTGTGTGATCTCATGTCAGGGATATTAAGCATGTAAGAAATGTGCTCCCATATCTGCCTAGCTATGGGGCATAAAAAGAAAATGTGTAAAACAAATTATTAGCTTTCTCTGCATAGAGTGCAAATTCTCGGTCCCAAATGACCCATCTTCTGAAGGTTGTCCCACATCAAGGTTTTGTTCCTCCATACCAACCATGTGAATAGGATGATTTTGAGAGGGATCCGCCACTTCCATATTTTATAAAACCAGGTTGAGTTATGAAGATTCAAATAATGTCTTATATAGAATTGATAAGCATCTACCACAACGACTGAATGGTTCAGTAACTTACCTCCCCAAATGCATCAGTCACATTTTCCCAATGTCAAAGTCCAACCAATCTAAGTTGAATGATATACACCTGCCATTCATCCACACCTTGTCCAATCAAGCCAATTTCATTTTCCATACGCCAGACAGGGAAGCCATCCAACCATTTTTTAAAGGCTTGATATAAGAATACATATCCTTTAGATTGTACAAACTCTAAAGTATGCAGAATCAGAAACTGCTTCCTTAAAAATCCATATATATTGTCTACCAATGAGTATCTTGTGGCCACTCCCAAACTCCCAAGTCACTTGCAAATGCCACCAGGGGAGGATGTTGATAAAACTTCTCCAAATCAACAACCCCTATGTCCTAGGGGATAAAAAATTCCTAAATAGTAGTTTAGTGTCAAGGCCCCTCATCTATTTATCATTAATGATGTCCTGCCAGACCCCCTACCCTTGAAATCCCTCCATAAAGACTTAGTTAATAATGTAGTACTAAATCTTCTCTGGTACAGAAAACCCCACCCTCCGAATTCTTCAGGGAAGGTCAATCCACCCCACTTTCATAAATGATATTTAGCTGCTGAAACTGTGCCGCTCCATAAAAAATGAGAGATGATAGTGTTAATCTTGGTAATAATTCCTGAGTGAATATAGTATAGGTGAGCCCAATATACAAATAGTTGTTGAAGTACTGCTTGTATGAGCACATATATACCTCCCAAAGTGAGCCACCTGTGTGTCCAGTTGTCCAACCTCTTCTTGTATCTATCAACCATCCATTTCCAATCACAATTTTTATATTTATTGGGCTTAATGCCGCTTCCCAGGGGAGCAATCTGAATGCCAAAGATACCTGTAATGCAATATATGTTCCCCCTATCTCCAGAGGAGTAATAGAGGATATATTTCCTACCATGAGTGAGTAATCCAGAGGTTGCTACATATCTAAGAAACATGTAGTGCAAATAGGACCACTGTGCTCTAGAAATGACACCAATAGTTAGGATATCATCAACAAAAAAAGGTGTGTGATGTTGACTTCCCCAAAAATAGCCAAACCCTGAAAAATACCCCGAGACCTCACGCCACCAATGTGCAAGCTCAATCCATCTATAACCAAATAAAAAATAAAGGGGGGAGGGAGCACCCCTATCGAAGACCTCTACCTGCCCCGAAAAATGGACTGGGATAACCATTAATAATAACCACATAACAAAAAAAAGAAATACATGCCATGATCCATTCAACATTATGAGACCGAAGTCCAATCTTCTGCAGAATAAGGTGAATATAAGACCATTCCACATAGTTATAGGCCTTATGGAGATCAATATTCATAATCATGGCCTCCCCTTTATGCGTATGGATAATATGTATGCATTCTTGATCCGTTGTTGTAGCATCATGTATAAGGCGATTATGAAGAAATACAAACTATTCCCTCTATATGAAAGATGATAAAACCCCTTTGATGCGCCTCACAATCGCCTTTGATATCTGTTTATATATAATGTCGCAAAGTGAAATTGGTATAAAATACCCGGACTTCATCGGAGTAGTGTTCTTGGGGATGAGAGCCAAGAATGTAGAGTTAAAAGCTCCAGTGATGTAACCCCAGGTCCGAGATTCTTTGACAATATCCAGGAGACTCTGTCCCATCAGATCAAAAAATGAATAAATAACACTATAGTCTATCTATCCGGGCCCAGGCATTTGTCCCTGGCAAATGATTTAAGGACTAGTAGTATTTCCGCCAGCTCAACGAGGCAATATAGGGAATCATTAGATGATTCATCGAACATTTGTGGCTAATGTTCTAAAGACCAAATTTGATCCATATAGTCAACCTCTTATCTAGATCTATAGAAATATTCAAAGTGTTTGAGGGCCTCTCTTTGTATATCAAGAGTGGAATGTTTAATTTTCCCATCCTAATATTAAATGTGCCAAATAAAATTAGATTGTCTTCTGATATTGGCGTATCTATCGAAAAATTTAGTGTTTCCATCCCCCTCTCGAAGCCATATCACTCTGCTCTTGAGCCTCCAAGTGATCTTTAGTACCTTTAGAATTTAATTCTTCCTAGCTTCCAGAGACAACAAATGAGCCAAATCCTGACTAGACGACGAATTGTGTTCCATCTCTGTCCCAAGTCGAGAAACCTCATTGGTAATTTCTTTCAATTCAACAATAAACTTCCTTTTTTTCTCCCTTTCCCACTTCCTAGTCCTGCTCATCTAAAGGTTTCCTTTGCACATATTTTCTATGTACAAATTTTCTTCTCCAATCTAGATGTAAATTTTAACATCATTTTTCATAATCCTTTGTTTATAGATTTTTTGCATGTACAAAATTTACCTGTTCACTCGCATAATTCTATTCACTTGATTATGAGATTTGGCCTTATTTTTGATTTATTATTGTGGTTAAAGAGAAGTTGATAGGTCCTTCAATCTACAAATTTTCTTGTGCACTTTAAATGTGAAACTCAAATCTAAATAAGAAATACCAATAAAATAGAAAATTTTCATTAGTAGGGTTTTGTTTTCCCCATTTCCATTTGTTTCTCTATGTTTAATTCATTTCTAAATTATATGCCAACTGCTAATATTAGGCCCGTTAAAGAAAAAACTACATATAACTTACTGCTTGGGAAGCTAACTATTCAATGGTATCTGCCACAGTTTGAAGAAACTAGCTCTTCGATGATCTATGACATTGTTTGAACATACAAAAGCTGCAATTTGGCACGTTACTCTCGATTTGGTTTGTGTGAAATTTTCTGTAGGGACTTAGAGATAATTGTACCATGGTTGTGCACCATTACAAAATAACTAGAATGAAGAGGTTTTGATTCTAGAACAAGCTTTGCACAATTATTTTCACATATCACTTTGAGTGACTAGGAGGAACAACAGTTGGATCCAAATTTCGGGTCGAAGTTGGATTGAAAGTCATTCACCATTTTGATTTGGGAAAGTAGAACACATACAAGGATGCACTATCAATCGTGGTAATCACAATACCAAGATTCAATGTCAAAAGTAGTGGGAAATCCCCTCCATTGCTTGGCTCCAGTGAAAGTTAATGCGAGATAGTAAAATCTATATTGAAACCACTTCATATATTCCAAAAATAAGACATGTCACACCAACTTATAAGTTAATATGAGACTGGAAATGAAAATACACAATGTTGATGAGAAACCTTAAACATTGGAGCCCTACCCCAGTGGTGTGACATCCACAAGAAATTTTTATGTAGAACCAAAGTTTACATTACAAAAAACCAAATTATTTTGTACCAATGAAATTATAGAAGAATATTGTGCTATATATGACTGCTATAGTAGTGAGATAATAATAAATGACAAGACAAATAACAAGACCATTATGCCACGAAGATAAGAAGACACCAATTACAAAAGTGACTACAGAATCAACGTAGGGTTACTTAACTGCACATAACCAACCTAAATCCATCTTAACTCCGGATCTATCAAGCGCCGAGAGGGATCAAATCTCTCGAGGTGCAAACCTCTTTTTTGAGTGCAAAACTTGAGAAAAAGTTTGCACCTCGAGAGATTTGATCCCTCTCGGTGCTTGATAGATCCAGAGTTAAGATGGATCTAGGCTGGTTTCAGCCATGTGCGGCCAAGGAAAATCTATCGATAATATGAGGAACATATGATTAATTATATCAATAATATGTAAATACATCTAATATTAATATAACCATTTTAAATATGCTAAATATGTGCGAGATGTATCTAATCATTTTAATTTTAAATTTTCTTAGTTACCTTAGTTTGTTGAGATGATACATATTGTAAAATAACTTTAATGATGAAAAATGATGAAATACAAATTTTGAATGCAAAGTGACAATGTAATAATATTGAATGATATAAAATGTGAATAATAATAATGTAGTCAATTACAAATAATCTTCATTATGATCAATCTCAAACTATTTTCGTCTATTATTCTTAATGTCACCCTTAGTTTTGTCAACTATTCACATCGATTATACGAAAAAGAAATTTAGAATCATAAACCATTTAAATGTTTAGCTCGAGTTGTTGTAGTAAACATCATAATTTGTCTCTCTTGCTCTCAAATATTAATAGGTTTAATATAATAACACAAAAATAAATATACATTGTCAATAAGTTTTTGTGCTTACACTGAAATCAATAGACAATATTAACCAATGACTTTAAAATTAATGTACCATCATACATCCAATTACATCAAATCATAAATCAACATATACACTGAAATCAATGGATAATATTAATCCAAAAAAATTAAAATTAATGTACCATCATACATCCAATTACATCAAATCGTAAATCAACATATACACTGAAATCAATGCATATAATACAAGAAATCAAATAAGATTAGAAAACAATATCTACACTGAAATCAATGCATCTAATGCAAGTAATCAAATATGATTAGAAATTAACATCTACACTCAAATCAATGCATCTAGTGCAAGTAGGAAAATAGGATTAAAAACCAACATCTACATTGAAATCAATGCATCCAATGCAAGCAATAAAAAAGGATTAGAAATCACCATATACACTGAAATCAATACATTTAGTTCAAGCAATAGAATAAAATTAGAAATCATCTACATTAAAATCAATGCATCTAGTGCAAGCATTCAGATATAATTAGAAATCAACATCTATGTTGAAATTAATACATCTAGTGCAAGAAATCAAATAGGATTATAAATCACCATCTACACTAAAATCAATGCATTTAGTGCAATAAATCAAATAGGATTAGAAATAATTTACATTGAAATCAATGCATCTAGTGCAAGTAATCAAATATCATTAGAAATCAACATCTACACTAAAATCAATGCATCTAGTGTAAACAATCAAATAGGATTAGAAATCACCATCTACACTGAAATTAATGAATCTCGTGCAAGAAATCTTCTTCCCTCTCTCCCCCCTCCATATATATCTATATATCCCTCCATCTCTAATTATTTGTCTCTTTATCACATCTCGCAAAATACACACACTCTCTCACTCCATATCTATCAATATCTTTGTCCCTACCTCCTTGTATCCATCTATCCTTTCTTTCTCTTCACCTTCCATATATATCTCTATCTCCCTTTGTATATCTATATCAACCCCAAAACGTACACTCTCTTTCTCCAATCTATCTATCTATCAGCCCCTCCTCCACTCCCTCTCTCTCTCTCTGTCTCCACCTTTCACTCTCTATTTCTTTATTCTTACCTCCCTCTCTCTCCCCCTCCATCTCTCCCTCCTTCTCTCCATCTCTCCCTGTTTGTATCTTTATCTCACCCCAAAACACACACTCTCTCCATCTCTCCCTTGTAACTCCCTTTCTCTCTCCACTACTCACTCTCTATGTCTTTCTTCTTCCCCCCCTCTCTCGCCATCCAGCTCCATCTCTCCATGCCTCCCTCTCTCCACCTCCAACTCCATCTCTTTATCCCTCCATCTCTCCTCCGCTCTTTCAAGTCCCCTCTCTTTTCCTTCATCTCTCTCCCTTTCTCTTCTACCTCCCTCTCTCTTCCCGCATCACTCTATATATCTCTCTCTCTCCCCCCCCTACAATCCTCTCTCTTCCTCTCTCTCAAGTCCTCTCTCTCCCTTTATCTCCCACCTCCCTCTATGTGCCCCCCCCTGTCTCTCTCTCTCTCTCTCTCTCTCTCTGCCCTCCAATCCTCTCTCTTCCCCCATCACTCTATCTATCTCTCCAACTATGTTACTATATCCCTCCCTTTCTCCTTCTCTCTCCTTCTCTCCCCCCTTGTCTCCATCACTCCTATGTCTCTTTATCTCACCCCTAAACATACACACTCTCTCTCCATCTCTCCCTTGCCACTCCCTCTCTCTCAACTTCTCACTCTCTATGCATTTATTATTCCCTCACTCTCTCCCCCTCCAAATCCATATCTCTATCCCTCCCTCTCTCATCCTCCTCTCATCCTTCCTCTCTCTCCCTTTCTCTCCTACCTCCCTCTCCCTCGCCCCTTCTCTTTCTCTCTCTCTCTCTACCCTCCAATCATCTCTCCTTCTCCCTTCCTCTCTTCTTCTCTCTCTCCGACCTCCATCTTTATGTTTCCCTCACTCTGTTACCCTTCTCTACCCCTCTCTCT
Organism: Pinus albicaulis; assembly: GCA_034641835.2. NCBI lineage: Eukaryota > Viridiplantae > Streptophyta > Pinopsida > Pinales > Pinaceae > Pinus > Pinus albicaulis. The sequence continues at coordinate 174,665,777 of CM076578.1, forward strand.
CTCTCTCTCTCTTCATTCCTCCTCTCCCACCTCCTTTAAATTATTTCCACATCTCCCTTGTCACTCCCCCTATTTCTCCACCTCTATCATATGTCTTTGATCTTCCCTCCCATATATATGGAGAGTTAATATATATATATATATATATATATATATATATATATAATAAATCTAATATTGTATTAATCTAAAGTTATTTAATTTAAAAATATTAATATTATAATATATTAATATGAATATTATATTTAACAATAACAATAACAAAAACAACAACAACAACAATAATAATAATAATAATTTAATATTAATGTTAATGTAAGGGTTAATAATGTTTTTTTTGCATGGTATTAATAATAATTTGGTCCATGGTATTTAGGCCATAGACTTCATATATAATTAGATGTTGATTTCTAATACTATTTGATATATTTTTATTTATTTACCTTACCTCTTTTATATTTATTTATTTATCATACCTTTTTTATAAATACCGTGTTTGGCCCATGGTATTTGGCACATAGGATTCACCTAAATAAAACCTCTTTTTTGAGTTTTTGTAAATATAGAGGTTTATGGAGAAAATATAAAAAAAAATGTTTTATTTATTTACCATACCTCTAGTTTATTTATATTTTTATTTATTTACCATACCTAGAGAGTAAGTATAAAAAGAGGTTTTATTTATTTACCATACCTCTAGTTTATTTTTATCTTTTTTTATCTACCATATCTTTTCTTGAGTGTTCATAAAATTATTCATATTTTATATTTATATATTTTTAAATTGATTTTAAATTGTAAATTTTTTTATTTATATGGTTATGTACCCACATTATTTAGATTTTACTGTTTAATTTTTTTTAAAGTTTTTTCATTTTATTTTGGCTTTTGACATACTTACACATCGAGGTCATACTGGCTGTAGAATGTGCCTCTCAGGGCAACAAGACCATTATGCCACATAAATATTGTTACTATGCCCATAAACTCGAAATAGTTCCCAAATAATAAATGACAAAGAAAAATAACATAAATATTCAAAATATAATAATAAATGACAAGACAAATAACATAATATTTCGTTGCATATGGAAATAAATCTATTTTCAAAATGAAACTTATCATATCATAAAAGAGAATATTAAGTCACATGTATAAAAAAATGAGGTTTTTGTCATTTCTCCTTACTATATCTACAAATGGGTCACAATTCAACATTACATCCATTGCTACATGCTTATGCGGCCTTGAAAAATAAGACATGATATGCATGGCCAGGGTGAAGTTTTATGTATATATTTTTAAATTTATATTTAAAAACCTGGTATACTTAAAATGTAAAGGGTTTAAGGATGACCAATCTCAATAAAATTAAAAATAATAATATATCTAAATTTTTTCTTGTATATTTGTTTTAAGCACGAGGTGATATAATTTATCATGGTGAAGTGGTAACTTGTTGGATTAATTTGGGTGAGGCTTAAGATTAAACTTAGCAACTGCCACTATAACAAAAAGAGTATATTTAATAGCCCATAAGTGAGATATATCAAAAATTTATGACTTAGCAAGAGTCAAGAATCCACGAGGGTGGGGGATCCTACTCCTTGAGCCTTATCACAATGGGATGGAGACGTTATTATTACTTGAAACACAAATTCAAATATTGATCACCATTGATGTTGATTTCTTAAGCGTTATATATATATATATATATATATATGGAGAACATATGGGAAATGTCTACTAGTGTTAAATAATGTGCATACATATTACACAATTGAAAATTTTGTATTCTTCCATCTTAACTTAGCTTAATTGATAAGATTTATAATTTCAAAATGTTTTTCAAATGTTATAGTCCTAAAGGATGATTAACATTATTTGGACATCATAATAATCATTGAGCTTCTCAAACTTATGGCTTTGATAATACAATTGAGAAAATTTAGTTTTTGAGGTGGTCTTTCAAAAAATAAAGAATTGAGAACTCAATTCTTATAAAAAGTATTTTGATGGATTATAATAATAAAAACAAAAGAGAATTAACTTTGATTGGGTTAGGAAATTATCATTGTGGAGGATGCACATTACCCTTATAAATTTAAAGTAGATGCTATGGGAGAAGAGACATAGGTTGGAAGTGTAGAGAAAGTCTAATGGATGCAGAAATCAAGATACACCTCTAAATAATAAAAATATCATAAGTATCACCTACCTAGTTCCCTCATGACTTAAAGAGGTTACGAGATACCCAAAAATAATTTTCATTTTTACTAGCTAAAAAAATTTCATTTTTACTAGCTTGACAATAAGCTCTGATACCACTTTGTCACATACACCTACTAAATTTATCATAACCAAATTTCCAAAATCTTGATTTTCATGTCTCATACATTTTGTGAAACACTTTACATGTAAACATTTCTTCAAATACTTTGTATGCAACCAATTAAGTAGTCGTTTTCTTGTGAACATTTTGTCAAAATTTTTATAGGAAATGAAATAAGACACATTTCTTTGATTCCACTTGTAGCATACTAACTAAAATATAACACTCAATCATGCAACTTTTGATTTATGTCTTTGAGGTATTTTATCAAATAGTTTGTATGCAAATTGTAATAAAACAACTTTAACACATTTCTTCAAAAGTTTTGCATGCAAATAGACATAGATCAACTATAGAAGTAATATCATACAAAAATACTATCCTCATCTAGAAAACAACATTTTCATTGGGGAATTTCATCAAACAGTTTTTATGCAATGAATCATTAAACCATTTAGAAATTTCTTCAAACACTTTGCATGCAAACTAATCTAGCAACATCTTAGGGGCATATCTCCTAAATTATAGCAGTTCAAATTCTAAAAACTAAACTAGATGATTAGTGGGAGTTCCCTCACTATGGTTCAAGTTTTAGCTTCTGGAGCCTCCGAGAAGAAAAGTTATGAAAAAAATTCTAACATGATTTGTTTGATGCATGATTTTAATAGCATCCAGGAAGCTAAGATTTATTTTATCATATAAAATAAAATATCACGACCCAAGATATGAAAGTTGAACCATATGATTAGCGAGATTTCCCCTCACGATGGTCCAAGTTTAATCTTTTGAAATCTCCAAGAAGAAAAGTTATAGTAGAAATAAAATCATGATCTGTTTAAAAATGCATTTAGGAAGCCTAAATTCCTATGATCATTTTGAAAAGTGGTATAGAAGATCAACGAGATTTCCCCTCACTATGGTCTAAGTTTCAACTTCTAGAACCTCCTAGAAGAAAAGTTATAGCAGGAATTCCAACGTCACCTGTTTAATGATGCATTTAGGAAGCCTAAATTCCTCTAATCATATTTCCTAAATTTTTGTGACCCAAGATCTAAAAATTGGATCAAAAGATCAATGAATTTCCCCTTACTATTGTCCAATTTTCAACTTCTAGAACTTCTCAGAAGAAAATTTATAGCATATATGCCAACATAACTTATTTAAAGAAGAATTTAAGAAGCTTATCTTCCTTAACCAATGTTTTTACAAAAAATAATACATATAAAAAGCTAAAACCAAATAGTATAGAAACTACAACCATGATAAATTTTCTAAAGGGTAAATTCATGTACATATAAACTTGTTGAAAAGAGTATTAAATAATCATGGATAATCACTAAACCATCTAGAAATATCATTAACACAAAAATAAATATTTATCTATTACTACCAGAAAAATGTTGGTAACTAAAGTAGGGCGAGCTATAGGCTCAATTGTGTTGTAAGTTTTCTCATAGATATCCACCCCCATGTTGTATCTTAATTCCTTGAGGAGAACTTAACTCAAGGGTGTTTCACACACTCAGATTCAGACTAGATTTTAACACTAGATGTGAAGGCCATTCTCCTTCACACACACAAAGGAAAACTCAATGATAAACCTTTCCATCCTTGACCAAGCTCACATTCACAAAAATACCATGTAATTTTCCATAGCATAAGGGAGTCCTTATATGATATTCACAATCCCTTGACCCTCCCCTCTTCGGTGCTTTATGTACCACACACAACTAGGACCATTCCCAGTCATTCGAGCCATCTAGTCCAAATAAAAAGAACTACAACGCATTCATTTCCTATTACATAAGTTGTCATTGACAACTCTTAACCATTCATAAGGTTTGGACCTATTTTGGTTTTGTCAACAATCATTTTTTCAATTCATTTTTTTAAGGTGAGGGAGAGGTGTACGTGAGAGTAATATAAGAGAGAAAAACTAGAATATTAGGAACCAAGAAGAAGAACCCCTTGATTTCTCCTCCCTCTTATTTTTTTAATCACACATTAACTCTTCATCTCCCCAACCATTCAATTTATTTGGAAGAATAATAATCGCATCAAACATAAATATTCACCCAAGGTATATTTCTCCTTTTAAGTCAAGTTTTCCCCCTCCCCAAGGCATCATAATCTGTTCGCTATCCCCTTTCTTTAGCTATAAAATTTTTATTAATGAAAACAAACATTACATCATATACTAGAGTTTGACATCATAACAACAATGATGGAAGCCCAAAGTTATATTTTCTTAATTACATTACACAATTTTGGGTAATGAAAGTGGTGTCACAATCCCCTTCCCCTTTAAGGGACTCCATCCTTAATGTTCTACTATATGTAGAACCATTCTATGTAGAAGAATGGATTTACCACTTTCATATCATCAACATTTTCCATGTCCTTAGTCGCCACTTTGAGCAATGCCATTTATTTTTCATGGTTTAGTTACCTCTATACCTCATAGCATTCCAACACATTCCTGCATGGTTGTCCATTGCTTCACAAGGCTTCCATAGCGAACAAGTGCAACTAATTATTTTCTTGGACACACCCAATGAATTCAATATCATAATGAGTATGTACATACATATTTTAAAGCCAATTCAATCAGGTCTCCCCTTCCTTGCAGTCACACACCTTCTAAGTTCAGACATCCCTTCTCTTCCTCCCCAGTTCCTTGGAAAAGATTACTCAGACAGGAAGAGTCTTGTGACTTATGGAGTCTTACAACCAAGGAATCCCTATGTCTTGCTCTAAATGACAGATCACATTTGTCATAACATAACTCATGGTGATCAATATATGTCATATTGTTCTAGTGTCACCACAATGGCCTTGTCCTTAGGATTTTCATCTTCACTACCATCATCTATCCTTCCTAGATAAATCATCGTCTCACCTAATACCTTTACCTTTTTATATTTTCTTGCTACTTTCCCTATTTACTTGGCTACCATCACATGCATTCTTAGCTAAGATCTTTTCAAGAAGTTCCAGTCGCTTCTTAGGATACTTCATGTTGCAACATTCAATGACCCTTGAAATGATCTCAACCTCACATATTAGTCTCAACTATATCATTTTATTTTCTTACACAAAAATTATGAATATTCATAAAGGGAATGTGCACTATGTATCCAATTTATGCATTCAAAAAATACCTTCAATCATGCACCCAAACATGTCCATATACATCTTGTTATGCATGTGCCTTACTTGCACATATTCCATGCTATTCATACACATTTATTTTTATATTTAATTTTCATCCTCTCTTTTTGTCAATCATTTGCATGACAAGTCTCATTAAGCATACCAATAATATTTCTTTCATGTGGAATTTCATGACAAGAGATTACCCTTTCACACTTTACATATGAACATTCCATCTCACATGGAATTCATTAGGTAAACTTGTTGTATTACCGAAAATATGAAAGTACTACTTTCTATTTGATTACCATTCACATGTTCACATTATTTTCATAAATAAAGTATATTATCCAAGCATAATTTTCAGTTAAGGGAAACTCCATTCTTGATCCATTTTCATAGTTGTGACTTCACTGTCCATCTATTTCATATTGACATAGTAAATCCCTCCTTGAATAATCCCTTAACCACATCTACCCTCTATTGCAACTTTTTCCAAGCTCATTAGGAATTTCATCACATGAATAATCATAACAATTTTATTAAAAAAAGAAATATTTTTTCTCAAATTCGTAACAGGCTCATAACGAAATTTATTCCTTGTAAATATTATGGGGTTCCTTATTCTTGCACTACTCTGCATATCAAATATATCAACACATATTATATCAACTATCTCATGCATTATCACAAGCATATACTCATATCATTCACTTAATCAGGCATTCGAACAATGCTTTAAGTGTGCATAAAATTCAAGGTCATAATTAATAATTATTAAAACACTTATCTAGATAAAACCATTGAGTGATAGTGAACCTCCTATTTTATCTTAGCCATAGGGTCTCATGCCTTTGTTTTATTCAAAATTAGGTCATTCTCAAGCTAGGCCATGAATCTAGAAAGACATTGACTTACCAAGAGCTAAGTATGATGCATAACCAATATTGAACACAAACAAGGTCAACTAACCAACCTTAGCAGTCTCTAACGAAAAGTTTCACATACCTCCATTTTCCCACTCAGCCTAAGGTAGCGCATCCCTTTCTTTGATCACAACAATTCCTCAAGTTATGCCACTATCCTTTTAGGGTCCCAAACCTAGGTTGGCCAAGGATTTGTTAGAGCCATGTGGCTTATAGGAGTTTCATCTTCCTTCATGGCTCCAAGTACTCTCTAGACCCCACAAACAAACACATTAGAGGAAATTTTAGCCTAAAAGTGCCCTTGTAAGGAAAAATAATAAAATAGTAGGAAAATAATAAAATGAGACTTACAAATTTTGGAGGGAAATGAAAAAACTACTTGTTTAATTGTATTTTTGGCTTATCTCCTTATTATTCATTGCCACAATGCTATGGTTCCATGATTTTATGCCACGAGTTTTTACAAACGAAGGTTCTGTAGTAATGGCTATGCTAGAGTTCCACGAGATGTTTTGAAGAGTTGCATTGGTGTTTAATTATATGACCACCCAAAATAGTGTGATAAATAATGTTTCAATGGCGAATTATTATTCGGCCTCCACCATTGGTTTAAAATGATATGTATATAATACTTTATAATTAATTGGTGGGTCGACGACTTGACCTCAGGTCGGTGAGGCCCCCAACGATTCTTTATTATGAAATAATTTCCATTGTGCCAAGTCGGGGGAATTTGAAACAACTATGCACAAACATGATTATATGTCCCATTTCGACACTATAGATCAACGAGATAGCTAGAATTTGAGGCCGAATTGGAGAAGTTTGGAACATCAATTTTCAATGCGATATTTGTTCATCTTGCTATAGATTTCAAGCATAAAATGTTGGTACAAATTTGAGGTCCAAGATGTTTTTAAAATGATAATTTTGAAGCTAATAAAATTTGGCCATTCCCCATTGGTAATAGGCCCAAAGACGTAGTCCATGAGGGGTGAACTCCGTGATCAAATCTCTGTTTGTACTGTTGTATTCTCTTTTGATTTCTATTATAAAGTTTTAATTTTTTGTGGATTCCATGGTTAAGCTAAATTTGCACATGTTAAGCCTCTCAATTATTGTAATCATTAAAACTATTTAATTGTTTTAATATAAATATATATGTTTTAATATTATGTAGCTTTAATTTTATTTCTAAAATCAAAATAAATTAAAATATATACCTTTAATCATATATAAAATTTGAATTTTGAAATTTTGAAAGTGTGAACGAAAGTTGCGATACACGAATGATAGTGAAAGTGAAACATGACAAAGCGAAGATAACATGAAAATGACACTAATTAAAGTGAAGGAAATAAAAATCTACAATCAAAAGCATGAAAATGACACTGGCGAAAGAGAAGGTGCGCAAAAGAGATAATTTGAAAAACTCACCAGAATAGAAGTAAAATCGCAACCAAAAGTGAGGCACTGTTGATGGAAGTGTGCATTGACTGTCGACATGGGTTGAACATTGCAAATTTTTTTTTTTGATGGAATGTGCTATGTTTTTTCAAGCTTGCGTAAAATAATGCGCTCATGAACTTCTTGTAAACTGAGCATGTGTGAGCAAGTGACTTCGATCAATCAAGAAGTGAACACAGAACGACTGATCACAATATCCACAATAGGCTCCAAAATTCAAGTGTAGGGAAAATTTTGGAGGGTGTTTTTCATATCAAAAACAAAAACCAAATTGTTTAGAAGAGATATAAACAAAGAGGACACACTAAAGTCCATTAGCCACAATTTTAGTGATCACCTTGTAGATAAAATTATAAAGAGAGATATGATAAAATTCTTTGAAGGAAGATTGTTTGGATCACTTCAGAATCAAAGCAAGAAAAGTATCATTTATAGCCATAGTAACCTTACTCGAAGTGCGAGTTACTTTAACAAACTCAAGCATATCCTAACCAATGATATTGAAAAAAGCTAAATATAACTCCACATGCCACTCATCTGATTTGAGGTTCTTATCTTTGACAAAATATTTGAGGATTGACTTCAATTGCTTCAAAGTAATAGGTGCCCCAATCCTGGTCGAGTCCTTATTTTTGAAAAGTCCAGGAATATATTGCAATACCTTGAGTTGTTCCAACCATGAACATTCACCCTGGTCTCTAAAAACATCAAAGGAATGTGCATAAGCAACCTTACCAAGGTCTTGTTGTGAGCATATTCTAACACCATTGCAATCTTGCAAATCCCATATAACATTTTTGGCCTAAATATGAATGTTAGTTTTGTTGTGTTAATTTCATCTTCAGATTTATAATTAATTTGTTGATCACTTGCTTCATGTACATAGGTTTCCTTGGTGTTTGTGAGTGTTAAAATAGGTAAACGAGTTGAATTTCATTTTAAATTCATGAGCATAAAGACATTAAAAACAAATGCTTAATAACATCAATAAAATGTATAGAAAACCATCACAATGATCCATTAACACAGTGTTTTGATGAAGGAGCTCACCCCTCCTGAGCCACATCTCCTTGGTCTAGCTTCCATGGCTTGAGCCTTTGTATTAGCTCAAATGTGAAAAAAATGTTACTTTCATTCACCTAATACTCCTAAAACCTGCTCCAATGTGTTCAAAATTTCCAAATCATTAAGAAATGACTCTTCTTGCTCTCAATTTGGTCAAATTTTGCAAAAGATATGGCCAAAACAGTTTGGCCTAGGAATTCTCCACTAAATCTGGAGATGACACGAGTTAAGGCCACCAAATTTGGGGGCAACTCTGAATTTGGTGGCTCTGTCGAATTAAAATCGAAGTTTAATTAAATTAAGCATGGTTTAAATGGGGATAAGTGCGGATTAGCGCCATAAGCGCATTTTTATATAATCTCGTACTAAAATGAGGATTAATGTAATTAACATGGGTTAGGGTGCTTAAACCCATATTAAAATCTTTAACTGCGTGCTTAAAAAAACTCTGCCCTGGTCTTCCGTTGTGGTCCTGTGGTGAGGTCTTATGGGGAGGCTGGCCCCCTCCAAACCCCCATCGGATGAACCTTTTGAATTCAAATACAAGGCACGACCTAATACAATTAAGATCCGCGATGATGGTGTGTTGGTATGGTTGGCGCTTGTTGTGGGGGAGTTCATGGGGTCAAGCCCCAACCTCTGCCAAGTCTGTACATATATTTTTACTGCTCATTATGATTTAAATTAGACCTTTGAACTATTTCAAAGTTCAACCACATAACATGAATCTATCACTATATATAGATATGTCCAACCTTTGACTTTTATATAATTCAGATTTTCACCAACCTTCGGACTTCAATAAAAATCAAAATTTGAAATATAAAATCAATCCGGACTTTGGATAGGGTCCACCAGAGGGGGCATGTGGCGGCCCCTAGTTGCACCACGTGTCTGCCTCTGGTTGGACAATTCCAACCATAAAGAAATTCAAATTCGACCTTAGGAGAATATATATAAAAAATTTCACCTTCAAACCTCTCTGGCGAATCCTACAGTGACGCTTGTCACAATGTGATTGGGAAAACTGAAGAATATTCCCAGAATATTTTTAAATTTGCTGACTGGGCTGCCATGTCACCAACCTGTCACTTCTGCAAATTTTTTAGTTGTTTAGGAAAGTGAACAACATGCTCTATCTTCTTCTTCCGGACTCCGTTTTCGACGAAACGAATTGCGCCGGATTCCTAGAGACAAGCTCTTTGATGTCGTTAAGTTTCTAATAACTTTTGAGAAATTTCATTTTTGAGCTTTTAAACTGAGCACCTGATCATTCCTCCCAAGTAGAATCATTTTGGACCCCAAAATCTCTTTTATTACTGATCATATGGATGAGGGTACAGTCCCCTCACTCTACCAGTCTCAATCCATTGAAATTTTCCCATTTCATAAGGATAATTTTGAGGTCTAAAATGGGCCTTCTAAGGAAAATGTACAATCAAAATTCACTTTATGAGAATCAATCACATTTTATGGGATGACATCATTCCTAATGGTTGAGGTGGCATTGCTTGAGTTAAAGGTACTTACTTGTCACATTCTCAATGGTGGATAAAAACTCATGGTTAACCATGGTAGTGCTCTAAGTACTTTTAAATTCAAAGTAAAATACTCATAATAAATGTCATTTCACACTTTTTGAATAAAAATATATTATTGTCATTTCATATTTCTTGAAATAAACAATGCATATCCCTATAAATTTATTATATTATATTACATTTATATAGTATATTAATTACATGTTATTGTACAATTTAAATAATATAAATTTTAATTAATAGCATATAATATAATTAAGAATGTATAAATTTATATTTATATTTTATTTTAAGTTATTTATGTACAAAGGACAAATGCATTATTTGTTCAATGATAATGATTTTTTCTTGAAAAACTCATTCTTATTTATAGTCACATCAATACAATTTTTTTATTAATTTTATTTTGGTACAACTTTTGAATTGAATTTAACTATGGTTACATGGATTGTGGTGCAAAAAGTGAATTGAAAATTCATAAATATTATTTTATTGGTTTAGGTATTATTTTATTATTTCCTTAGGAGGCCCATTTTAGACCTCAAAATTTCCCTAATGTCATCAACTGGAGATTTTGAAAAAAAGTAAGATTTTTCCTTGACTCTTACGACCCTCTCTTGCTATTGTAGACACCGTCATGCTGCAATTTTCCTGAATTTGCAGAGAAGAAAGTTGTTCTTGTAGAAACAAACTTGTTCCTACCTTGGTAATCAATCAAAGGAAACTTAAAAATTGTCTCACCTTGCACACTGTCGTCATGGCGATTCTTAACTAATCTTTCTTTGTACTTACGTCGAATCTTGACCAAGTATCTTCGCCATTTCCATGTACCCTTTGGAAACCAAAAACAAGCACTTGTGGAACCCATGCCTTCTTTTTCAAATTGTTTTGTCTCTTTCTCTTTGACCTTTTCACTCTCTAAGTTGCACCGACATCTTGTTTCCAACACTACTCAACACTGATGTTAACTGCTGCAAATTTGTCACATCTTGTTTACCTCCTTTTAAAGGCAACCTGTCAGAGTCCTCAAACATCTTATTACAAGCATAAGAAACTTTAATGAAATCAACTTTTTCATTCAATGAATCATTTTGAAAGGGCTCATTCAAAACATCTCTATGTTTGATCATTAACAATGTCAAATTCTGACTTGCATTCACAATCCTCTTCATTTCTCCTGCATGTATAAAAGACAAACTTGTATTCTTCTTATGCGCTATAATTATGTACTCAATTCCATCTTTAAACAAGTGATACTTATTCTCAGGGAAATGAAATACTGCTTTCCTATCATAAAGATAAGGACTTCGCAAAACAATACCTGGTATCTCAAGCAGCACCACATCAAGTTCAACTTCATCAAGAAAGTTTGAATTGATGGCGAATCTTAGTATGCCTTTCCTTGTTACCTGCAAGTCTGCATTCTTGCATATCCACCCTAAAGGATAAGGTCTTGGATGTCTAACAGTTTCAAGGTTTATCTTCTTAACCATGTCTTCGAAAATCAAGTTAGCTTGAGACCCACTATCAAAAAGTGTGTCTATCTTGGTATGTTTAGAGATGACTCTAATATGGAAAATTTCAATTATTGTATCTTCATCTTGAGTGACATTGGAACAATTTGAAGAACTAGTGCTTGATATGTTCTTATCTTTCAAACCCATGGCTGTAATATTTGTTTCATCTCCTGAATCTGAACCTAAATCATGTTCAATAATTGCAACAATTTCCCCCTTCTCTTTGGCTTTCAGTTTTTTGGCTTCAACTCTCGATGAATTTTCCAACAATGGTCTTCATCATAGCCATTATTTGAACAATCTCGACATGTGAGTTTTTCTTTCTCTCTTTTAGTAGAGCTGTTTCTCTTTCCTCTTCCATAAACTTTCCCTTTCCTTTATCCTCACTATCACTTTTCTCATCTATGTTCTATTTCCCTCTTTCTTCTAAATGTGTGGCTTGAACAAAAGCCTCATCTATGTTTGTGGGATTGAACATGAGAATAGTGTGCCTAAGGTATCTATGCAAACACCTAATATACTTTAACAAAGTTTCTTGAGAGTAAAAATTAATACCCAAAATAAGAACTCTTCTTCTAAATTCATGAGTATAATCTTGCACACTTTTCCCTTTCAATTGTCTAAAATTTTTCCAATCCATAGTGGCCTTTTTCATGTAAGATAGAGGATAAAATTTCCTTTTAATGGCAGAAAAAAAACTTGACCAAGACATTGAGATCTTACCGTAGTTTTAATCTATTCTTGAGTCCTTGCTTCCCACCATACAAGTGAAGATCCTTCCATCCTCAAAGAAGCCAACTGAATCTTTATGTTATCTTCATGAAGGTTTTGAATTCTGCAATACACCTCCAATTGACGTATCCAATTTTCCAATTTCTCTGTATTTACCTCGCCATTATATATTGGAAGCTCAAATTTTCCAATCAAGTTTGAATAAGGGAGTTTTTCCTTTTGTGGCTTTTGAGTGAGCATGGGTGGTTTTTGTGGTGGAAGTGGAATATGATGCTACTGGAGATGATGAGGATCATGATGAAGATGGTGGAGATGGAGAAGGATTTTCTCCACTGCCCTTTGGATCCTTCTCTTCATCCTTCTCTCCTTCTGAGGTTCACTTTCCATGTGGAGACTTAGAATTCTCTCCAACCATCCCGATGTCCCTCTCTTCAAAGAGGATCCTAACCCTTTCAATCAGTTCATAGAAAACCTTCTTGTAAGCTTCCTCTCCTGAAAGACCTTATGTCTCTCCAAAACCTGACATGATCGCTATGGATTCAATCTTAGCTTCTGGTGCAACTTGTACCTCTTCAATCTCAACTTTTGGAGATAAAACTTGAGGTGCTTCAAGCGCACCTGTGAGTGAAACTTTGGGTGGAGATGGTTCCCTTATGGATCTCCTTCTTCTGGTCCTAATCCCAGGACTTGCAACCAATAGTTTCCCTTCTCCTTTATGCAACTTTAACCTTGTAAGCATCACAAATTTTCAACCATTAAAACACTACTTGTAGAAACTCAAGAAAATCAAGAAAATAACCTTAGCAACCTTGGGTTCTGATACCAACTTGATATGAATCAAAATTTTAGTTTTGCTGTGATAATTTCATCTTCACATTTACAATTAATTTGTTGATCACTCACTTCATGTACATAGGTTTCCTTAGTGTTTTTGAGTGTTAAAAAAGGTAAATGAGTTAAATTTCATTTTAAATTCATGAGCATAAAGACATTAAAAACAAATGCTGAACAACAACAATATCATGTACAACAAACCATCACAATGATCCATTAACACAATGTTTTGATGAAGGAGTTCACCCCTCCTGGGCTACAGCTCCTTGGTCCACCTTCCATGGATTAGGCCTATGTATTAGCTCAAATGTGCAGAAAATGATGTTTTCATTCACCTACTTCTCCTGAAACTTGCTCCAATGTGTTTAGAATGTCCAAATACTTCAGAAATGACTCTTCTTTCTCTCAATTTGGTTGAATTTTGCAAAATATATGGCCAAAACAGTCTGGCCTAGGAATTCTCCACTAAATTTGGAGATAACTCCGTTAAGGCCGCAAAATTTGGGGACAACTCCAAATTTGGTGGCTGCGCCAAAAATTCCGTCGAATTAAACTCAGAGTTTAATTAAATTAACTGCGGTTTAAATGGGGATAAGTGCAGATTAGCACCATGAGCGCATTTCAATATAATCCCATATTAAAACGAGGATTAGTGTAATTAACACAAGTTAGGTTGCTTAAACCCATATTAAAATCTTTAACCCAACGCTTAACAAAACTCTGCCTCGGTCTTCCGTTCTGGTCATGTGGTGAGGTCTTATGGGGAGGGGGCTGCCCCCCTCCAAACCCATGTCAGATGAACCTTTTGAATTCAAATACAAGGCACAACCCAATACAATTAAGATCCGCGGCGGAGATTTGTTGGTATGGTTGGCGCTTGTTGTGGGGGAGGTCGCGGGGTCGAGCTCCAAACTCCGCTCAGTCTGTACATATATTTTTTCCACCCATTATCATTTAAATCGGACCTTTGAAATTTTTCAAAAGTTTGACCATATAACATGAATCCGCCACTATATATAGATATGTCCAACCTTTGACTTTGTATAATTCAGATTTTCACCAACCTTCAGACTTCAATAAAAATCAAACTTTGAAATATAAAATCAATCCAGACTTTGGATGGGGTCCACCAAAGGGGGCACGTGGCGGCCCCTGGCTACACCACGTGTCCGCCTCTGATTGGACCATTCCAACCATAAAAAACAAATTCAAATTCGACTTTAGGAGAATATATATAAAAAAAATTCACCTTCAGACCTCTCCAGTGAATCCTACAGTGACACTTGTCACAGTGTGATTGGGAAACTGAAGAATACTTCGAGAATATTTTTAAATTAGTTGATTAGGCTTCCATGTCACCAACCTGTCACTTCTGCAAAATTTTTAGCTGTTTAGGAAAATGAACAACAGGCTCTATCTTCTTCATCTGAACTCCATTTTTGACGAAACGAATTGCGCCGCATTCCTGGCAACGAGCGCTTCAATGTCGTTCAATTTATAATCACTTTTGAGAACTTTCATTTTTGAGATTTTACACTGAGCACCTCATCAATTTTTGATTTTCTTTTGTGATGTATTCTCATTAAAAAAATTCTTGTTTTGATCACCTTCATGAACCCAAATAGCACTGCTCTTTAAACACCACCTTTCCTCTTCTGCCTTTAACAAAAGAGCACTCCTTTCAACCAAAGAGCACAAATCCATTTTAAGGTCTTTAGGAAAATCTGTAGAGAAGAATCCAGATTGAAAAAAATTAATTGTAGCCTCAACAGTCTCCAGTTCTAGCTTATGTTTACGAAGGAGGTTACCAATTGACGTGTGACTTTAAAAGAGAAAAAATGAATTTCCAGCAATCCATCACAAATAAGGAGGGTTTGGGATGGAAACCAACACAAATCAATCTAACTAGAGCATGGAGGGAAGCCTCATTTAACCAAGAATGGCAAAACTAAAAGGAGGTCGAGGTACCAAACCACCGAAATCAAGCAAGAGACAAATGGGACGATGATCAAATATAACCTCTAAACAAATCCATGAACGATATTTTCCCATCCTAAAAGTAAAAGATTTAGAAATGAGAAACTTGTCAAGCCTCTTAAGTACCCCACAAGAACCATCTTTTCCATTACACCAAGTTGCAACCAAAGGGACAAGTTGAAGATCAATAAGACTACCTTCCAAAATAATTCAAGAAATACAATCTGAAAAGGGACTAGGACGAGCTAAATGACCCCATATGTTTGAAGCCAACATTGTAAAATTAAGGTTGCTTGTGAATTTAAGATTTGATGTTTTGAGCAACCGACTACAAAATTTTTATACTAGAAATGCTCATTGTCTCGATAGGGGCCATAACAATTCACAAAAACAACATCACCATTAAAACCTTTGAAAGTTGCAACATAAATTATACCTGCCATAGATGAATAAGGTTGAAAAATAACTTTACTAGGGTTCTAGATTACCGCAAGACCACTCGAATTTCCATCTGCATCCACTACACAAACATGCCAATCAAGACATATTTTTGACATATATTTTCTAGCTTTAAGAGCAGGAATTGTGGTTTCTTGGAGCAAAATGATAAAGGGATGTTGTATAGAAATCTGTCTACGGAGGGCACAAAGTTTGGCAAGGCCCTTGACTCCCCTAATGTTTAAGGACATAATGATCATTTCAGGCCTTGGGAGGAGGGCTTTTGATCTCTAAGTGCCCTAGGGGATTCCAAGGATATAGGGATATCAGTGAGAAGGTTGTTTTGAAGGAGATCATCATATTCAAGGATCTTCCGAGAAGGGACATGCTAAAGGGAAGGAAGAGGAGTGTCCCTAGGGGAAGGGGAAACCTGGGAGGGAGTAAAAGAAGGGATAGCCATAACATTAAGATAGGAAACGATCGAGGATTCTAAAACTCTAGAATCAAAAGCAGAAGAAACCTCTCTAGTTGGAGCAGAGGACTCGTGAGAAGGTAAAACAACATAAAAACTAGGGTTCTACTTCAATGAGAGATTTCGTAAATGGGAGAAGAGGGAAGATTTAACCACTCCCTTTTGCAAAGAGAAAAGTTAGGGCAAATAAGAATCTCAATAAAACAAACAACAACCAAGATGGAAATAAGAGGACAACAAGCAATACCATCTAATATATTGATATCGTTATTAGAGAAAGTTAATTTTAATATTAAAAATAATAAAAAGTTAAGGCCTCTCCTTCTACTAAATTGTAAAATATAATTCTTAACCACGAAACCTCTATTTAATAAACAAAAACATTAAATAAAAAATTTAATTAAGACAAATACAATAATTAACAATAAAAAGTTACATAAATTAGAAATTAAATTCAACCATTTACCTAAACAAATATAATAATTAACAACGACAAATTACTTAAATTAAAAATTAAATTTAAAACAAATTATGTAAAGGAGAACATTATATCTGACCTCGTTTAATTACAACAATTAACAATGAAAAATTGAATTGAAACATATACCTTCTGTTATTGTAAAGGTGAACATTGGTTAATAATATATCAAAGAACGACAAATTACATAAATTAAAAATTAAATTTATAAATAAAACATTTACCTTCTGTTATTATAAAGGAGGACATTAGTTAATAATAACTCAAAGATCGAGAAGCAAACGGTGCTGGCTGTGGGGTTCGAACCCACGCGCACTTATGTGCAGAAGATCTTAAGTCTTCCCCCTTAACCACTCGGGCAAACCAGCTACTGTTTTCTTGGTGTAAAACAAAACCAACTACTCTTTTATACTTCGGGGCTGTTAACTAGAAGATATATATATATATATAGTTGTGGAACACTTCTACAGCTACGTCCGATTTTCTTTAATTAACAGATGACTGTTCAATTTTTTATATATGAAACTTTGTGTTTCAGTACTGTTAACGACATTTCACTTATCATTTTCGTTTTGGATTACGACACGTCGCGAGTTCGATTCTTCCAATGCCTTGCCAAAGTTTAGTTTAGTTTTGTTTTGTTTTGTTTTTAATAAATTTTTTTATTATTATAATTTTAAAATTTTAATTAATTTTTTTATGATTAAAATTTGGTGAAGTTAGTATTGACAATTTACTAGTAATATTTTGAAAATTTGTAATTTAATAAGGATCGAAATATATGAAGACAAAGTCATCGATGATTATTTGAGAGTCTTATTTTAGGGAGACACTTACTCGAACTTCATCATAATGGACCAATATTAATTAATTAACATATATAGACTCTACCTCTCTCCAATAGAGTTTAAATGAAATATTTGTTTAGTCACTTATGAGGTGTAGACTCTAAGTTGGTTTGAGTGGGGTTTAGTCCTCACTAGGTCTCAGGTTCAAACCTCATGGAGAGGGGTTGAGGGCGTCCAAGCTTGATTGGGCTTCCCTAGTGATAGCATCCCACTCTAGGTAGATCTTTCTTTCACCACACAATCTTGGTGATAGCATCCCACTTTGGGTAGATCATTCTTTCACCGCACAATCCTGATGATAGCATCCCACTTTGGGTAGATCATTCTTTCACCGCACAATCCTGGTGATAGCATCCCAATTTGGGTAGATCTTTCTTTCATCACACAATTCTGGTGATAGCATCCTACTGTGGGTAGATCTTTCTTTCATTGCACAATCTTGCTGATAGTATTCCATTGCGAGTAGATGGTTCTTTCATCACACAATCCTGATGATAACATCCTAGTATTTGTAGATCGTTCTTTCATCTAATATACAGGCTTGGTTATAATATTCCATTGTGAGTAGATGGTTCTTTCATCACATAATCGTGGTGATAACATCCCACTATGTGTAGATCGTTCTTTCATCTAATATATGGGCTAGCCTTGGCTTAAGTTTAGCTTAGCTTCAAAAGAAAAGCAACCCTAAACTTCTCTCCTAAAACTCTGGCTATTCCCTTTGGTTTGTACACAAAATTTATGATTATATGAGATCATCAATGAATTCGAAAAAGTTAGATAAAGATAAAAACTATCATCAATAAACAATATTGCATCTGCTCACTCCGGAGATGTTAAAGTCATGAAAATCATAATTAATTTAATGCACATATTAATGTGAAATGTTAAAATTTATATGAGACAACCATTACAAAAGAGACTAAAAAATCAATGTAAGGTTACTTAACTGCACATAACAAGACCATTGTGATATTATTATTATTTCTATAAACTGGAATTAGTTCCCAAATAATAAATAACAAAGAAAAATAACATGAAGGTTCTAAATCTAACGAAAGCTAGATGCTGATAATGTCACTACTTTTGTTTTTTTTTACACATTAACAACACATAACTTTCTGTTATTGCGCCAAAATAGATGACATTTCAAAATTAATCAGTTTTTCCACATTTCTTGAAAATACAAAAATCTGTGTTGAAGTGCGAAATATTCCTTTATATATATTCACGTTTATATAAATAATAATAAAAATATAAAATATATAAAACCTTTGTCAAAATTAAAATTAAAATTAATTGCAAATAAATTTACTCAATTTATTATTTACTCCCTTAGTACAATAATTGAACTCTTGATTGGCCAATCTGTGGTAACATGATTTTGCAAACGTTCTCGGTTCAAAAATCAGTTATTCATTTATGCATTGATGTCCAAGAAAAAAATAATTACCCATCTGTTGCCTAGGTTGCAAGTAGGAAAGATGCACCCAGTTTATTTAATATTAGTACATATGTATGCTGCAACTGAAAACCATTACCCATCTGTTGCCTAGGTTGCAAGTAGGAAAGATGCACCCAGTTTATTTAATATTAGTACATATGTATGCTGCAACTGAAAACCATTACATGCAAAGCACCAACTATCATTTGAACTATAAATTACTGGAAATATAACTTTGTTTTATGAAATTAGACCTTTACAGTAGAACTAACTTTGATAGGCTCGTTTGGAAAAACCAAATGGGAAAGTAAAGGAGATGTCTACTCTAAATGATTAGAAATCCTTTCTAGCCATAATATATTTGTAAACATTCTAGTTTTTTTACCATAATAAAGATGGATTTCATAGTTTTAATTTTTTTATTGGTTCTGTTGTCAATTTTATGGATTAGACATGTCTTTTATAAGATTTTCAAGACAACTGTATAAATTTCACTTCACTGGAAAATTAAACATGTTGTCTAAAGGTTTCCTTTGTACATTTTTTTTCAAGACAACTTTTTCTGTGTATAAATTCCAGTTCACTTTAAAATTGAACATGTCGTCTAAAGGTTTCCTTTTTTTTCAATACAACTTTTTCTGTGTATAAATTCCAGTTCACTTTAAAATTGAACATGTCGTCTAAAGGTTTCCTTTGCACATTTTCTGTATGTACAATTTTTTTTCTTCAATCTAGATGGAAGTTTAACGTCATTTTTTATAATCTTTTGTTTATAAGTTTTTTTGCATGTATAAAATTTATTGGTTCACTTGCATGATTCAATTCACTTAATTTTGAGATCTTGCTTTCTTTTTTATTTATTATGTCACTTAAAGAGAATTTGATAGGTCTTTCAATCAATGACAAAGACAAATAACATAAATATTCTAAATCTAATAATAAATGACAAGACAAATAACATAAATATCTCAAACCTAAGGTTGCATAGGGAAATAAATATATTATAAAGATGAAACTTGTCATACTATGGATGGGAATATTAAGTCACGTGTATAAAAAAATATGAGGTTTTAGTAATTTCTCCTTACTATATCTACAAATGGGTCACAATTCAACATTAAAAATATGAGGTTTTGGTCATTTCTCCTTACTATATCTACAAATAGGTCACAATTCAACATTACATCCATTGCTGCATGCTTATGCGACCTTGCAAAACATGGCCTGATATGCATAGTAAAGGTGAATTTTTATATATATATTTTTAAATTTATATTTAAAAACCCGACATACTTAAAAATTAAAATTAAAGAGTTTAAGGATGATTAATTTCATTTAAACTAAAAATAATAATATATCTAATATTTTTTTTTTCATATTTGTTTTAAGCACGGATAGTATATTTTATCATGGTGAAGTGGTAATTTGTTGGAAATTTGGGTGAGGCTCAAGATCAAACTTAGCAACTACCACTATAATATAAAGAGTATATCCAATAACTCGTAAAACAGATATATTAAAAATTTATGACTTAGCAAGTGTCAAGACTCCAGGAGGGCGGGGGATCCTACTCTTTGAGCCTTATCACAATGAGCTAGAGATGTTATTATTACTTGAAACAAAACTTCAAATATTGATCACCATTGATGTTGATTTCTTAATGGTTGTTATGATATATATATGAAGAACATACAAGAGATATCTGTTAGTGTTAAATAATTTGCATATTCCTTTTCAAAAATGGTGGATACAAATTACACAATTGAAAAAATAGTATTCTTCCATCTTAACTTAATTGATAAGATTTATAATTTCAAAATGTTTTTCAAATGTTATAGTCCTAAAGGATGACTAGCACTATTTGGACATCATATGATCCAGGTGGATATTGGTGGCCACTCGCCTATTCCACTTGGGGCCCCACCTTTGTCTCTTTCAATTTTTTTCACAACTTACTATTTTTAGCAGTTTTTCGGGTCTTGAACTTCCAGAGCCGTTTTGAAGCCCCAGATGGAGATAGTATGCCGAAGTTACGTCCCTGGGAAGTTGAAACACCAATGTACCCAAACAAGGCCCATAGTTTTGGCGCTTCATCTCCTAGGGTTAGGTTTTTGGATGTTTAGAATTCTCCATTGTTTCTCCATAATAAATAGGCCCTCGAGCCTCATTCTAATACAGTTTAGAGGTCTGTAGTCGCCACATCTCTTCTCAGAGATTCGCTACCAGCACCCTAACTATTTTATTTCCATCATGTTTGTAAGCATATTTCTGTGATTTGATATTAATGAAATGAAGCCTTATTTCCGCTGTATTTCTATGTTTGTGGTTATTTATGTATTCTGTTGCGTTCCTGCATAAATCCGGATCAGTGGTATCAGAGCAATCTGCTTTTTCTTGATCCCTCTTTGCATGTCCCCAACGAGGTCGGGGTATAAGGAATTAGGGCTTGATCTGGTGGAACCTTTGAAAGATCAGCCTCGCAAACCCCGACAGATGCCTATGGGGGACGAAAAGAAAGATGAGGGAGCAGGAGATCCTATCAAAATATTGGTCGAGGAGGCCCTCGAAAAACAAAGGAATGCGATGATGGATAACTTTGCCCAGATCCTTCAACGACTGCCCACCGGTGGCGCATCTACATCCAACAACTACTCTGGAGGCGTGAATCCATTTAAGGTACAAGTAAAATTTGACATTCCCATATTTGAGGGTCAAATAGATGCAAATGTCGTAGATAAATGGTTGAATCTATTAGAAGGATATTTCTCAGTTCATGATTTTTTCGATCGAGAGAAGATTATTTTTTCACTCCTCAAAGCTACCCCCCATGTCAAGGACTAGTGGGAAACCTACTGTGAGAAAACGGACGAGACAAAACCCTCTCTATTCTATGTCATACCCACTTGGAATTCTTTCCGAGATGCCATCAAGGAATAATACTATCCCATGGGGAGCTATGAGGACAAGTACATACAATGGACCATGTTGCGGCAACAAAGGGATCATGATGTGCATGAGCTAATGAATCTGTTCCATACCCTGCGCAAAAATTTGGGTATCAAATATTCAGAGAAACATTTGGTGCTAAAGTATCGTGGTTGTCTGCACATATACATTCATGATGAAATGGAGTTCCTCGACATCTCCTCACTTGGTATAGCATATTGGTATGCTGCCAAGATTGAGCAGAAATTCAAACAGAAGAAGCGAGACTTTGGATCTGCGAATCAAAAGTAAGGGAAAGGTGCTCCCAAACCACAGAACAAAGGACAAAGCCAAGGCATGGCAGCCCAAGACAACCTGCTAAAGACACAAGCAAAGAACAACACCGCGAAGCCAAAGAAGGACATGGGAAAGTGGTGTGAGTTCCATAAGAGCTCCACTCACAACACAAGCGAGTGTCGGGCCAAGCAGTCACTGGTGGCTGAGATGAGGGCCTCTGAATTAGATGCATGCTCCATCTCTGAATCAGAACCTGACAAGGTGAATGACAAAGGGACGCAGATTATTGATGCAGAGCCCAACGCCACTGTTGCCACTACAAAGATCCAGAAGGAGGAACCAGAAGATCCAGAGTAGGCATAGCGTCTTTTCCACTCCCAGATGTGGGTAAAGGGTTCCCCGATATGGTTCATTGTCGACAATGGGAGCTAAAAGAACTCATTTCAGCAGATGTCGTGAAGCGGTTGGGCTTGCCGACCACAGCGCACCCACAACCATACACCATCGGGTGGCTTCACCAAGGACGGGATCTCCATGTCCGCCAGTTGTGCCGCCTTTCCTATAGCATCAAGCCCTTCACGGATGAGGTATTGTGTGACATTGCTCCTATTGATGTTTCTGATGTATTATTAGGCCAACCATACTTGTGGAAGCAACATGCTGTGTATGAGTCTCGGCCTCACGCTGTTATTCTTACTTTGGGAAATAAATTGTACAGGATACTAGAGGTACCACTTCCTCCCACTATCTCTTTGGTTACTGCAAAAAAATGCAGTAAGCTCATTTCCCAAACCAAGAAATTTGTTTTCTTGATGATCCGTCCCCAGGGCAAGAAGAATAATGTGGCCACGACGTCCAGACATAGCTCCTATGCAAGACAACAACAAATGGACAAGGTTGTGGAGGAGTACGGGGACATCTTCACCTCACCCACAGGGGTGCCTGTACACTGTCAGGTCAAGCACCCAATTGACCTAACCCCAGGTGTGCCGCTACCCAATGGACCGATCTATAGGCGCTCTGTTTTGGAGAATGATAAAATCAAGAGGTAGATTCAGGAGCTGCTGCAGAAAGGTCACATCCATCCAAGTTCATCGCCCTGTGGGAGCCCGATCGTGTTGGTACAGAAGAAGGACATGACTTGGAGACTCTGTATTGATTATCAGGCACTGAACAAGATCACTTTCTGCAATAGGTACCTGCTCCCATGGATTGATGACCTTCTGGACCAACTCAAAGGGGAAAAATATTTTAGCAAGTTCGAATTGAAGTCTCGGTATCACTAGGTACCAATCGAACCCTCTGATGTGTGGAAGACTGCCTTCAAAGCCAAGGAGGGTCTTTTCGAATGGCTTGTCATGCCTTTCGGATTAACAAATGCTCCTGCAACCTTCATGAGGTTGATGGATGGCATCTTGTGTCCATTCACCAACTCATTTGTAGTGGTATACTTGGATGAAATTCTTATCTTCAGCCATACTTGGGAAGAGCACCTCCACCACATCCGAGAAGTCCTCCAAACACTGCGGCAACACAAGTTGTGTGCCAATTTGGAGAAGTGCACTTTTGGCATGACCTAGGTTAAATATCTGGGATACATTATTGATGAAAGGGGGGTGCATGTGGATCCAGCCAAGATCCAAGTCATTCGGGATTGGCCAGCCCCAACCACCCTAACAGAGCTTCGCAGCTTTCTAGGTCTTGCTAATTTCCATCGCAGGTTCGTGTTGGGATTCTCTCATATCACTTGGCCCTTGAGTCAAGTCACCAAGGGAGGAGTGAAAGAAAAATCATGTTGGTCGGAATCTCAACAGAAGGCATTCGTAGAATTGAAACATCGCCTTTGTTCTGCCCCAGTGCTCATATTACTAGACTTGCAACAACCATTTGAGATCGAGATAGTTGCCTCTGAGTATGCTATTGGGGTAGTTCTTACTCAACAAGGGCATCCAGTGGCATATCACAGTGAGACATTGTCTGACACAGTTTGAAAATATCCCACTTATGACAAAGAAATGTATTCCATTGTGCAGGCTTGTCGATAATGGAAGCATTACATTTTGGGGAAGGATACAATCATCCACACAGACCACCGACCCCTGCAGTTCATACAGACACAAGGGAGGTTGCATAACGATCGCCATCAGAAGTGGTCCACATATCTGCAACAATTTCATTTTAACATCAAGTACAAGAAGGGTAGCACCAATCTTGTTGCAGATTGCCTCAGTCGACCACCAATCATGGCCATAAACACCGTTCTAAACTATTGTGGGCATGAGACTTCTGGTTGGCCGCTTCTCTACAAGAGCGATCTAGAATTCAACTACACATACAAGGCACTCTTGGGGGGTATGCAAGTTCCAAATTTTCACCTCCAAGATGCACTATTATGTCACCTGGGACACCTTTGTGTTCTGTTAAGTGAGCGTGCCAAGATGATATGGTAAGCGCACTACAGTCGAATCGCTGGGCATTTTGGGGTCGAGAAAACAGTGGCAATACTGCAGAAGTATTTCTATTGGCCGAAACTTCGATAGGATGTCGGGAAGTACATCAGATCCTGCACTGCTTGTGCCATTGCCAAACCAACCATCAAGAAGCAAGGGCTTTATACTCCGCTACCTACCCCTAGTCGACCTTGGGAATCCATCTCCATGGATTACATGTCAGGCCTTCCTTCTACTAAGCATGGAAATGACTGTGTTTTCGTGGTCGTCGATAGATTCTCAAAGATGGCCATTATGGCGGCCTACACGAAGAATATCACAGCAGAAGCCACTGCTAAACTCTTCTTTGAACGAGTGTGGGTGCACTTTGGGATCCCACAATCTATCATATCAAATCGCGACAACAGGTTCCTTAGCACATTTTGGTCCAGCCTCTGGTCAATGTTGGACACCAAGCTCACCAAGTCCACGACTTTCCATCCCCAAACTGATGGCCAGACAGAGGTCGTCAACAGGATGATTGTACACATTCTACGCATGTACAATTCAAAGCATCCACGCACATGGGATGAGAGCCTTCCCTATGTACAACACAGTTATAACCGGGCTCTCCATAGGTCAACTGGCCACAGCCCCTTTCAGGTGGGCTTGAGATTCCAGCCACTATGTCCCATTAATGTATTGATGCCATTTGCAGCTACTCAGGCTGATTCGAATCATGTCCAGTATGAAGCTGACAAAGAAAATAACTTCATCAAGCGCATTCAACACATCCACCAAAAGGTTCATGAAATATTGGACAGAGCCAATGCTAAGTACAAGTAACAACATGATCAACATCGGGTGCCACACAAGTTCCAGGTGGGCGAAAAAGTGTGGCTACATTTGCATAAGGAACGCCTCAGTGGACCCCACCGCAATATTTGACCACTCCGATATGGTCCGTGCACCATCACCAAGGTTGTAGGGAACAATGCCTTCGAGCTCAGTATTCCACATTCCTTGGTCTGCACCCAGTATTCAATGTAGACCGCCTTCGTCCCTACTTCCCACCTCTATTGGACACCTATGACATTGCAGAAGAACTCACACAAAAAGAGTTAAACCCAAACTGCATGGAACAGGCCACCACAGACTGTATCATGGACATGCAAATCAAGAACACTCACCGACAGAAGATCCAATCGTATCGGGTTGTCAAAGCTGGCCAACTCCTGCACCAAGGCAAGTGGTTCACCAGGGACCAAGTTCAACAAAAGTTTCCTCATCTCATGGAGGAACTCAATGCAATGGGGACCATTTCTTCCTAAGGGGGGAGGAATGATCCAGGTGGATATTGGTGGCCACCCGCCTATTCCACTCGGGGCCCCACCTTTGTCTCTTTCAATTTTTTTCACAACTTACTATATTTAGCAGTTTTTTGGGTCCTGAACTTCCGGAGCGATTTTGAAGCCCCAAACGGAGATAGTATGTCGAAGTTACGTCCCTGAGAAGTTGAAACACCAATTTACCCAAATAGGGCCCATATTTTTGGCGCTTCATCTCCTAGGGTTAGGTTTTTGGACGTTTAGAATTCTCCATTGTTTCTCCATAATAAATAGGCCCCCGAGTCTCATTGTAATACAGTTCAGAGGCCTGTAGTCGCCACATCTCTTCTCAGAGATTCGCTACCAGCACCCTAGCTATTTTATTTCCATCATGTTTGTAAGAATATTTCTGTGATTTGATATTAATGAAATGAAGCCTTATTTCCACTGTATTTCTATGTTTGTGGTTATTTCTGTACTCTATTGCATTCCTGCATAAATCCGAATCATCATAATAATTAATGAGCTTATCAAACTTATGGATTTGATAATACAATTAAGAAAATTTAGTTTTTGAGAAGAACTTTCAAAAAATAAAGAAGTGATAACCCAATTCTTATAAAAAGTATTTTGATGGATTATAATAATAAAAATAAAAGAGAATTAACTTTTATTGGGTTAGGAAAGGATCATTCTCGAGGATGTATATTACCCTAATGAATTTGAGGTAGATGCTATGGGTGAATATATATAGGTTGGAAGTGTAGAGACAATCTAATGGATGCAGAAATCAAGATACACGTCCAAATATTACAAATATCACGAGTCTCACCTACCGAGTTCCCTCAATGACTTAAAGAGGTTACGAGATACCCAAAATGTTTTTTCTTTTTTACTAGCTTGAAAATAGGCTATGATACCACTTTCTCACATACCCCTACTAAATTCATCATAACCAAATTTGCAAAAACTTGATTTTCATTTCTCGTAAATTTTGTGAAACACTTTACATGTAAGCATTTCTTCAAATACTTTGTATGCAACCAATTAAGTAGTTGTTTTCTTGTAGAAATTTTGTCAAAAATTTTATATGAAATGAAATAAGAAACATTTCTTTGATTCCACTTGTATCATACTAACTGAAATATAACACTCAATCATGCAACTTTTGATTTATGTCTTCGAGATATTATATCAAATAATTTGCATGTAATTGTAATAAAACAACTTTAACACATTTCTTCAAAAATTTTGCATGAAAATAGGCATAGATAAACTATAGAAGTACTATCATACAACATTACTAACATACAACAGAACTATCCTCATCCAGAAATCAAAATTTTCATTGGGGCATTTCATCAAACAATTTATATGCAATGAATCATTAAACCCTTTAGACATTTCTTCAAACAATTTAAATGAAAACTAATATAGCAACTTCCTCGTGACATATCTCCTAAATTATATTAGTTCAAATTCTAAAAACTAAACCAGATGATTAGTGGGAGTTCTCTCACTATGGTTCGAGTTCTAGCTTTGGGAGCCTCCTAGAAGAAAAAACATGACAAAAATTCCAACATGACTTGTTTGATGCATGATTTTAGGAGCATCCAGGAAGCTCAAATTCATTGGATCACATGTCCTAAAATATCATGACCCAAGATATGAAAGTTGGACCATAAGATTAGTGAGATTTCCCCTAATGATGGTCCAGGTTTAAGCTTTCAAAATCTCTCATAAGAAAAGTTATAGTAGAAATCAAGCATAACCTATTTAAAGATGCATTTAGGAAGCTCGAATTCCTATGATTATATTTCCTAATAGTTCATTCCCTAAGATTTGAAAAGTGGTCTAGAGGACCAATGAGATTTCCCCTAACTATGGTCTAAGTTTCAACTTCTAAAACCTCCCAGAAGAAAAATTATAGCAGGAATTCCAAATGGCTTGTTTAACGATGCATTTAGGAAGCCCAACTTCCTCTAATCATATTTCCTAAAATTTCGTGACCTAAGATCTAAAAATTGGACCAGAGGATCAATGAATTTCCCCTTAATTTTGTCCAAGTTTCATCTTATAGAACCTGTTAGAAGAAAAGTTATTACAGATATGCCAACATGACCTATTTAAAGAAGAATTTAGGAAGCTTATCTTCCTTAACCAATGTTTTTACAAAACTTAATACATATAAAAAGCTACAACCAAATAGTATAACAACTACAACCATGCAATTTTTTCTAAAGGATAAATGCATGTACATATAAAATTTCTAAAAAGAGTAATTAAATAATCATGGATAATCACTAAACCATCCATGACATAAATATCATTAACAAAAAAATAAATATTTAACTATTACTGCCAGAAAAATGTTGATAACTGAAGTAGGGCGAACCATGTTCCACCCCACCATAGGCTCAATTGTGGTGTATTTTTTCTCATAGCTATCCAACCCCATGTCAGATATTGATTCCTTGAGGATATGTTAACGTAGGGGTGTTTTACACACTCGGATTCAGACTAGATTTTAACACCAGATGTGAAGGCCTTTCTCCTTCACACACATAAAGGAAAACTTAGAGATCAACCTTTCCATCCTTGACTAGGTTCACATTCACAAACATAACATGTAAACTTTCATAGTATAATGGAGTCATTCTCTGATATCTGTAATCCCTTAACCCTTCCCTCTTCAGTGCTTTATTTTCCACATGAAACTAGGACCATTACCAATCATTCAACCAATCTACCTAAACAAAAAGCACTAGAACACATTCATTTCCTATTACATAAGCTATCACTAAAAACCCTTAACCAGTCATAAGGTCTAAACCTAGTTGGGTTTTGTCACCACTTTTTTCAATTCATTTTTTTTAAGTGAGGGAGAGGTGTATGAGAGAGTAATAGAAAAGAGAAAAACTAGAATATTAAGAACCAAGAAGAAGAACCCTCTATTTGATCCTCCATATTATTTTTTTAATCACACATTGACTCTTCATCTTCCCAATCCTTCAATTTATTTGGAAGACTAATCATAACATCAAAAGGAAATATTAACCCAAGGTATATTTTTCCTTTTAAGTCAAGTTTTCCCCCTCCCCAAGGCATCATAATCTGTTGGCTATCCCTTTTTTTTTAGCTCTAGCAATTTTATTAAAAAAAAAAAAATGTTACATCATATACTAGAGTTTGACATCATAACGTCAATGATGGCAACCTAAAGTTATATGTTCTTGATTACACTACACAATTCTTGGTAATGAAAGTGGTGTCACAATCCCCTTCCCCTTTAAGGGAAACCATACTCAATGTTCTACTATATGTAGAACCATTCTATGAAGAAGAAGGGATTTACCACTTTCATATCATCAACGTTTTCCATGTCCTTAGTTTCAATTTTGAGCAATGCCATTTATTTTTCATTCTCTAGTTACCTCTAGGCCTCCTAGCATTCCAGCACATTTCTGCATGGTTGTCCATTGTTTCATAAGGTTTCAATAGGGAACAAGTGCAACTCACTATTTTATTGGACACAACCAATGCATTCATGATTCCAATGAGTATGTAGATACATATTTGAAAACCAATTCATTCAAGTCTCCCCTTACTTGCAGTCACACACCTTCTAAATTCATGTATCCCTTCTCTTCCTCCCCAGTTCCATGGGTGATCCATTCATTGGGAAGGATTCCTCACACAGGAAGAGTATCAAGATTTATGGAGTATTACAACCAAGTAATCCATCTGGATTTCTCTAAATAGCACAAAAAATTTATCATAACATAACTCATGGTGATGAATATATGTCATACTGTTCCAACGTCACCAAAATGGCCTTGTCCTTAGGATTTTTATCTTCACTACCATCATATAGCCTTCCTAGATATATCATCATCTCACCCAATTCCTTTAACTTTTTATATTTTCTTGCTACTTTCCCTATTTACTTGGCTACCACCACATGCATTCTTAGCTAAGATATTTTTAAGGAGTCCCACTAGCTTCTTAACATACTTGACGTTGCAACATTCAATAACCCTTAAAATGATCTCAACCTCACATATTAGTCATAACTCTATCATTTTATTTTATTACACAAAAATTATGAATATTCATAAAGATAATTTGCACTATATATCCAATTTATGCATTCAAACAATGCCTTCAATCATGCACCCAAACATGTGAATATATATCTTGTTATTCAGGTGCCTTACTTGCACATATTTGATGCTATTAATACACATTTATTTTTATATTTAATTTTCATCCTCTCTTTCTTCAATCATTTGCATGACAAGTCTCATTAAGCATAGCAATAATAATTTATTTCATGTGGAAGTTCACAACAAGAGATCACCCTTTCACACTTTCCATATGAACATTCCATCTCAAATGGAATTCATTAGGAAAACTTATTGTATTACCAAAAACATGGAAAGTACTAATTTCTATTTGATTACCATTCACATGTTCACATTATTTTCATAAATAAAATATATTAGCCAAGCATAATTTTCAGTTAAGGGAAACTCCATTCTTCAGCCATTTTCACAGTTGTGACTTCATTGTCCATCTAGTTCATATTGACCTAGTAAATCCCTCCTTGATTGATCCTTTAACCACATATGCCTTGTAATGCAACTTTACAATGTAGTATTCCAAGCTCATTATGAATTTCTTCACATGAATAATCATAGCAATTTTATTTAAAAAAAAAAAATTCTCAAATTCTTAACAAGCCCATAAGTCAAATTTATTCCTTGTAACCGTTATGGGGCCTCTCGCTCTTGCACTGCTATGCATATCAACTATCTCAACACAAATTATATCAATACAATTATCTTAGAACGTGATCATTCCTTCATGTGTTATCACAAGCATATACTCATATCATGCACTTAATTAGACAGTCCAACAATGCTTTAAGTGCACATAAAGTTAAAGGTCATAATTAATAATTCTTAGAACACTTATCTAGATAAAACCATTGAATGACAGGAAACCTCTTATTTTCTCTTAGCCATAGGGTCTCCTGCCCCTGTGTTGTTCAACATTAGGTCATTCTCAAGCTGGGCCATGACTCCCAAAAAAAATCGACTTGCCAAGAGCCAAGTATGACACATAACCAATATTGAACAAAAATGAGGACAAGGAACCAACCTCACCAATCTCTAACAAAATGTCTCACATCCCCCCATTTTCCCACTCAATGCAAGGTAGTGCACCCCTTTCTTTGATCACAACAATTCCTCAAGTTGTGCCACTATCCTTTTAAGTTCCCCAACCCGGGTTGGCCAAGGATTTGTCAAAGCCATGCGACATATAGAAGTTCTATCTGCCTTCAGGGCTCCAAGTACTCCCTAGATCCCACACACAAACACTTGTCCCTACACTCCTCCCATAAGGGCTCCATTTGATCCGGGAGGATTCAGAAAATGGTCAAATTTTCAAAGTATCTAAATTCGAGCAAAACTAGCATAATTGTGTAGAGCTTGACGAACCAAATTCAACACAACTTGAATGGCCTCAAATGGTGATTATATGAAGAATATTTGCGAGTTTGAAGAATTGGTCAAATACTAAAAAATATGTGCAGGTACTGCCACATGGAAGCTGATGTGGAGCTATTAGTACTGATATGTGGCACAAGGCAACGACTGACATGGGAATATCTGGAGCTAAGACATGGACATATATGATTGGTTGATAGGGTGCTAACATGGTTTGACGTGAACCAATGATTTAATGCCACATGGACCAATGGAATGGTGCCATGCAGAACCATGGTGAAGAAAAAAGGATTGATCGTTTGGCAGTGTGGTAGATGGGGGTTTTACCCCTCGACCTAGCATCCAACGGGTGATTGACTTAACCAACTTGGAAGGGTATTTATGTTTTCAATGGTGCAAAGTTAAAAAAAGGGGGGTGGAATCTTGCAGAGCTGGTTTGCGACCCTGCCACTATACACTATATTTCCACCACTTATTATTTGTTGACACAATGCTATGTATTAGGGTCCTTTAATAATATGATTCATAATTTTGAATTGACTATGATTAGTCTTGTAATATTGTACATACTTTGCTTTCTGCAAATTGTTTTCCCATATTAAAAAATGTAAAGAGGGTAAGTCCTAAAAGAAAAATCAAAGGACTGAGAGAAAAAGATCAAAAAAGAATATAAAATATGAACCCCACTAAAAAAGAGATAAAATAGATCCTAAAAGTGATGCAAATTAAAATGCCACTACATTTTACTTTAATTTTCAAATAATATTGTGTGCAACTTGTCAAAAATGCCACAATACATGATGGTCAAACAGCTTAATCTTGACTCATTCATGCTTTAAATTTCATGCTGATAGTTAGAGAATAAAGATCTAGCCAAACTGTTTAATTTTGGCAGATCAGTAGTTAGGTAGAGAATAATAATGAGCTCAATAGTTTAATTCGAGCCATTGGAAGTCATAAGGTCAGAATTAGATAGTTTGCTTATCAAAGAAAAATTAAAGGGTCTGCAAGTTCAAATGCACCCATATTACTGAAGAAAAAATGTTAGGGTAAATGATGGGTAGGCAGAAGTAGTTTCACAAGGCATGGATAGCAGAAATGGTCATTTCATATTACTAACTTCCTTTTAAACTCAAATTCCTTGTAAAAATACCCCTTCCCATTCATATTAACCTTTCCCCTTACAACATTCATTTTTCCTTACAAAAACCCCTTTTCCTTAGTTAAAAAGCATATGTTCATTTGGAAAAGTAATTTCGTTTATTAACTTCCCTTTTCATTCAAAATATCCATAAAACCCCCTTATCCTAAGTCTAAAGGTTAAATGATATATCGGGTTCCACTATGAAAAATCCCTCCCTGCTATTAGTTTTAACACTAATTCTTAGTGTATTGTATACATCCCGCACCATATTCATTTAACCCCCCATTTATATTAATCCCTTGTTTAAATTTATTTTATTAACTCATGTATATACACATTTACCCTGTATTATATTAACTCCCGCTTGATTATATTTCCCCAACCCTTTTATATTAAATTAAAGTCATTTCATATAACCCCGGGTCCCACTTCATTTAAAAAACCCCACTATTATAAAGTCTCGACCCACATTATATAATGTTACATTAACCACACCCATAACATATTCCTAGCCCTTTGTATATTACAAACACCCATCGCATAAACTATCCTTGGGCCCCGCCTATCGAATCCCTGACAGATTCCTCCCATTTGCCCATCCGTCTGATCACGATTTGTTAGATCCAATGGCCAATACCTTATTTCGCATCCCCGATTGCCAAAAATTTAACACCACCAAGA
Source organism: Pinus albicaulis (assembly GCA_034641835.2). Lineage (NCBI taxonomy): Eukaryota > Viridiplantae > Streptophyta > Pinopsida > Pinales > Pinaceae > Pinus > Pinus albicaulis. Next base: position 174,699,318 of record CM076578.1, read on the forward strand.
GCTTGCGAAATAAGCTGTTTTCGCAACCCTGCTCCATGCTACGTGGCAACCTTTGATTCCATCGCATCCTTATGCAAAAAACAAACCATCTTTTTGCAATGTGAAAACCACTCGGATGTTTTCCGCCTGTACGAATAAAACCACCCTACCAGTTGAAATTTGACCCCACACCCTTAAAGTTTAATCGATGCTAGTTAAAACATAAAGCTGCCCTTTCGAACCTTTTCACCATTCTGTTCAGATTTGCGTGAAGAAAGAGCTCTACCAACCTATTCCAAAGAAAACAATTACTCTGTCGACCTGTTATCAAGCCATTTAAACCAGAATTCAAACCTCTTGATGCCAAAGTCGCTGCAGACTCCGATTTGAATCAATATAAAGACCAACAAAGCCTCCGTTGCCTCTAGAACCTCTTCTACAAACATAAATTACCTATTCCACGTATTCCTCAGTACAAAGGCCTGTTCTTAAGCAAAGAAAGTAATTATTTAATTAATTGAATCTTTGCAGACCATAAGAAAAGCCATTTTTGCATATCAAACCCTTTTTGCAGACTGATATCATCCTTTCATAGTATTCCTGAGGGCCTGAGCTTATTTCTTGATCACAGAAGAGTAATTAATTGATAAAAACAAACAAATCAATGACTTCCCAAGGTATTGTGACAATCAATCCCCTGAAACCTCCTGTTTTTGATGTGGAACATACCCCCCTTGCAGACAGAGAATTCAAAATTAGTGACCCTATCACTAATTTTAACCTCCTTGCGCTCCATTGCTGGAGCCATGATAAGTCAATTGACCAAGCTGATGATGTTTACCTTTGGGAGTCAAATTTTCCTACGTATATTGTCCCACAGACCTTCCAGTGTCCAGAGGTTATCAAACTCTGTCAAACCAGTTATCTGCCTGATCAAAGAGCCCTTGTAACCCTTGGTAAAGAGATTTTATTCACCATCACAGATGAATCAATAAACCAAATGCTACAAATTCAATCTAGGCCTGATGAAACCCCACTGTCTATTGATACCCTTACTGATTTATATCCGAATCTTGAATTTCCAAAGAGGTTCCAGATATTCCAAACATTCATTCCCTCATTAGTAGAAAGTCCCAAGACTAACCCTCCTTATCCAACATCTATATTTTTTGAGAGAACCAAGCATATCATCACAATGTTGTCTTGTATTTTGGGTTATTTTACTGATGAGCATGTTGATGCTTCAGTCCTAGGTTTTATTTCTATTTTCTCCCCTAGTCAACCTCCTGCTTCTATATTAAAATTTTCCTAGTACCTCTCTGATACAATCCATGAAAAACTGGTTAAATTACTAGAGGAGGGAGTGTTCAAGTATTCATATGTTTTGTTACATATGCTCTTATACTTTCAATCTGAAAGATTTTCAATAAACCTTCAAAAACTAGATGTTGAAGGTAATCCTCAGTCAGTAATATTTTGGACTTCATTAATCAAGAAAGATTCCACATAGTTCACATATAAAGACTTCATTGACTCATTGATCTATCCAATTGTCAACATGTTGAACAACAACAATCAATCAAGAGTTAGTGATGAAATAAAAAAGGTCTTGCAGTTATCAGAACACAATAGGACAGGAAATTGGTATCTTTATCAAAACCACACTGAGATTAGGGTATATGGATCTCAAATCACTCCATATAAACTGCCCAAATACCTCCCAATGAGTTTATTTTCACTTGAATATATCAGACAGATCCTTGACTCTCATGGAGTGAATTTCTTGTCAGCCAAGAAGAAAACACAATTTAAAATAAAAAACCAGATTAGTCCCTTCATCTGTAATAACAAGACTGCTGGACAAGAGGCAGAAAAGTGTCGTCAGGAATTCAGGCTTAGTGAAAGCTTCAAATGGAATTATGATCCTTTAGGAGTTATCAACAAGCTAAGAATCAAATTTAATTTAAATCCTTTTGTCCATGAGTCCAATATAGACATTGAGAAATACTCCAATCAGTCTGAATGGTTGGAAAACACTTTGAAAGAGGCAGAGAAGCAAGGTGATACTAGTTCCATCTTGCAGACTCCAACCCCACAGGATAGGAACTCCAAAAGAGTCAGAGAAGAAGGATCATAATCAGCTCAAACCACCACTGAAACAATATTCAAACTAATGTATAGGAAGAAGCCCAAATTAAATCCCATCAATGAACAAGTTGAAACTATTGAGATCATAGATGGAGATACAATGGTAAAAGACAATGCACCTCCAATAGTTTCAGAGGAAACTCACCAGCCTTCAAAATCTAATACTCAGATTATTTAGAAATAGCATAGTGTTGAAGTGTATTCATCAAGTAAGCCAACAGATAAAGAACATGATATAATGTAGAAGTACAAGGAAATCAAACTCAAGAATGAGGCATTAAAAGCAGATACTTATGCCCAATACTGGAAGTAGACGCCTAGTGACCAGATTAGGTTACTTTCTGCATTTGATTACAAGACTAGGAAGATGCAGATGAATTTATTAGAACCCACAGTGAAGCATCCTAATTTATCAACAGATTATAAGAAGACATCATATGAAGTTCAAGCAAAAGATCTTCATCCTATAGACCAAATAGAATTTCATAAGAAAGCTAGTGAAATGTTATATTCTACCATGAACAATAAATCCATGAGTTTTCAAAAGCTAAAAAATACTCTAGAAAACATCAGAGGTCAATTAAAGTTAGAAAAGGCTTCCTCACAAGCCAATTAAAATAGAATTAAATCTCTAGAAGAATTGGTCATAGAGGTAGGATATGATCCTAAAAATATCAAAGTTGCAGAAGAAGTTATTAAGAAAAAGAATGCAGAAATTGTTCCATTAAAGAAACAACTCAAATTTCCTTCTACTGAAAATCCACAGGCCAAAGAAGTATTACAGGATGAAAGCCAAAAATATGGGATGATGAACCTCATTCTTCAGTTAACTACCCAATTGAAAGAAATGGAGAATGAGATGGATAAGTTAGTGTAGGAGAAAAAAGCGAGCTTGGAAGAAATCCCTGTCACTGCTATTCCTACAATTACTATAATAGTTCCTTCTACTTTAGCATATTCATTGGCCACATCAATTCCAGTAGCTACATTACTTCCCACTACAACAACAACTACATCAGCTACAAAGTCATCTACAACAACAACACAACCTAGTGATGAAGTAGGTAAACTAGTTAAATCAATGAAAGAAATGTCCATCTAGACTAATGAAATAAATAGACTTAAAGAACAGTTAAAAAGTCTAGAGGATGAGAAGAAACTGGTACAAATCATGCACAAGAATGAAGTACAAAAGTCAAACAGATTAACTGAGAAATTACAGAAGATAGAGAAAGAGTTGACATTGAAAGAACCACTTGTTCGAGCTAAGCAGCAGTTTTGGGCTAATATCATTGAATAAATCAATGATATTTGGCCATCCATTCAAGTTATTTATGAGCAGAAGGATCTAATCAAAGTAGCAAGTGAAGCCATTCAGAAAATCAAGGAAGAACTTGGTAAAAGTCCAGAAGAAGCCAATGAAATCATTAAGTTTCTTAATTCCAAGAACAAACAGGAATTGGAAGAAATTGGCATTAGTGATAGAACTGAAACAATCCTAGAAGTTAGGAAGGTAATTTCTAAAAGAAAATTAATGGTACAACTTGAAGACAAGTGTCAGAACATGGAACTTTCCATAACCAGATTCATGGTGACGTTTGATATTTTGAGGTAGAAAGGCCTACCAAATCCATTGGTTATGAATGAAAGATTGATGAAACATGAGGATTATGATAAGAAAATCAGAGAAGTGGCAAAGGAACAAGCAAAAAATTCATCCATGAAGGGGATTCCAATAGGAAAGGTGCTCTATTAGAGTTTTGAAAACCTCTTTTACCTCTAGCATGAGGTAAAACATCTATTCATAAAAAAGCCTACATTTGCAAAATATACAGAGGCTGATGAGATATTCATAATAATGGAAAAGATTAAATTACCAGATGCAAAAGCTTGAGAGAAACTGAATGATCTACTATGACAGTGAAAATTTAAAGGGTAAAAGAGTAGTTGACATGAAATCAGATTAAAAGCAGTCGGGATAAAAGTAAACAGAGCAGTCAAAGGTTAATGTAAAGCAGTAAAAAGTTAAAGAGTATCAGATGACAAAGAAGAGTGAAATAAAACCAGCGTAAAGAACACTCAAGAGCCTAAAATACAGTCGTCGTTGAGAAACAACAAAAGAGAGAAATCAGCAAAAGATCAAACAACAAACAACAAAATCAATAAAAGCAGGGACAACTTGCATTAGTTAGATAACTGTCTCTATCTTCTTGCATGAAGATATTTATTTTTCCTTGAATAATTCCTAAGTCAATTTTAGGATATTTTGTAATAGTTTTTGTATAAATACTTCATAATTTGAAGTATTGAGGGTGGATTGTGGATTGCTAAACATTTCTATAGTTTTATTGATCTGAATTTGAGGGTTGATTGTACCATTTTTCAAGTCAACAGAATGGATTGAGAAATAAAAGCATTATATTACAGGATTCATGTGTTGGGCCACTTCAGTGAAGTAATTTCAATTGTTTGTTATTTTCTGAAGTTTTTCACGCACTTGCATGTTTTCTGAATCTAAATGTATAACATGTATATTATTTCAGAACTTGTTTAAAAACACTCTGTCTTGAATTGTTATTTCATTTTCATGTTTTCTACTGATATCCAGATTAGGGAATTCTTCATTTCTCCTTAGTTTCGACTGACCTCTGTCATTCTCCTCATTATCTGGATCTGAGAATCCTTAATTTCTCTCTCATCCCGATTGAAACCGTTTCATCATCCATCCTAAAGATCTGAATCAGCTCAGCTACCTTGCCCTGTGAACACTTCCTTTCGAACTTGATTATGCTATGTTGCTTGATACATTGAATCCATTAGCCAAATGGAAAACATACCTACATTTATCTGTTGATATTCAACAAGATGATGAGCTTAGTGAAAAGAGTCGCCTTCACTAAGTAGGCCCGCAGGCTATTTTTGGCGCAAGTCTATTTTTAGACATGTCGATCATATTTCAGAAGTTACAAGATGCTATTTGTGGATGGTTGATCAATTTGGAAAAAAATATGAAATTCTGTTTTTAGAATATTGGGCGAAGTCTATTTATAGATCATCAATCTAAAAATAGATGCATGTCGATTATTATTAGCTCTTAATAATAATCTGACTCTAAACATCAACTTATTCTCTTGGAGCACTTTAGTTCAGTGCACAGATGTGGCACATCAGCTGATAGAAGGAATTACGCTATTCCTAAGGGTTTACTGGAGCTATTGCATAGAGGACTCAGTTAGAACTCAAGTGGAAAAGTTATGACACATTTGGAAGAAGTAGTTATGGAGTTGTATTTAGTTTAACTCAGTTAGACTCAGTTGAGCTAGTTGTATCTAGTCTAACTGATTGATACACTAGTGAGAGTGGATTGAAATAATTATCTAATTAATTCATAAATAATAACTCATTAATCAACTGAACAATACATCAGTTAACTACAGTGCATGGAAGTTTCAGTGGAGACCAGTGAAGAGATAGGTGAAAGGGCAAGATAGACTATCTGTTGTGACTATTAGTGATGCATTGATTACATAAAACACACAGTGGAGATTCCAATGAGGATTTCGCAGTCAATCCAAGAGTAATTCGAATTTATTTAGAGCTATTCTTCAACAGAGATTGCGCAGTGGAGGCAGGCTAGCAGGTGGCAAAGATCGGTGCATGGATTTGCAAGATTAGGCCTGTATAGTGTATGACGATTGTACTGTACTGAGAGCTTGTGATAAGCTTTGTATGTTTGTATGAGATTGTCATATGATCTCCATGTTACATAATATATAGTTGGGGTTTTCAGCTTCAGGCTTTCCCGGTTAAAAAATGTGTTATGTGCGATTGATAATTTTTGTTTATGCTTCACATGTGTGTGCAATTAATTTTTCCACAAAAGATTAACAAGTGGAATAGATTCAGTATCTTGCATAAAGTTAAATAGTGCGAGATCAGGTGGATCTTGGACATATGCATGCTTAGTGCATATAATTTCTACATGGTATCGGAGCATTGTTGATCGAAGATTGCAATTGTGAAGTGAGTTTGTGGTGGTGGACAATTCGAATTTGCTACAGAAGATTCTTGGTGTAGAAATCGAGTATACATTGAAATGTATTTCAACGGGTTGAGATTGGAGTAAGCCCTTGATGGGAGCTCGAATTACATATCCTGGAAGGACAGGATGGAGGCGGTGCTGGAGGATAATGGGCTGAAGGAGTTCATCGATAGCGATGTTCCTAAGCCGGGATCTAGCGATGCTGCATTACTTGATGCATGGAAAAATAAGACTGCAAAGATGAGGAGGATTCTGTTGGAAGGTGTGAAGGACCACATTGTGTCCAGCCTTCATGGGAAAGTAACTCCATTCTTAATGTGGAAGGCTTTGACAGACTTGTTCCAAAGCAAAAGTGACCAGAGGAAGTTTGCGCTTAAATGCAAGCTGAGAAAAATAAAAATGGAGAAAGGCGACAATATTCCAAAATACCTCACGAAGTTTGTCCACTGCAAGGATGAGATGGGAAGTGTGGGGGTTACTGTTGATGAAGAAGACTTGGTGAGATTGGCTCTCCTTGGGCTTCCGAAGAGTTAGAATAGCTACGAAGACTCTGTCAATGGACAGGAGAAACTGCCAGGATGGGAGCGACTTTGGTCGTATCTTGTGTAGGAGGAGATAAGGCGGGGTACCAGGGATGGATCTTCATCGAAGAATGAAGATGAAGAAAATTACGCTTTGGCTGCCAAAGAAAGGAAAGGGAAGGGGAAGAAAAATCCTTCTAAATCCGATGCGAAAGGCAAGAAGCAGGATTTGTCCAAAGTGAAGTGTTTTCACTATCACGAGCATGGAAATTTCGTCACTAACTATCCACAGAAGAAGAAGAATAAGCAAGCTGCTGGATCTGTAGCTGGAACGGCCTTAGCCTCGCAATTTGAGCTAGATTTTTCCTTGATCGCATGCTTGGTTTCAAGCTGCATGGGATCAGTGTGGTATCTTGACAGTGGTGCGTCTTTCCATATGACGGGCGACAAAGAGTTGTTCAGTGACTTGGAGGAGAAGGACCTCCAGATGCATATAGAGATGGGTGATGATGGTTGGTACAGTGCAACATGCATTGGAACCATTACCTTTGAGAGGGAGTCCGGTAATCCATTCTCGTTGAAGAATGTCATGCATGTTCCAGGTTTGAAGAATAACTTGGTCTCGGTTGCAATGCTGGAAGACGGGGGTTATGATGTTGTTTTCAATGAGGGAAAATCTTTCCTTCGACATAAAACAATGGGTCAAACCAAGAAGATAGGGGTTCGAATTAAGAATCTCTACAAGCTGGAGGTAGATGGCTACGCTGCAATGGTAGGCAAAGTAGAAGAATTGGTAAGCCGGGATGAGGGCGAATTATGGCACAGGAGATTGGGTCATCTTCACCATGGCGCTTTGAAAATTTTGCAGCAAATTTCTACTGGACTTCCCAATGGTACTCTTTCGCAGTCAGATCAGTGCAAAGGATGTACAATGGGTAAGTTTGTGAAGACCACTTTTCATGAGAAGGAGAATCGTGCTTCAGTGATCCTGGAGAGAATTCACACAGACGTGTGTGGACCATTCTCGGTTGCTTCAATAGTGAAACACAAGTATTATGTGATATTTTTTGATGAATTTTCTCGTAGATGCTAGATCTTCATCATGCAGAAGAATATTGAAACGTTCTCAAAGTTCTGTGAGTTCAAGGCTTTGGTGGAGAAGGAGTCGGGGAAGCAGGTGAAAGCTCTAAGGAGCGATAATGGTGGTGAATACATCTCTGGAAAATTCAAAGAATTCTATAGAAAAGAAGGAATTCAAAGAGAACTCATAGCGCCTCATAACCCACAGCAGAATGGGGTCACAGAGAGAAAGAACAGAACGATCGTGGGTGCTACAAGAGCGATGTTGCATGATCAGGGCCTATCGATGCACTTGTGGGTGGAAGCATGCAACACTGCGGTTTATGTGCAAAACCGTTGTCCTCATAGAGTACTTGGCATGAGTACACCCGAGGAAGATTTTACTGGTAAGAAGCCTGATATTTCTCATTTGAAGATTTTTGGCTCACCTGTTTACATTCATGTGACGAAGGATGCTAGGAAGAAGTTGGAGCTGACTGCAGAAGTTGGGATATTTGCAGGGTACATAGAAACACCCCATAACTATCGTGTGTATTTTCCAAATAGTCGGATGACTGTTATGCGATGGGATATAAAATTCAAAGAGGTGAAAGACATGTAGTTGTCGCTTGAGAGGGAGCTACACTTGCATGTGGAGGAGGAACTTATTGTTCCCAAAGATGAGCCTCTGGATGTGGATAAGCCACAGGAGGAGATTCATGGAGTGGAGGAGTCCACTCATGTAGAACCAAACATCAAACAAGGTAGGAAGCGTACCACAGAAGCTGAGGGAATGAAGGTGGATGCGGCACAGAATGTAGGAGTTCCTACATCACAGTGCAGACAAAGACAGTCACTTGACCGATATACTAGATGCATGGCTCTTATGAGAAAGTGTATTGTGACAGAGCCATCTTCTTTTGAAGAAGCAGCGCAGGAGTCCACATGGGTAGATGCCATGGTGGAGGAGTATGAATCCATTGTCAGAAAAAGTGCTTGGGAGATTGTTCCAAGGCCGGTGGGGAAATCAGTTGTAGGATCAAGATGGATCTACAAGGTAAAGTAAGCTGCTGATGGGAGTGTTGAGAAGTATAAGGCAAGATTTGTTGCCTGGGGCTTCTCACAGATTGAGGGGATTGACTGTGAAGAAACCTTTGCACCTGTCACACGGTATTCTTCCATACGGACCATCCTTGCTCTCTCAGCGGAGATGGGTTGGAACATTCATTAAATGGATGTGAAGAATGCATTCCTTAATGGGATCACTGAGGAAGAGGTGTACATTGAGCAGCCTAAAGGATTTGAGATCTTCAGCAGCGAGTTGAATGTGTGTAGACTCAAAAGAGCGATGTATGGGCTGAAACAAGCACCCCGTGCTTGGTACACTTGGATCGACAGTTATTTCACTGGACTTGGCTTCACCAAGAGTGAGGCGGATGGAAACCTGTACCAGATTGTGGTTGAGGGTATGCTTTTAATAATTGTACTTTATGTTGATGATTTTACATTGACAGGTGATGAGCAGTTGATAAACTCATGCAAGGAAGATCTTGCAAAGGATTTTGAGATGAAGGATTTAGGCCTCCTTCATTATTTCCTTGGATTTGAAATATTGCAGCAGGAAGGTGAACTGTTTGTGTCTCAAGGAAAGTATGCCCGGGAGATACTGGAGAAGTTTCACATGCAAGGCTACAAGCCTATCGACACTCCTCTTCCAGGAAATTGGAAGAAAGAGGAGGCTACATCGGCAGAGGTAGTGGATGCCACTGTTTATAGATAGTTGGTGGGTTCGCTCATGTATTTAGTAAATACATGACCGATCATATGATATGCGGTGAACCAAAATTCATAAGAGATGGTTAAGCCTACCAAGCTCTTGAGCATGTCTTGAGATATCTCAAGGGCACATCTGAGTATGGTTTATGGTACAGACAGACGGATGAGGTGAAGTTGCATGGCTTCACGAATGCATATTGGGTAGGAAGCCCAATAGACAGAAAGAGCACATCAGGAGGGATTTTCAGTATCGGATCTACGACAGTTTCTTGGTACAGTAGGAAACAAAGATCTGTGGCACTCAGTTCAGTGGAAGCGGAATACATGGCAGCAATTTTAGCTACATGTGAGGCTATCTAGATGAGGAATATTATGGTTGGTTTGTTCGGTTCACATTTAGATCCCATGGTGATTCATTGTGATAATCAGAGTTGCATTAAACTCTCGGTTAATCCTGTGTTTCATGACAGATCTAAACATATTGATATCCGGTATCATCATATCAGAGATTGTGCGCAACGGAAGATCATGTTGCTTCAGTACATTCCTACAGAGGATCAAGATGCAAATATTCTGACGAAGGCGCTCACCAGGAGCAAATTTGAATACCATAGAGGCAGGATCGGGGTGAAGGATAATCCCTATCTTGTTGAGAGGGAGTGTTGATATTCAACAAGATGATGAGATTAGTGAAAAGAGTCGCCTTCACTAAGTAGGCTCGCATGCTATTTTTGGCGCAAGTCTATTTTTAGACATGTTGATCATATTTTAGAAGTTGCAGGATGCTATTTGTGGATGGTTGATCAAGTTGGAAAAAAAGATGAAATTCTATTTTTAGAATATTGGGCGAAGTCTATTTATAGATCATCAATTTAAAAATAGATGCATGTCGATTATTATTAGCTCTTAATAATAATCAGACTCTAAACAACAACTTATTCTCTTGGAGCACTTCATTTCAGTGCACAGATGTGGCACAACAGCTGACAGAAGGAATTACGCTATTCCTAAGGGTTATAAAGAGCTACGTATTAAGAGGACTCAGGCTAGTTTCATTTAAAGAGAGAAGGATACAATGGAAGAAGTAGTTATGGAGTTGTATTTAGTTTAACTCAGTTAGACTCAGTTGACCCAGTTGTATCTAGTCTAACTGATTGATACACTAGTGAGAGTGGAGTGAATTAATTAGTTAATTAATTCATAAATATTAACTCATTAATCAACTGAACAATAGAGCAGTTAACTACAGTGCATGGCAGTTTCAGTGGAGACCAGTGGAGAGATAAGTGAAAGGGCAAGATAGACTATCTATTGTGACTATTAGTGATGCATTGATTGCATCAAACACATAGTGGAGATGCCAATGAGGATTGCGCAGTCAATCCAAGAGTAATTCGAATTCATTCAGAGCTATTCTTCAGCAGATATTGCGTAGTGGAGGCAGGCTAGCAGGTGGCATAGATCGGTGCATGGATTTGCAAGATTAGGCATGTATAGTGTATGGCGATTGTACTGTACTGGGAGCTTGTGATAAGCTTTGTATGTTTGTATGAGATTGTCATATGACCTCCATGTTACATAATAGATAGTTGGGGTTTTCAGCTTTAGGCTTTCCCGGTTAAAAACTGTGTTATGTGCGATTGAATATTTTTGTTTATGCTTCACATGTGTGTGCAATTAATTTTTCCGCAAAATATTAACAAGTGGAATAGATTCAGTATCTTGCATAAAGTTAAATAGTGTGAGATCAGGTGGATCTTGGACATATGCATGCTTAGTGCATATAATTTCTACACTATCCATCTAAATCAGTGATTCCACCACCAAACCAAACCAAAATAAAAACCCAATCAATCTTACATAACTAGCCTAAAATCAAATAACAACAACAAAGATAAATCATAAAGAGAGAGCTCTCTCTGAGCATTAGGAATGGCTAGATCCTAAGCTTAAAATTAGGTTTGTGGTTACCTCTAGTATTCTTTAAAACAAAAATATTAACAACCCTATGAATTATTGGAGTGATAACATACTAGCGACCATACTGGGGAGACGAGTCCTCAGTTTTAAAATAAACCTTAAAGCAAATATTTTTACTTATCTTTTCACCTTAAGGTTGTTTTAGGGTTGTTAGTAAATTTTTCATTAAAAATTAAAATTCTGGCTTCTAGAAGAACCTACTATACCAAGTCTCATCCTGATCCACAACCTACTGTAATAGTAAATGATTCTGACAGAATTTTAAGGAAAAACAAAAAAGTATAAAGTTTAGAAAATAAAAGTCCATTAATCAAAGCTAATTCACTCCCCAAAGAATTATCAAATATGCAAGAAATTGATTTTGATTTATCTTTTGAACACTCTTTGTTTAGAAATAAATCATAAAGTTATATTTATGATAGTATAATAGATCCTAATTTCATTTCATTTATTGAAACAAAGAATGATATCATTTCATTTGATTCAGATCAACGAGCTCTTGAACCATTTGATAAACTTGAGGCTTTAACTGCAACTTTGATAAAATATATTAATGAAGCATATTTCGAACATTTTGTTGAATTAACTGCTTTATTTGCTTATACTCCTAAGCCTTCTACCATTCATTCATGGTTTGTAATTTCATTTTTATTTAGTACCACCTCATCTATTATTTCCACTTCACTTCATTCCACTGAATCATTCATCCCCAAGCTTCCTCTTCAACCTAGAGTTTTATTTCCATCTCCAAACACTTCAAGCTCACCTTCTAGCACTGCTGCTACATTTTCAAGTACTTCAACATCATTTCCAAGCACATCTTCTAGTATCCCAAGCTCATCTACAAGAACTTCAACCTCATCACCAAGCACCACAAATTTACCTCCTAGCCATGATAGCCAGATATGCCCCATTGGTCCTACCAACACAATTACATGCCATGCCCCAAGATTACCAAAGTAAAATCTTTCAATTTGATGGAACTAGTCATTACAATGCACAAAAACATGTTAACAAAATGAATGATTACTTTGAATTGCATGAAATTGATGAAGTTGATGTTCAAATGAGACTGTTTGCTCAAACTTTAGTTGGAGAAGTAAAGAAATGGTTTAAAGCTTCACTTGCCAATCATATGGCTGATTTAGAAGCTTTCCATAGATTGTTTATCAATAGATGGGAGAAAAAGAATAATCCCTTACAAATTTTATCTGAATATGAGAACATTAGAAGAGCTCCTAATGAACCTGTTCAGGACTATTGTACTATATTCAACATCAAATATAACGCTATTCCAGCAAACATCAAACCCCTACCAGATCTAGCTTTAATCAAATTCCCTGATGGTTTTGATATGGATATGTCATACCAATTGAGTTAAAGAAACCCAGAGACATTAAAACAAATGAAAAGCAATGCAGTTAGTGTAGAAGCAATTTTTTTAGCTAAGAGATCCATAATGAGAAATGAAAGAAGAGTAACATTAAAGGATGAATCATCCACATCAGATAGTAAGATAGATAACTTAGCAAAAACTATGGAAAAAATGATGGATAGATTAGAAAATACAGAAATAAAACAAAAGTGGGATAATCAACAACAAGGTCCTCAAATAAGAAATCCACAATTTAGAAAGAATCCCAAAACTGGTAAATACAGAGAATCAACACCTGATCAACAAATAAGACCACCTTTCCAAGAAAACTATGCTGAAAGTTCTCACCAAAAGGAATAAGATGAAGACACTCAGATTAACTTAATGGGAATAAATGATGATAATACTATTTTTCTTACACAAGAAGAATATGAATTATACATGCTACAACAATTACATTTAGAATCTGAAGAGTCTTTTGATTATAAACAAGGTTATTAATTTTCCATTAATGAAGTTCACAAGCAATATAACCTTAAGAGTAAGAAAAATGTAGAAGCCCCTACTCAGAAAACTTCCCAAACTCAGACCAAGAAAACAGTAGAAGCTTCGACAACCAAAGTACTGCAAATTCTCCCTAGAGAAACTCAACAAAACTCTAGTTCAACTCAGAAAAATTCAAGTCCTAATCAGAAAATTTCTAGTCTAAAAATTGCACCTAGTCTTAAAATTGTAGACCTTACAGATAATTTTGTTCAGACATCAGCTAATCCTCAAAAATTTGTTGCTACTAAAACAATAGTTTCTGCTAAAACAATAGCTTCTGCTAAAACTTTAGCTGATCCTAAAACATCTGCTGTTGATAAAAAACTAGCTCATCCTAAAGCAACTGCTGAAACTTCAAAAGCTGCCAAAGTTACCACTGCAACTCAAAATGTTCCACAAAAGAAGATTGAAAACAACAAAACAGTGGAAACACAAACATAAAAACCAGCTATAGATAAAGAAGAGAAAAACACTCAAACTAGGGAAAATTTTAGGGGCTAATATTCACAGGTGGGCTAACTTTCCATGCTTTTTCCAAAAAAAGATTCGCCAATTTCCATTTAAAAAAAAATTGATTCGCCCAAATTTTATAGTATAAAATTATTTTACCCGAAAAATCGCCAAAATTTTATATATACTAATATAAATTAATTAGAAACCTCAAATTTTTTACAAAAATATCATAAAAAGATTTACAATTTACATATTAGTGACAAGTAAGATTCACCAAGGTTTCTAAACTTCATGATAAACTTCCATCCTTAAAAGTTTCCTTGACTCAAACTGCAGTTAGTAAAGAAGAAATCATCCAATTAGGAAAAACACAAGTACCATTCAACATCCAAACTAAAACTACCAATTCCTTTGACAGATTTAGTAAAACATGATTTATACAAACCACAAATCACTGAAACACTGAACATAAATGAAGGAGAAGACTCTGTTAATCTAAATGATGACCAACCAGAATTACCATTTGGCCCTGAGGTAAATGGAAAACATCAAGAAGTTGGTGTTCCTCCTTTCTGTATTAGCTTAAGTATTCATGATCAAATCTTACACAATGCTATGCTAGATTCAGGAGCATCACACAACTTAATTCCAAAATCTATCATGGAAACATTGAATCTAAATATCAGTAGACCATACAAAGATCTTTTCTCATTTGATTCCAATAAAGTTAAATGTCTTGGTCTAATAAAAGATTTGTGTGTCACTTTAGTCCAATACCTAGGAAAAATTATTGTCATGGATATCGTAGTAGCTGATATCCCACCAAAGTATGGAATGCTATTATCTCACTCATGGGGAGAAAAATTGCAGGGATCACTATTGTTAGACATGTCTTATGCCACAATTTTAGTATTTGGTCAACCCAAAAATATTTATAGAGAAACTTTAATGAAGTACATGGTCAATAGTACAGAACAACCACAGAACTATCCTATTTAATATGTACATTCTGATATGGATTCTTTCATTTTATGTAATTCAGATTTTGGCACAAATAAAAACACAACATTAAAACATAAACATAAAGAAGTTGATAGTGACAATTTATTTGTTAAGTCCCTATATTAATAGTGTAGTCCATTATTATGTTAGTGTAGCCCCCCTTATTATTATTTTTGTACCCCTGTAACCCCCATATTGTTATTATTGTGCCCTTACATTATTATTGTTAGGTCGGCTAGGATTACATTGTGGCCCCACTAGGATTATATTGTGGCCCCATGGACTCCTATATATAGAAGGAGGTTTTGTTCATTTGTATCATCCAAGAATTGTTCATTTATGTCATGTATTGGAGGTTTCCCCCTCGAAGTGGCTTATTTCTAAGGCGTTGATATCTCTTTTCTTCTATTTTTGGAGCTGGTTTCACAACATTTGGTATCAGAGTTTTGAGATTCTAGGGTTTCGCTGCTCCAAACAGGTCATCGTGGCATTTTCGCTATAATTTTTTTTCTACGAAGGTTTAGAATCTGAAGTTTGTAGAGTGTGAAGCCACAATCCTGAGGAACATCGTTGCAAAATTTCAGATATTGGTTCACAATATTTTCGGAGATATGATCTGTGGAAGTTAGGGCTGTTTGAGGCTTCTGAATTGCATCTCAAAGAGGTGATCATGGGAAAATCTTCATATCTCTCTCTCTGAGCATCGGATTGGAATTCTGTAAAAAGTGGCTGCAAGTACATGGACTGTAGTTTTTGATCTATCAATTTCAGAGCCAAAGGAGGAAACAGTGACACGTGGAAAGTAGTACAAGTTCACTCTACTGAACCAGTCCAAAATTGGGTCATTGTGGGAGATTGGACATAACTTTGTCTTGAAGAATATAAATCAGATCAAACCTGTGGCATTTGAAATAAGATTCAGAGGGCTGCTATAGGGCTAAATTTCAGATATTGAGGATCCACAATTATAGAGATAATTCAATTTCAATATCGAGCTCCTCAAAAGCAAGTAAAAGGTGTGTATTTTTTTCCGAATCGCATAAGTCTTGTAAAAAAAGTTTAGTTTGAAGTGATTCCAAGGGCCTATTGAGCATATATTTTAGTATTGGGTTCTGAAATGCCTCCTAAAAATAATTCCATACCCATTAAGCCCTCAAAATGCTATACTATGACGCATGAAGAGGAAGAATTGTAGTATGAGATATCAAAATTACGGTACCAAGTGCAACGAATTTCAATCTTACGAAGAGCAACCGAAGATGACATAGATGGTTTAAAATAAGAAAGGGAGGCTAATTTGGATGTTTTGAAGGATCAAATAATAGCTAATATTGATGATAAATTAGTGGAAGATCACATCGAGCATCAACAACAAGTTCTCCAACTCCCAAAGGATAACCCAACTTTGGTGCAGAATCTAATGAAACAATAGGAAGATCAACATCACATAGAAAGAAGTTTTGAAGCAGTCACAGAAACAAGAAATAGACAAGTACGATCAATTTCAGAGTATCTTAGCAAGTGGAAGAACTTTCCTGTAGAAGATTCCACATGGGAGGATGAGAATTTTATACAGAAGCATCAAGAAATAATCAAGCGTTGAGGACAACACTTGTTTGAAGGAGAGGGGCATGTTAAGTCCCTATATTAATAGTGTAGTCCTTTATTATGTTAGTGTAGCCCCCCTTATTGTTATTGTTGTACCCCTGTAACCCCCATATTGTTATTATTGTGCCCTTACATTATTATTGTTAGGTCGGCTAGGATTACATTGTGGCCCCACTAGGATTATATTGTGGCCCCATGGACTCCTATATATAGAAGGAGGTTTTGGTCATTTGTATCATCCAAGAATTGTTCATTCATGTAATGTATTGGAGGTTTCCCCCTTGAAGTGGCTTATTTATAGGGCGTTTATATCTCTTTTCTTCTATTTTTGGAGTTGTAGAAAGAATCCCAACACTGGTAAGTAAATACAGAGAATCAACACCTGATCAACAAATAAGACCACCTTTCCAAGAGAAATATGTTGAAAGTTCTCACCAAAAGGAAGAAGATGAAGACACTCAGATTAACTTAATGGGAATAAATGATGATAATACTATTTTTCTTACACAAGAAGAATAGGAATTATACATGCTACAATAGTTACAGTTAGAATCTGAAGAGTCTTTTGATTATAAACAAGGCTATGAATTTTCCATTAATGAAGTTCACAAGCAATATAACCTTAGGAGTAAGAAAAATGTAGAAGCCCCTACTCAGAAAACTTCCCAAACTCAGACCAAGAAAACAATAGAAGCTCCAACAACCAAATTACTGCAAATTTTCCCTAGAGAAACTCAACAAAACTCTAGTTCAACTCAGAAAAATTCAAGTCCTAATCAGAAAATTTCTAGTCTAAAAACTGCACCCAGTCCTAAAATTGTAGAAATTTTAGATAATGTTGTTCAGACATCAGCTAATCCTCAAAAATTTGTTGGTGCTAAAACAAATTTTTTTGCTAGAACTATAGCTTCTGCTAAAACTTTAGTTGATCTTAAAACATTTGCTGCTGATAAAAAATCAGCTCATCCTAAAACAACTGTTGAAACTTCAAAAGCTGCCAAAGTTACCACTGCAACTCAAACTGTTCCACAAAAGAAGATTGAAAACAACAAAACAATGGAAACACAAACATAAAAACCAACTATAGATAAAGAAGAGACAAAAACTCAAATTGCAGTTAGTAAAGAAGAAATCATTTAGTTAGGAAAAACACAAGTACCATTCAACATCCAAACTGAAACTACCAATTCCTTTGACAGAGTTAGTAAAATATGATTTATACAAACCAAAAACCATTGAAACATTGAACATAAATGAAGGAGAAGACTTTGTTAATCTAAATGATGACCAACCAGAATTACCATTTGGCCCTGAGGTAATTGGAAAACATCAATAAGGTGGTGTTCCTCCTTTCTATATTAGCTTAAGTATTCATGATCAAATCTTACACAATGCTATGCTAGATTCAGGAGCATCACACAACTTAATGCCAAAATCTATCATGGAAACATTGAATCTAAATATCACTAGACCATATAAAGATCTTTTCTCATTTGATTCCATAAAGTTAAATGTCTTGGTCTAATAAAATATTTGTGTGTCACTTTAGTCCAATAGCTAGGAAAAAGTATTGTCATGGATATCATAGTAGCTGATATCCCACCAAAGTATGGAATGCTATTATCTCACTCATGGGGTCTGGAGAAAAATTGTAAAATATTTACAGAGAAAATTTAATGAAGTACATGGTCAGTAGTACAGAACAACCACAGAACTAACCTATTTATTATGTACATTCTGATATGGATTCTTTCATTTTATGTAATTCAGATTCTAGCACAAATAAAAACACAACATTAAAACATAAACATAAAGAAGTTGACAATGACAATATATTTCATGAATCAATGTGGCACTTAGACTTTGATGGCTCAGTGAAAAAATTAGGAGCAGGAGCAGGAGTTTGGATTCATAACATGGAAAATAATCATTTAGAAGGTCATGCCTTTAGATTAAAATTTAAATGTATAAACAACATGACAGAGTATGAAGCTTTAATCTTAGGACTACAGATTGTTAGAAATCTAGGAGGAAAAAGAGTTTCTATCATGGGAGACTCAGAATTAATCATAAAACAAATAAGAGGGGAGTATTATGTGTATAATACTAGACTAACCCAATACAGAGAATTTTTTTTAGATTTGATTAAAGAGTTGCTGGAAATTGACTTTGCTATAATTCCCAGGAAACAGAACATGCAAGCACACAGTTTGGCTACTTTTGCTAGTACTTGCAAACTGCCTTTTCAACCAAATCACCAATACATAGCAGAGGTAAGACATAGACCTACTATACCAGACAACTTGAAATATTGGCAGATATTTTCACAGGATTCTCAAATCTATAACTTTATGAATGTTGAGGGAGAATTCAAAAATTGTAACATAGATACTGATTGTACAATGATGAAACTATAGATAGTGAGATAGATGTAAATAATTTAGATTTGACTGAACCCACTAAATTCACACAAGTAGAAATAGATAAATTAGAAAATGTAGAAATAGAAGAAATAACAAATGATGATTATGAGATTTTAAACCTTAAGAATAACTTTTTACCTAAGGGATTAGCCCCATTATAAGATATTTTTTATTCAAATGATGTAGCAAGAAAACAAAAAATTGAACCATTAAGATCAGACATAGAAGAATGTAATATAGGAACATAACAAAAACATAAGCTCGTCAAATTATCCAAGGCATTACCTCAAGAAGAAAAACTCAAATACATAGCTTTGTTTAAAGAATTTCAAGATGTGTTTGCATGGAGTTATGAAAACCTTAAATCTTATGACACCAGCATCATTCAACATAAAATACCTATCAAAGAAGATCATAAACGATTTAAACAGAAGCTTAAAAGAATCAATCCAGTTCTTATGCCTTTGATTGAAGAAGAGGTAAAAAGGATGTATGAAGCATAGATCATTGCACCTATCAGATATTTTATTTGGGTTTCAAACTTAGTTCCCACTAGGAAGAAAACAGGGGAAATTAGACTTTGTGTTGATTTCCGGAACTTAAACAAAGTGTCCCTAAATATAACTATCCTCTCCCCGAAATGGACCATATTTTACAAAGGGTGGTAGGATCGTCCAAGATTTCATTGCTTGATGGATTCTCTGGATATAATCAAATCTTAGATAAGCCAAAATATCAACTAAAGATTGCATTTACAACTCCTTGGTGTACTTTCATGTATTTGAACATTCCTTTTGGGTTAATGAATGCATGAGCCACATTCCAGAGAGCTATGGACATAGCTTTTTCCAAAGAAATCCAAGATTTTCTTGTCATTTATCTAGATGATATAACAGTTTTCTCCAAAATAGACAATGAACATCTAGATCATTTGAGACAAGTGTTCACTAAATGCAGAAAATTTGGTATTTCCTTGAACCCCAAAAAGACACTCTTTGGACTTGAAGAAGGTAAACTCTTAGGAAACATAACCTGAAAAGAGGGAATTAGGATAAATCCAGCTAGAATAGAGGCAATTTTAAACATAAGTCATCCTAGAAACATCAAGGAACTACATGCATTCTTAGGTAAAGTCAAATTCCTTAGAATATTTATTTCTAATTTAGCAGAATTAATTAGAGAATTGAATAACATGTTAAAAAGTGATTCATCACTTAATGGAAAGTAGAGGCCAAATAATATTTTGAATCAATCAAACAAGCCCTTACAAGAACACCTGTCCTAATAAGTCTCGATTTCAAAAAATATTTTATTATTTTTCCTTTTGCTTCAGAACATACTATTGTAGCAGTCTTACGCAAAAAAATGATCAGGGTTATGAAGAGCCCATTATTTTTTTCAGCAAATCCTTAAGAGATGCAACACTAAAATACAACATAATGGAAAAACAAGCACTTGCTTTAATGAAGGCCATTCAATATTTCAGAGTGTACATTTCGTATTCTCATATTATTGCATATGTTCAAAATTCAGTAGTAAAGGACATTTTGACTCAGAATGGGCCTAACGGTAAGAGGGGAAAATGAATTTCCATTATTTTGGAATATGACATGGAAATTAAACCCACCAAACTCATTAAAGGCGAAGGTTTAGCCAAAATCATGGCTCAATCAAATTTTTAGGCCATATATATAAATTTTATTTCTCAATTAAATGATCAGGAAGAGATGACGACTCCACAGATCAATGAACCTTTCTTAGATTCACCTTGGTATGCAGATATCATATTTGTTTTACTAAACTTACAAGCTCCTCCTAGTTTGTCTAGCACTAAAGGCAGATTCCTAAAGTTAAAAGAAATGAAATATTGTATCATAGATAGTGCTTTATTTTGGAAAGATCATGATGGCATTCTCTTAAAAAATTTATTGAAAGATGAAGCTAATAAAGTTATGCAAGAGCTTCAGGCATGTGACTGTGGATGACACCTTTACTGGAAATAAACTGCTGATAAAATCTTGAGGGCTGGTTTTTACTGGCCCACCCTTTTTGCAGATGTTAGAAAGTATGTGACCTCCTGTCACAAATGCCAGATATTTGAAGGGAAGAAAAAAATATTACATTTACCCCTCAAACCCATCTCCACATAAATTCCATTTCAACAATGGAGTTTAGACTTCATTGGTGAAATTCAATCACCCTCCTCAGGTTAGCATAAATGGATTTTGAGAGCCACTGATTATTTCACGAAGTGGATAGAAGCCATTCCTTCCACACAAGCCATTGATTATGTCATTATCTCATTCCTTGAAAACAATATGCTTTCTAGGTTTGGATTCCCTCAAAATCTCATTACTGATAATGAAACTGCTTTCAAATATAAGAAAATGATTGAATTCTGTAACAAATACCACATCAAACTTGGCCATTCCACTGCCTATTACCCTCAAGGTAATGGACTTGCAGAATTCTCAAACAAAAGCCTAGTTAATATCATCAAAAAACTGTTAGAAGACAATAAGAAGACTTGGAAAAAAAAGGTTGGTCAATTCATTATGGGAAGATAGACTAACAACAAAGAAGTCCATTGGTACCTCTCCCTATCAACTAGTATGTGGGATGGAAGTTTTTTTTCCATCCTCTTTAGGAGTGCCAATGATGAAGATGATCCAAGAGTTGCTGGTAGAAACCAATGATATTCAGAGAAGAATAAATCAGACCATACATTTGCAACAAACCAGGGAAGAAGTCTATGTCAAATCAAAAGTTATCCAAGATAAGATCAAAAATATATTTGACAAGAAAACAAAGGAAGATGATTTTTACATAGGTGATAAAGTGCTTAAATGAGATTCTAGAAGAGAAGAGAAAGGTAAACATGGTAAATTTGATTTTCCATGGAAAGGTCCCTATATCATTTATGGTTACACAGGTAACAATGCATTCTTTTTAAGGAGTTAGATGGATCAGATCTGCCAGGTGGACCAATCAATGGTAGGATGCTGAAGCATTACTTTTCTCCAGATTAACCATTAGTTTACTTTGTTTAATTTTCTCATTGTACATAACATTGCAAAGTTTAGATAGGATTGGATTTTTTTCTTGCAAAGTTGAAGCCTGAAGAGAAGGCACTAAGATTTGAAAGAAAAAATATCACAAGTATGAATAAAGCAGAGTTTAGAAAACAATTATAAGGAAGACACAATCAAATTTTCAAGGCCACCAATCTCAAATTTCTTGACATTTCACCAGGAAATGCCATCCCCATGTGAAGCCACTGTTAGGTTCCTATAATAATAGGATTCATAACTTTGAATTGAATATGATTAGTCTTGTAATATTGTACATACTTTGTTTTCTGCAAATTGTTTTCCCATATAAAAAATGTAAAGAGGGTAAGTCCAAAAAGAAAAATCAAAGGACTGAAAGCAAAAGATCAAAAAAGAATATAAAATATGAACCCCCGCCAAAAAAGAGATAAAATAGATCCTCAAAGTGATGCAAATTTAAGTGCCACTACTTTTTACTTTGCAAATAAGATTGTGTGCAGCTTGTCAAAAATGCCACAATACATGATGGTCAAACAACTTAATCTTGACTAATTCATGCTTTAAATTTCATGCTGATAGTTAGAGAATAAAGGTCTAGCCAAACTATTTAATCTTGGCAGATCAGTAGTTAGGTAGAGAATAATAATGAAATCAACAATTTAATATGAGCCATTGGAAGTCGTAAGGTCATAATTACATAGTTTTCTTACCAAAGAAAAAATAAAGGGTCTTCAAGCGCAAATGCACCCATATTAATGAAGAAAAAATGTTAGGGTAAATGATGGGTAGGAAGAAGCAGTTTTCACAAGGCATGGATAGCAGAAATTGGTCATTTCATATTACTAAATTCATTTTAAATTCATTTCTCTTGTAAAAATACCCCTTCCCCTTCATATTAACCTTTCCCCTTACTACATTCATTTTTCCTTACAAAAACCATTTTTCCATAGTTAAAAAGAATATGTTCATTTGGAAAAGTAAATTCCTTTATTAACTTCCCTTTTCATTCAAAATACCCCCAAAACCCCCTTATCCTAAGTCTAAAGGTTAAATGATATATCGGGTCCCACTATGAAAAATCTCTCCCGAATATTAGTTTTAACACTAATTCTTAGTGTATTGTATACATCCCGCACCATATTTATTTAACCCCCAATTTATATTAATCCCTTGTTTAACTTTATTTTATTAACTCCTGTATATACAAATTTACCCCGTATTATATTAACCCCCGCTTGATTATATTCCCCCAACCCCTTTATATTAAATTAAATTCATTTCATATAACCCCAGGTCCCACTTCATTTAAAAAACCCCACTATTATAAAGTTCCTGTTATGGCCTAAATCTACCTTAGGCTGAGGAAGGCAGAGTCTAGGGTAACATCAAACCACGCTTAACCTGGTAGCTAGCCCTACTAGATCGGGAGAGGGCTCTCTCCTGGTCAATCTCAGCAAAAAATGATCAGTGAGGCTTGAGATGAATTAAATGAAGGCTGATTTTAGGCTAGGTATATATGTAAAAGAGTTTGATTTGATTTTGAGGGTGTTTGTTGGATCAAAGGGAAAGGCAGATTTTGGGTTTGCGGAATGAGGCCTAGTTTTTGCAGAGATCTGAATGGGGCAAGGTAGGCAATTGTTTTGGCACTTCAATTTTGAATGAAATGGATAGCTCAGACTGGTGAGGAGTTGAAGAGGGCAAGAAACCTTCAGGGATCCTCTTCAAACAGTTGAAAACATAGAAAATTAAACAAACCCTAGGTAGAGCACTGCAACTTTTAATGAATTCCACCTTTATCCTTGTTTGTTTAACTTAAGAATAAATAAGAGGAAAAATGATACACATGAAACAACGGTAAACTTACATTAATAGAGAGAAACACATCATCAAAACAAAGAGCCACATGAATCCCAAGGAGTGCTGCAAACCCTGGTCTATTCCTTTGCCAAACTGCAGAGATGAATGTACAATGATGCTCAAAGCAATACCAAGTGTCAAACCTATGCTAATGACTAAAACAATACAAGATATATACAACACTAACTCATCCCCAGCCTCTAGGGGTCGAGCTCACAATTTTAGGAGCTATTTCAACAAGATCTAAACTGAAAACTGGAAAATAGGCAGTGGAACAACTTGCCTCTATAAGATAGAAAACTGATTCATTCAGTTGCAATTCACCTTTTGATGGATGAATCTACCTCCATGAGTAAAAATTTAACAAAATTACATCAAGACCCATCAAATTACATCAAATTACATCATTATTTTAACATTTGGGAGTAAGAAAGTCAAACTGTCCAAAACTAGGTGAAAAACAGAGTTACTGAGTAAAAAATGAGCAAAATCCCCAATGCGTCACAATCTCATTAGTCGACCTGCAACACTACTGCATCAGCCTCTTCATAATGGAATGAATGTTTATTCCCACATACAGAACTTCCAGGCTCAAGAGCCCACTGTTTCCAAGATAGGCTGCCACATCAGCTCTGGGCCTGTGTGTAGCAGAAGGCTATTTAGGGTGATGACCTTCAGCTCCAACCTGTCAAAATATCTTGGCCATAGGTAGGAATGCATAAATTTTCATGAAAAATCCAAAAATATAAAGCACCCAACAGAGTATTTAACTAATGTTTTTTTTATGGATAACGCAGAGCCGAGGGTCTGTGTTAGGTAAAACAATCAAAATGTCCCATCATGTACCATGTTGGTGGGTCAAGGAAGCCCCGCCTCAAAATCAAGTCTATCTTTCCTTTCGACGCTTCCTCGACGCTTCTTCATCTCTCGCTCTACAAGAGGAATCCTCGTCTCCATGTTTGCTAAAGTCTATATTGTCTTAGATGAGTATGAAGAATTTTTGGTTTTTATACAACGTGATAATATGTGAGGGAATATGAAGGGAGAGGATGAGGGGAGTTTTAGGAATATTTCTAATTGAAATTTTCCAATTAAAGAGTTTTTGGGGCAGCTTCTAGGCTTTTTGGGATAGCATTGGGGGTTGGGAAATTTGTAACTTGGATTTGGGATAATGGGAATTGGGATAGGGAATGAGTGATTTAGGGATACGAGGGAATAGGGAAATGGAAAAAGAATAACAGTGATGAGGGAATACAAGGTGGGGAAGTAGGAGTGATAGGCACAAAACCAATTTCTAAACCCTAAGGAAACAATCCTTGCACAAGATAATAGGGTTTGAATTTTTGTTTAAATCCTCATAAATATCACAAAACCCATGTTCATTGGCAATGAAGAAGTTACTTGACTTAATTGGAAAAAGAGGAAATTGAGAAAAATGAAGTTTTGAATGAAATTGTGGTGAAAAGAGCTTGCAGCTCTATGCGCTGCACCACAACCCAACGCGTCGCGCCACAAACCCAACGCGTCACGCCATAAACCTAACGCATCGCGCCATTTTGCAGGAGACTTTTGGAGAACTTCCCAGTGTCCAAATTGGGCACAGGATAGCTCGTTGGAAATTTTATTGAGTCTAATTTCCAACCCAACTGGAATATTTCAATTTGGAGTTCATTTGCCCTGTCAAAAATCAAATCTCCCAAGACTGGTGCAAAATGAGGTTGCCTCAAGGTAGAGTGCTGTTGCAGTCAACTTTTGAAGGTCTTACTCAACTCAAAATTGAGCTCATGATAGCTCATTGGAAAGAGATTTGTGTCTAGTTATAATTTTACTCATCAAGAAAGTCATTTGGCCAACCAAGCTAGGAGAAAACGTGATTTTCCCAAGGTCACTTCAGAGGTGCATCAATTCTCCTGAGGCAACGGTATTTTTGATATTTCTCTAAAACTATTACACCTGTGTAAAAATTGAAGGAGGTTTTTCTTCCTTGGCCTGCTTTGGAAAAAAAACTCTCTCAGTTTTCCCAAATTCATCTTGTATGGCTCAGAAAAATCATAGAAGTAAAACCTATCTCAATGTGTGGAACAATGGATTTGTCGAAATGAAGCAAAATGAAAGGGATAAGGGGCTTCTAAATTCTTGAGAAAATTTTTGGAAGTAGGGAGGGATGTTAGGAAGCAGGGGAAAGTGGAATTTCAGAGATTGAGTGAGGGGAAGGTGTCCAAAAGGGAAAAACACAAGCCTAGCCTAGAAAATTGCCAAGTTATAGCAAGAAACTAGGGTTTGTGCGAAAATGAGGAATTTGGGGGATCTCAGTGATGGGAATTGTTTAATAAGGTACATTAAGGATAGGGGAAGGTGTATGAACATTAGGATACAAGTTTTGCTGATGATTTGACCATCCAAGAGAAATTACCTTCAAAACCCTAGGAGAGGGAAATGAACCTTACCTGGGCACAGCTGAAGCATGAACAAGGTGCAAAATGACCCAGTGGAAATTTACATGATGTTGAAAACCCTCTGAATGATGGTACACTCAGCTGAATGGTGAAATGGACCGACATTTGGAAAACTTTGAAAGGAGTGTTAGAAAACCCTAGACTTAATACCTAGTGACCAAATTTTACTTGAAGACTCACTGAAACGAAAAAATTTGACCTTGACACCTTAAAATCACTTTTTAAGAGCATGTTTGATCACTGGAGGAAGGTTGCAAAGACTGAAACTAACATTGGCTCCAATGGGGATGGTAGCTCCTTGGAGGTGCCAAGAACTACAGATCTTTGGAAAGCAGATAGTGCCTTCATCCATTGGGCAATGGAGTCAAAAACTCAAGCTGAAATGCATGACTGAAAACTGATGACTTGACTACACAAACTGACTCGATACTTAAACACAACTGACAAACTGGAAAATATGCTCAATATGAAGCTTATTCAATACAACCTACTCTAACAGTTTCATTCATCACCTGATCAAGTGAAATGAAACAACCAATGCAACCAAGTAAGTATTCCAGCTGCTTTTTGAATTCTCCACAAGTGCTCGCTTATGAACAACAAGAGAGAACTACTGAAAGGAAACTCCCATGAAAACTTGTGAATAGATCCATTGAATACTATGGATTCTATATCCGCCTCCAAAAACACTGCATAAGGATTTTGAAGTTCATGCAAACTGGGACTTAGCTCATCCAATGGATTACTTATCTTCTCCTCATACCATGAATGCAAACATTTTTTTGAGCTTTGTGATGAGACTCCTGCTAAAAATGACAAAAATACCGGCTGCCGGATGAATTTTATATCAGCACACGTTTCAAGCCCACATGTAGTCAATGGAGAAAGACTTTGACTGCAGACATCATCCAACACATCAGCTATTGGATCATGAAAAAATTGAAAAGAATGCTGCAACCCATTTTCTGTTGTTTCTGATGAGATTACATGATTTTCTACAAGCTGCTCATTTGAAGATATACTATGCCAATTTTCCTTCAAAAACTGAAATGATTCAAAACAAAATGTTACAGAATCATCTTGTATCATTTGATCATATGTGCCAGCTTCCAAGTCCTCATCTGCAACTTGACAATCAATGGCATTCGGGGGCTACAAATCTAGATATGAGAAGTCTTGAACAAGGTTTTCACTACCCTCAAGATGGTCTAGATCAAGACTTGTCGACAGTTGTTTTCCGATTGCATGGAAGTTATCTTTGATGAACTGAAATGAATCAAAACAAAAAGGCAAAGATGCTTCACTTACTTCAAAATTTGCTGCACTTTCCTCATCATTTCCATAGCTGATATGTGATGGCTGAACATTGTATTCGAACTGCTAAAAGTGAACTTCCTCCTTCCACAAACTAGCTGTTGATTTGTTTGCAAGATTAGCTTCTGTTTGGAGAACATAATCATCATCATACTGATCAAACTGAGGCAAATCATCAGTATAAAACACATCATCAAGCATACATGTCATATCAACAGATCTCTCTTCTCCAAGATGATCTACAAAAAAATCATTATCAGATCTATGACAACTGGGATAAGAAACAAAATGTTTTGGATCAGCAACTTGTTCTTCTTCAATTATCGAGCCATGGGCTTGAACATTATACTCATTCCTTGTGATGATCCTCTGCATCATCTCTTCCACTGCACTTACTAAAATTTCAAGCTTTACCTTTAGATATGTCGATTTCTCCGGATCTATGTTTTTCATCTCTTCTTCCTTCAACTTTGCCCTTTGGATCAGCAAATGAGCCTCTACATCTACTGCACTATTCTGCATCTCTTCAAGTGTTGCAAGATTCTTTTCTTTCAGCTGAAACTCCATTTCCGGATCAAAGGCACCCGGGTAGTGCAAGAGAGCAGATCCAGGAGGAGGCCTTATATTAACTGGCATTGAATAATAAACTTGGTTAAATCTCGCAGAAAACTGTTGTACTGTCTCCCCTGGCAGTATTTTCAGCTAGTTATACTCTTCTATAATCAAGAAAGGGTTCTGTCTGATCACCCACCTGTCGAGGAAAACTTTGACGAACTGCTGGAAATCTGAGTTGCTCGCATCAGGCGGGGTTTTGAACCAACTCTTGACTTTGAATTGCAAAGAAAGAGCAAAAAGCCTAATAATAACATCCTCTTCATCAACTTCAAAAAGGTCAAGAAAAGACTCAAAATTCAGAACATGTCTCTCAGCAGTGATGTTGTCGCATTCACCATCAAATATTGGTAGATATAGGTCATGATTTTTAGGGAAAGCATGGGATATAGGAGGTAAAATCAGAGGCTTGTATCGATCTGGAATTTTACAAGGTATATGGGTATGTGAAAATGCTGCAGAATCAGTCTTGGTCTCTTGAGGTTCATCAGTTTGAAGATGGTCATCACAAGATTCGGAAGAAAGGTCTTGATCAAGCTCAAAAGCATGAAAATCTTTGGTATTCACAATTTTCAAAGGGAAGGAATAAAATGCAGGCCAATGATATTTTCTCAAATACAATATACTTTGTAAAGCCTTCTTGACATTCTCGGGAAAAGAGAAGAAATAATTTATGACAAAGAACAAAATGTCTTGGATGAAATTCCAAATTGAATACCTGATCTTTCCATATTGTCCTTTCATGTTTCTGCTGGTCAGGTTCATCCTCTAGTGGAGTCCTTGGATCTGATCTCGAAACTGATTTAGAGTCGCCAGGTGAATGATTTCATCCTTGCGGTGTCTGATTATTGTCCACCATCAACAATCAGATCTGAACTTGATTAGATCTTACTGAGGAAACCAGATATTTAATTCATAAACTAGACCAGAGATTGACTGAAGCAGCGTTTATCTACTTTCGCTAATGCAAAGCAAGAGCGTTTCGAAGGCTACCTTGCTAACTTCAGGCTCCGTTTGTAGTTTATAAAACGAATAAAAATAACAAGTAATAATTTTGTGTTCCCCAGTATTTTCGCCACTATGTTATGGCATAAATCTACCTCAGGCTGAGGAAGGTAGAGTCTAGGGTAACATCAAACCACGCTTAACCTGGTAGCTAGCCCTACCAGATTGGGAGAGGGCTCTCTCCTTATTAATCTCAGCAAAAAATGATCAGTGAGGCTTGAGATGACTTAAATGAAGGCTGATTTTAGGCTAGGTTTATATGTAAAAGAGTTTGATTTGATTTTGAGGGTGTTTGTTGGATCAAAGGGAAAGGCAGATTTTGGGTCTGGGGAACGAGGCCTAGTTTTTGCAGAGATCTGAATGGGGCAAGGTAGGAAATTGTTTTGACACTTCAATTTTGAATGAAATGGATAGCTCAGACTAGTGAGGAGTTGAAGAGGGAAATAAAACTTTAGGGATCCTCTTCAAATAGCTGAAAACATAAAAAATTAAACAAACCCTAGGTAGAGCACTGCAACTTTTAATGAATTCCACCTTTATCCTTGTTTGTTTAACTTAAGAATAAATAAGAGGGAAAATGATACACATGAAACACCAGTAAACTTACATTAACAGAGAGAAACACATCATCAAAAAAAAGAGCCACATGAATCCCAAGGAGTGCTGCAAACCCTGGTCTATTCCTTTGCCAAACTGCAGAGATGAATGTACAATGATGCTCAAAGAAATCCCAAGTGTCCAACCTATGCTAATGACTGAAAAACTACAAGATATAGACAAAAATAACTCATCCCTAACCTCTAGGGGTCGAGCTCACAAGTTTAGGAGCTTTTTCAACAAGATCTAAGCTGAGAATTGGAAAATAGGTAGTGGAACAACTTGCCTCTATAAGATAGGAAACTGATTCATTCAGTTGCAATTCACCCTTTGATGGATGAATCTACCTCCATGAGTAAAAATTTAACAAAATTACATCAATACCCATAAAATTACATCAAATTACATCATGAGTTTAACATTTGGGAGTAAGAAAGTCAAATTGTCCAAAACTAGGTGAAAAACAGAGTTACTGAGTCAAAAATGAGCAAAATCCCCAATGCGTCGCGCCTGATTTCTCTATGTGTCGCGCCAGTTTGGAGCTGATTTTGAAGGCCTTCCCGTGTCTAAATTGGCTCTAAGTGGGCTTGTTAGAAAAGTATGCCTGTATACTTTCCAACACAAGTGGAATTTCTGAATTTGGCTTCCATTTTCCCCTCCAAAAATGAGTTCTCCTAACACTGCTTCCCGTGTGTCCAAAAAGGGGCAAAAAGGTCTTTTTTAGGGTGTTTTTGACCCTTCTGGAAGCCCAAAACCTGTCAAAATATCTTGGCCATAGGTAGGCATGCATAAATTTTCATGAATAATCCAAAAATATAAATTTTTACCCAAGAGGATCTCCCAATCATAAGTGCATGCCAAGTGGCGCGACGCATAGAGCTGAAAAATCTGTGTTTAGGCCAAAAAAATCAAAATTTGTAAAAAGTGTCGCAAATTTCTTGAAATTTGGGCTGAATGTCCTCCATCATGTACCATGATGGGCCAAGGAAGCCTCAGCCAAAATCTGAAGTCTATCTTTCCTTTTCCGACGCTTCCTCGATGCCTTCTTCATCTCTGTCATAAGAGGAATCTGTCTCCATGTTTGCCAAAGTCTATATTGTCTTAGATGAGTATAGAGAATTTTGGTTTTTGTTGCCAAATGTGTGATAATATGTGAGGGACTATGAAGGGAGAGGATGAGGGGATTTTTAGGAATATTTCTAATTGAAATTTTCCAATTAAAGAGCTTTAAGGGCAGCTTCTAGGCTTTTTGGGATAGCATTGGGGGTTGGAAAATTTGTAACTTGGATTTGGGATAATGGGAATTGGGATAGGGAATGAGTGATTTATGGATATGAGGGAATAGGGAAATGGAACAATAATAACAATTATGAGGGAATACAAGGTGGGGAAGTAGGAGTGATAGGCACAAACCAATTTCTAAACCCTAAGGAAACAATCCTTGCACAAGATAATAGGATTTGAATTTTTGTTTAAATCCTCATAAATATCACAAAAACCATGTTCATTGGAAATGAAGAGGTTACTTGACTTACTTGGACAAAGAGGAAACTGAGAAAATTGAAGTTTTGAATGAAATTGTGGTGAAAAGAGCTTGCAGCTCTATGCACCGTGCCACAACCCAACGCATCACACCACAAACCCAACGAGTCGCGCCATTTTGCAGGAGAATTTTGGAGACCTTCCCTGTGTCCAAATTGGTCACAGGATATCTTGTTGGAAATCTTATTGAGTCTAATTTCTAACCCAACTGGAATTTTTCAATTTGGAGTTCATTTTCCCTGTCAAAAATCAAATCTCCTAAGACTGGTCAAAATGTGCAAAATGAGGCTGCCTCAAGGCAGAGTGCTGTTGCAGTCAACTTTTGAAGGTCTTCCTCAACTCCAAATTGAGCTCATGATAGCTCATTGGAAATCTCTTTGTTTCTATCTATCAGTCGATGCATCAAGCAAGTCATTTGGCTAACCAAGCTAGGATAAAACCTGATTTTTCCAAGGTCACTTTAGAGGTGCATCAATTCTCCTGAGGCAACGGTAGTTTTGAAATTTCTATAAAAAAATGACACCTGTGTAAAAAGTGAAGGAAATTTTTCTTCCTTGGCCTATTTGGGACAAAACCCTCTCTCAGTTTTCCCAAATTCATCTTTTATGGCTCAGAAAAATCATAGAAGTAAAACCTATCCCGATGTGTGGAACAAGGGATTTGTTGAAATGAAGCGAAATGAAGGGGATAAGGGGCTTCTAAATTCTTGAGAAAATTTTGGGAATTAGGGAGGGATGTTAGGAAGTAGGGGAAAGTGGAATTTCAGAGATTGAGTGAGGGGAAGGGGTCCAAAAGGGAAAAACACAGGCCTAGCCTAGAAAATTGCCATGATATAGCAAGAAACTAGGGTTTGTGCAAAAATGAGGAATTTGGGGGATCTCAGTGATGGGAATTGTTTAATAAGGTACGTTAAGGATAGGGGAAGGTGTATGAACATTAGGATACAATTTTTGCTGATGATTTGACCATCCAAGAGAAATTACCTTCAAAACCCTAGGAGAGGGAAATGAACCTTACCTAGGCACAAATGAAGCATGAACAAGGTGCAAAATGACCCAGTGGAACTTCACATGATGATGAAAAACCTTTGAATGATGGTACACTCAGCTGAATGGTGACATGGACCAACATTTGGACAACTTTGAAAGGAGTGTTAGAAAACCCTAGACCTAATACCTAGTGACCAAATTTTACTTGAAGACTCACTGAAACGACAAAATTTGACCTTGACACCTTAAAATCACTTTGTAAGAGCATATTTGATCACTGGAGGAAGGTTGCGAATACTGAAACTAACAGTTCCGACCCACATTATACCATGTTATGTTCATCCCGCCCATAACATATTCCTAACCCTTTGTATATTACAAACACCCATTGCATAAACTATCCCTAGGCCCTGCCTATCAAATCCCCAAAAGATTCCTTCCATTTTACCATCCGTCCGATCATCATTTGTTAGATCCAATGACCAATACCTTATTTCGCATCCCCGATTGTCAAAAATTTAACACCAACAAGAGCTTGCGAAATAAGTTATTTTCGCAACCCCGCTCCATGCTACGTGGCAGCCTTTAATTCCTTCACATCCTCATGCCAGAAATAAATTACCATATTTTTGCAATGCGAAAACCACTCGGCTGTTTTCTGCCTGTATGAATAAAAATACCCTGCCATTTGAAATTTTACTCAGTGCCCTTAAAGTTTAATCAATGATTGTTAAAACATAAAGCTACACTTTCGAACCATTTCACCATTCTGTTCAAATTTGCATGAAGAAAGAGCTCTACCGACCTATTCAAAAGCAAACGATTACTCTGATGACTTGTTATCAAGCCATTTCAACCAGAATTCAAACCTCTTGATGCCAAAGCCGCTGCGGATTTCGATTTGAATAAATATAAAGACCAGAAAAGGTTCTGCTGCCTCCAAAACCTCCTCTATAAAAATAAAACACCTATTCCAGGTATTCCCCAGTGCAAAGGCCTATTCTTAAGCAAAGAAAGTAATTATTTAATCAATTGAAGCTTTGCAGACCCTAAGAAAAGCCAATGTTGCATCTCAAACCCATTCTGCAGACTGATATCATCCTTTCATAGTATTCCTGAGGGCCTGAGCTTATTTCTTCATCACAGAAGAGTATTTAATTGATAAAAAAAAACAAATCAATGACTTCCCAAGGTATTGTGATAGTCAATCCCATGCAACCTCCTGTTGTTGATGTGGAACATACCCCCCTTGTAGATAGAGACTTCAAAATTAGTGACCCTGTCACTGATTTTAACCTCCTTGAGCTCCATTGCTGGAGCTATGATAAGTCAATTGACCAAGTTGATGATGTTTATCTTTGGGAGTCAAATTTTCCCAAGTATATTGTCCCACGGACCTTCTAGTGTCCAGAGGTTATCAATCTCTGTAAAACCAGTTCTCTGCCTGATCAAAGAGCCCTTGTAACCCCTGGTAAAGATATTTTATTCACCATCACAGATGAATCAATAAACCAAACGCTACAAATTCAACCTAGGCCTGATGAAACCCCACTGTATATTGAGACCCTTACTGATTTATATCTAAATATTGAATTTCCAAAGAGGTTCCAGATATTCCAAACATTCATTCCCTCATCAGTAGAAACTCCCAAGACTAACCCTCCTTATCCAACTGCTATATTCTCTGAGAGAACCAGGCATATCATCATAATTTTGTTTTGTATTTTGGGTTATTTTACTGATGAGCATGTTGATGCTTCACTCCTAGGTTTTCTTTCTATTTTCTCCCCTGGTCAGGCTCCTGCTTCTATATACAATTTTTCCCAATACCTCTCTAATACAATGCATGAAAATCTGGTTAAATTACCATAGGAGGGAGTGTTCAAGTATTCATTTGTTTTGTTCCATATGTTCCTATACTTTCAATTTGAAAGATTTGCAATCAACCTTCAAAAACTGGATGTTGAAGGTAATCCTCAATCAATAATCTTTTGGACTTCATTAATCAGGAAAGATTCCACAGAGTTCCATAGAAAGACTTCATTGACTCATTCATCTATCCAATTGTCAACATGCTGAACAACAACAATCAATCAAGAGTTAGTGATGAAATAAAAATGGTCTTGCAGTTATCAGAACATATTAGGACATGAGATTGATATCTTTATCAAAAACACATTAACATTAGGGCATATGGATCTCAACTCATTCCATATAAACTACCCAAATAACTCCCAATGAGGTTATTTTCACTTGAATATATCAAACAGATCCTTAACTCTCATGAAGTGATTTTCTTGTCAGCTAAGAAGAAAACACAATAAAATAAAAAACCATATTGGTCCCTTCATCTGTAATAACAAGACTACTAGTCAATAGGCAAAAAAGTGTCTTTAGGAATTCAGGTTCAGCGAAATATTCAAATGGAATTATGATCCTTTAGGAGTTATCAGCAAGCTAAGAATCAAATTTAAGTTAACTCCTTTTGTCCATGAGTCCAAGCCAGACATTGAGAAATACCCCAATTAGTCTGAATGGTTGGAAAACACTTTGAAAGAGGAAGAGAAGCAAGGTGATACTAGTTCCATCTTGCAGACTCCAGCCCCACAGGATAGGAACTCCCAAAGAGTCAGAGAAGAAGGATCGTACTCAGCTCAAACCACCACTGAAACAAAATTAATATTGATGTACAGGAAGAAGCCCAAATTAAATCTTGTAAATGAACAATTTGAAACTATTGAGATCATAGATACATATACAGTGGTAAAAGATAATTCACCTCCAAAAGTTTTAGAGGAAACTCACTAGCCTTCAACATCTAATACGAAGATTATTCAGAAACAACATAGTGTTGAAGTGTCTTCATCAAGTAACCCAACAGATAAAGAACATGATATAATGTAGAAGTACAAGGAAATCAAACTCAGGAATCAGTCATTAAAAGCAGATACTTATGCCCAATACTGGAAGCAAACACCTAGTGACCAGAGTAGGTTACTTTTTGCATTTGATTACAAGACAAGGAAGATGCAGATGACTTTCTTACAGCCTATAGTGAAGCATCCTAAGTCATCAAAAGATTATAAGAAGACATCATATGAAGTTCAAGCTAAATATCTTCATCCTATAGACCAAATAGAATTTCATAAGCAAGCTGGTGAAATGGTATATTCTACCATGACCAATAAAGCCATGAGTGTTCAAAAGATGCAAAATACTGTAGAAAACATCAAAGATCAGTTAAATTTAGAAAAAGATTCCTCACAAGCTAAGGACACCATAATTAAATCTCTAGAAGAATTGGTCATAGAGGTAGGATATGATCCTAAAAATATCAAAGTTGCTAAAGAACTTATTAAGAAAAAGAATGCAGACATTTTTGCATTAAAGAAACAACTCAAATTCCCTCCTACTGAACATCCACAAGCCAAAGAAGTATTACAGGATGAAAGCCAAAAAGATGAGATGATGAACCTCATTCTTCAATTAACTACCCAATTGAAAGAAATGGAGAAAGAGATGGATAAGTTAGTGCAGGAGAAAAAGGCAAGCTTGGAAGCAATCCTTGTCACTGCTATTTCTACAGTCACTACAACAGTTCCTTTTACTTTAGTAGATTCATTCACCACATTAGTTCCAGTAGCTACAACACTTCCCACTACATCAACAACTACATCAGCTACAGAGTCATCTACAACAGCAACACAACCTAGTGATGAAGCATGTAAACTAGTTAAAGCAATGCAATAAATTCCCATCCAGAGTAATGGAATAAATAGAATTAAAGAACAGTTAAAAAGTCCAGAGGATGAGAAGGAACTAGTACAAATCATGCACAATAATGAAGTACAGAATTCAAACAGATTGACTGAATAATTACAGAAGTTAGAGAAAGAGTTGACATTGAAAGAACCACTTTCCCAAGATAAACAACATCTGTGGGCTAATATCATTGAATCTGTCAATGATATTTGTCCATCCATTCAAGTTATTTATGAGTAGAAGGATCTAATCAAAGCAGCAAGTGAACCCATTCAGAAAATCAAGGAAGAACTTGGTTAAAAGCCAGAAGACGCCAATGAAATCATTAAGTTTCTTAATTCCAAGAACAAGCAGGAATTGGAAGAAATCGGCATTAATGACAGAACTGAAACAATCCTAGAAGTTAGGAAGGTAATTTCTAAAAGGAAGTTAATGGTACAACTTGAAGACAAGTGTCAGAACATGGAACTTGCCATAACCAGATTCATGGTGAAGTTTGATATTTTGAGGTAGAAAGGCCTACCAAATCCATTGGTTATCAATGATAGATTGATGAAACATGAGGATTATGATAAGAAAATCAGAGAAGTGGCAAAGGAACAAGCCAACAACTCATCCATGAAGGGAATTCCAATAGGAAAGGTTCTCTATCAGAGTTTGAAAACCTCTTTTAACTCCAGCATGAGGTAAAACAAATATTCATAAATAAGCCTACATTTGAAAAATACACAGAGGCTGATGAGATATTCAGAAGAATGGTAAACATTAAATTACCAGATGTAGAATCTTGGGAGAAACTGAATGATCTACTGTGGTAGTGAAAATTTAAATGGTAAAAGAGTAGTTGACATGAAAACAGATTAAAAGCAGTCAGGATAAAAGTAAAAAGAGAAGTTAAAGGTTAATGTAATGTAGTAACAAGTTAAAGAGTATAAGATGACAAAGCATAGTGAAATATAACCAGCGTAAAGAACACTCAACAGCTTAAAAGACAATCAACGTTGAGTAACAAAAAAATATCAAACAACAAACAACAAAATCAATAAAAGCATGGATAACTTGCATTAGTTAGATAACTGTCTCTATCTTTTTGCATGAAGATATATTTTTTTCATTGAATAATTCCTATGTCTGTTTTAGGATATTTTGTAATAGTTTTTGTATAAATACTTCATAATTTGAAGTATTGAGGGTGGATTGTGGATTGCTAAACATTTCTATAGTTTTATTGATCAGAACTTGAGGGTTGAGTGTACCATTTTCAAGTCAGTAGATTGGATTGAGAAATAAAGGAATTATATTACAGGATTCATGTGTTGGGCCACTTCAGTGAAGTAATTTCAATTTTTTTTTGTTATTTTCTAAAGTTTTTCACATACTTGCATGTTTTCTGAATCTAAATGTATAACAGGAATATTATTTTAGAACTTGTTAAAAAACACTTTGTCTTGAACTGTTATTTCATTTTCATGTTTTCTACTGATATCCAGATTAGGGAATTCTTCACTGCTCCCTAGTTTTGATTGACCTCTATCATTTCCATCATTATCTGGATCTGATAATCCCTAATTTCTCTCTCATCCCTATTGAAACCATGTCATCATCCAGCCTAAAGATCTGAATCAGCTTAGCTACCTTGCCTTGTGAACACTTCCTTTAGAACTTGATTCTACTCTGTTGCTTGACACATTGACTCCATTAGCCCAATGGAAAACATACCTACATCTATCCATATGAATCAATGATTCCACCACCAAACCAAACCAAAATCAAAACCCAATCAATCTTACATAACTAGCCTAAAATCAACTAAAAACAACAAAGTTAAATCATAAAGAGAGAGCCCTCTCTGACCATTAGGAAAGGCTAGATCCTAAGCTTAAAAGTAGGTTTGTGGTTACCTCTAATATTATTTAAAACAAAAAGATTAACAACCCTAAGAATTGTTGGAGTGATAACATACAGGCGACCATACTGGGGAGATCAGTCCTCAGTTTTAAAATAAACCTTAAAGCAAATAATTTTACTTATCTTTTCACCTTAAGGTTGTTTTAGGGTTGTTATTAAATTTGTTTTATTGCTGTACAATTGTATTCATGGCTGCTAGATACCCTTGGTATCTATTCAGCTTCTTGCTTTCATGGAATCTCCCCCTAGGGGCCATATGTCTCTCGACATCCTCGAGAGTGTCCCTAAGCCATGATGGTTATCTCTTCATTGAAGGAGGTGGATCAATAGGGTCCATCGGTCCTTCAACATCGAGCATCGTCTCATCCTTCAGTTCTTCTTGATTTCCAGGCCTTGCTTCATGGTCTTCCTCAGATCTCAGAAGATTGATTACTTCCCTCAGGGAAGCATCCTCGTCAAAGGTAACATCGTGGCATATATCCACTTTCCTTTGACTAGGCACATAGACTCTATAGGCCTTCGAAGTTTTGTTGTAGCCCACAAACATTCCCTTCTTTCTAGAAGCATCCAGCTTGCTCCTCTTCTCCTTTGGTACATTAAAATAAATAGGACATTCAAAAACTCTAAAAAATGAGACGTTAGGTTTCTTACCAGAGAAAACCTCTTCAAGAGTTTTGGAGTCCAGAGCGGAATGCAAGCATCAATTTTGTATGTACGTAGATGTGTTTGCAGCTTCTCCCCACAGAAACTTCGGAAGACCTTGGTTATATAGCATGACATGGGAAACTTCCACAATGGTCCTGTTCTTTCTTTCAGCAACACCATTTTTCTCAAGAGTATAGACATTTGTGGTCTCCCTCTTGATGCCAACTTCTCTGCAAAAGTTCTTGAACTCGTTCTTTTCATATTCAGTTCCATTATCAATCCTCAATACCTTGATATTCTTCCTTGTTGAATTTTCCACCAAGGCTTTGAAGGTACAAAACCAGCCTCATCCTTATTCTTCAAGAAGTATATCCAGGTTTTGTGAGAGAAGTAATCTATGAACGTCATATAATAATATCCTCCTAAGGATGTCGCGGGAAGCATACCAGATAGATCATAATGTACCAATTTCAAGACATCATATGTCTTTATGACATTTGATGGGAAAGGTCCCCTTGTATGCTTTCCTTCGGCACAACCCTGACATACACCTTCATGATCATTTGTGAACTCAGGCATCCCTATCACCACCTTCCTTTCTTCAGGAAGGGCTTTGTAGTGAAGGTGTCCAAACCTTCAGTGTCGTAGTTTAGTCTTTCGGATAGTATCACATGCCATCGCTCCCAATGGACTTCCTCCAACCTGGTAGAGTGTATCAACTACCCAATCGTGATAGCTTCCTTGAAACTCTTCTTCTAGATGCACACCTTGCCATCAATGAATGCCACATTGAAACCTTTGTCTTCCATGGTCGAAATAGACACAAGGTTCTTCTTCAAATCATGTACATATAGTACATCTTGCAAGCGGAGGACTTGAACTTGAGACAAGTGGAGGGTCACAGTCCCTGTCCCTTTCACGGGATATGTGGCATTATCTCCAAGGATAATTTTCAAATTAAAATCCTTCTCAACCATATCAGAAAGTGCTTCCTTGAACCCAGTGATGTGCCTTGAGGCACCACTATCTATTAACTAGACATCCATAGTTTCGGGTGGAGATGCAGCAAAGAGGGCAGATACAAGAATGGATTCATTTCTTTTATCATCAACAACATTAGATTCCTCATACCTGGAATTTCTCGACCTTTTGTGAGGTTTCCCATTTCCACTAGAGGAAGCCTTCCTCTTTCCTTTGAACCTGTTGTTCCTTTGATTTCCATTCCTCCGTCTGTTGTTGTTATCATCATCATCAGGAGAATACTTCTTGAAAGGGCATTCTATAGCATAGTGTTCGGTCTTGTGACATGTGTAACATTCTCCTTTCTTTCCCTGGGCCCCTGTTCTTCCTTTGTTCCTCGAGCCACCATTGTTCTTCTTCTTAGCACGAGCAGTGAAGGAAAAATTTCCTTTATTTTCATATTCCTTCATCCTTGTCTCTTCTTGTAAGCATCTCGATAGTACTTTTTCAAAATCAGGTATCACGTTGTTATTGAGAATGGTAGTATTGAATACATGCCATTCGGAGGAGAGACCTCCAAGTGCGGTGAGAACCATTTCTAGATTAGCTATTGTCTCCCCAATGGACAGAAGATTATTTCTAATTTCAATCAATTTCATAAAATATGATTGAACATATTTATCCCTGCCTTTCTTTAGATTCTTTAGTTGGTTCTTGAAGAAGAAGACTTGATTTGTATTGTTGGCCTTGAACATGTTGACCAACATATCATACATCTCCTTGGATGTGCCCAAATCAGAGATATAGGCAACCAGAATCTTGTGAATTGAATCCAGGATCATCAACTTTGATTTAATTTCCTCCTTCTTATACTTTGACTTGGTGGCAGCAGGTGCAGATGATGGAGGCTCTTGGATTTTACCCTGCACATAGTCCATGACATCTTGGTCTTCCAACGTAAGATCCAAAGTCATCTTCCAGGCATGGAAGTCTTCCTTCCTAGTCAATTTGTCATCATCTTTAAAGCCATTATAGTTTTAGGTACCCATGTTCTTCTTTGGTGATTGCTACAAAATTTGGATTGTCTTCACCTCAGCTCTGTTTCCATGTAAATTTTCATAGATGTTCTATGCTTGATGCAAATTTACTTTTTATCTCCAATATCAAACATCAATCACATAAACAAGAAAGTAAAATGATGATAGAACATACCAATAGATCGACAAAAGACAAGACAAAAGTGTACTTAACTTGATCAACAAAATATATGTGTTGTGGTGCATTATGATGGTCAACAGGATGCTTCAACTAGAAAAGTATCAATATGTTCAGCCAACCAAAAGCGTCACAAAACCCTCTCGAACAGCTATATCAGTCAACCCAAAGTCAACAAAAGTCAACATTGTCCCAGTCAATGGTCAACACAAAACAACAACAACAAAAAGTAATGCAGCCTGGTCAAAGTCAACGACCAACCTCGATTTCAGTGCCAAAAAATGTGGACTAGAGAAATCAAAATTTTGACCAAGTTTGGGGTCAGTTTGATCATGTGTTGACCAAAGTCAACGATGGTCAAATCTGCATTGAAAACCTTAGGTCGAAAATAGAAAATCCTTTTGTTGCGTTTTCCCACGTGTGGAGAAGAAGAGACTCCAAGTGATGATCGAACCAATCAGAGGCAGAGAGAGAATGTGTGATGAGTGATGGATGAAATGACCTCAAAATTTGACCTCTATATATCCATCAGTGAGGGTGTGTGACACATCCGTTGGGGCTTCAAGCCTACATTTCAATTTTGGCCGATCTTGCACATAAGTGGATTTAATTTAAAATAAATGTTCTACTCATCGAATCAAGATGATATTTAGATCGATCTTGCACCTCTCTGAAAGAGGAATCCAATCAAAATATTGGCATCTTCATTTGAGCATCACAACAAGGAGCTTGGAACTAGTTGTCCAAAATTAACATTTATGGCACACCATTTTCTTGTGGCCTTCCTAGAACTATTTTCTCTCTATGAATATTGTGGTATGGACAATAAATATCAAACTCATTGTTGTAATTTTTGGCTCCATTATATGATATAAGACACTTCAACTCATTTGATGTCTCATTCTCAACCAAAATTTTCCTTTTTATTAAAAATATCGAAGAAATCATATTTGTTTCTAATGCAATAAACCCAAGTTTTACTAGTTGCATCATCAATAAATTAACATAATAATAGGGGCCACAAAGAGATGATACCTAAGCCTTCCCCCATACATTTGTATCCACAAGCTCTAAATTTTCACTGTTCTTTTCTTTCCCAACTACAAGAAATCAAATTCTTTTATGTTTCCTTTAAACACAGTACTCATATAATTCCAAATCAACCTTCTTAAAATCCAACAATAATTTCCTTGAGTGGATAATTTGCATCCCTATCTCAATCATGTGCCCAAGATTATGATGAAATATTGTTGTATTTTCTCCTATAGAAGCTAAAGAAATAGAAAGGCCAACATTACCAATAAATAAATAAAATGTACCTACCTTTTCTCCATTTGCTACTGTCCAAGATCATCTAGTAACCTTCCATGAATTAATTGTAAATGTTACTATAAAACCTTAACTTCCTAACTACCCTATTGAAACTAGATTTCTTAAATAGAGTGTGCATTACCTCTTTCAATGACCAATGGCTTCGATTCTGAAATTTTATCCATACCGTACACTTTCAACAATTATACATGTTTCATCATCACCCAAATAAAATCACCTTTAACATAATCTTTAAAATATTTCCTATGGGTTGTGGCATGAAATGAATCCCCCAAGCTTATCACCCAAGAATTACTAATGTTACCTATTGAAAGGATTAAAGAATCTTATAACACATCACCTACTACATTTTCTTCCTTATTATTCTCCTATTGTCCACCTCCTTTTTTATTTTAGAGACAAACAACATTTATTCTAGTGGCCTTTCTTCTCACAATGCCAACATTCTATTCTCCCTATAGATTTGGATATACCTATTTTAGACATTATATGAGGTATTTACTCTCTCTCTATCTTTGTCTTCTCTTGTTCTTCATATTGAAAACATTACTTAACATCTCACTTGTGTTTTTAAATCACATTTCCTTACTAAGGATAACACCAAAAACATCACCAAACTTTAAAATGTTTGAAGCAGAGAAAATATTACTCATAGTCATCACCAAGTCATTCCAACTTTCTGGTAATGAGCACAAAATAAAATATCCCTAACCATGTCATCAAATTTTACTCCAACTTATCTTAATTGATTGGTGACCATGTTAAATTCATTTAAATTATCATCAATAGACCCATCTTTTAACATCGTCATATTAAATAAATGCTTCAGAAGAAATACCTTTAAAGATAAGTTTTTTTCATAGATTTTAGCTAATGTCTTCATCAAATCCTTCATTTTCTTTTCTTTTGAAAATTTGAAAGCTACCCCTGTTTCTAGGCACGATTCCATTGTTCATGGTGCCTTTGTATCAAGAATATCTTGTTCTTAATCTTTCATAGTTGTTCCCTTCTTTTTTCTTCTACCTAATGGTAGAAAAATAATTTTCTAATACAAATATTTTTCCATTTTCATCTTCCATAGCTATTAGTTTTGGCCATCACACTTCTGAACCCTAAAACTTTATTTTTCCATTGCTACCACTTAAATTAGGAACCCTCCTTTCTTATGAGTTTGACCAGCCAAATTAATTTTCAACTCTAATATTATTTGTTAGGAATTAAAGTAATATAGCAACAAAATCAAAATTATTGCATAAATGAAAAGTAGAATTAAAACAATACATATGTGACACCAATATACATGGTTCACACAATTTGAGTTACATCCACGAAGAAATACCTGGTCCATTTTTTTTTTCCCATCCAATAAAATGAAGGGATACAATTGGTAGCATATTTGCTACAAAATCTTCTATTATATTTTACATTCTCCTCCATCTCAATTAGAGTTCTCTCTCAATAATACAATTGTAATACAATTCCATCATAAAAGGGAGAGTTGCCTTCTAAGATTAAAAATCCATAACATAACATTTACTATCAGATCTATGACTTAATAATGAATGATCCAAATTTATTATAAAATTACAATATTCCACAAGGTAATTTTTCAAAAAATATGAAACCCTTTCTAGGGCGGTTTCTAAAGAATCCTTGTTGAAAAATGCAACAATAAATTCTCAATTTGTTTTTTCCTTGATTAAATTGAGAAATTTTGAATTTCCACATCAGTAGATATCTTGGACACAGTTAATTTGTGTGACATGTCTTATTTCACCCATTTTATTCAGTAAATTTCAGTTCGAGGAGTTAAATTTCAGTTAAGAATGTGTGATTTCTAATTTGTAGAAATCAAGGTCAGTTATCTAGAGTTGTTTTCAGTTAAATAGTTCTAACTGTTGGAAGAACTAGTGGAAGGTCAGTTGTGTAGTGGGATTTCAGTCAAACGTAGTGATCATCTAATTAACTGATCAGTCAACCCAAAATAGCTAGTGCATGTAGGAATTCGAGTTCCCGAGGTTTGGTGGAGATTCCAAGATATTGTAACACCAATTATATACTAGTCTTGAGTGTACAGGTGTTGCATGTAGTCTAATGAACAACATAAGGAATTTAAAAATCCATATTGGACAAATTCCTAAATAATAGGGGCTTAATTTCTCAAGGAAAAACACAAGGAAATAAGAGCTCAAGCAAAGGCATAAATTGACTAAGTCTGGGTTAGAGCTTCTTAGTGAGCAGTGAGATTGGTTATTCACTTATAGGTTGTGCTCAGTTGAGAAAATAAATTGTAATACATCTCTATTCATCATATTAATGTAATCAGTAATTGGGGTTTTTAGCAGATTGATTTCACTAGAAACAATATTGTGTGTTATTTATTATTGCATGTCTAAAATTATTGTTCTAGATTGTGAATTACTTTCTGCAAAGCAGTAGAGTAGGTTTGTGTCTTGTGATTTTGATTAAAATTTCATGAGTAGTTGAAAATATACATTATAATTTCTAGATGGTATCATAGCAGGATTCACAGTAGAGCAGTAATTTCAAAGTTTTTTCTCAAGAGGTTCAAATTTGGAGTTCAGTGCAGCAAGATCTCTTTAGAGTTGAGAAGATGGCCTTCAATGGAATAAGGCTAGAGTATGCCTTGGAAGGAAGCTTTAATTTTTTTGCATGAAAGAATCGTATGGAGGTGATATTGGATGACAA
The DNA here is from genome assembly GCA_034641835.2 of Pinus albicaulis. NCBI lineage: Eukaryota > Viridiplantae > Streptophyta > Pinopsida > Pinales > Pinaceae > Pinus > Pinus albicaulis. Next base: position 174,744,183 of record CM076578.1, read on the forward strand.
TGGATTGCTAGAATACATTAAGACATATGTTGCAAAACCACTGGAATCTAACACCCAAAACCTTGCTCAGTGGAAGAAATATGTAGCCAAGGTGAAGGGAATAATATTGGAGGGAGTATGGGACCATATTGTCACAAATCTCCATGGGAATGAAACTCCTTATGGAATGTGGAAGGAATTGGAAAATATATTCCAGAATAGCAATGACTATAGGAAAATGGTGCTCAAGGATAAACTTTGAAATATTAAGATGCAGAAGAATGAAACTATTCAACAATATATATGCAGGTTCACACAAGTTTGTGATGATATTGTAGGATTTGGTGTTACTATTCCATATGATGACTTGGTAACCCTATCCCTTTTGGGCCTTCCTAAGAGTTGGCATAACTATCAAGATTCAGTGAACGAGAGGGAAAAAATACCAAATTGGGAACACTTATGATCTGATTTGGTATAGGAGGAAATAAGGCAGAATACCATAGATGGGACTTCATCCAAGGGTGAGGATGAAGAAAAATTTTCATTGGTTGGAAAGGAAAATAAGGGAAAAGGGAAGAAATCTCAACCCAAACCAGAGTCCAGCCAAGGGGGAAAAAAGAAATATTTGTCCAAAATTAAAGGAAAGAAAGAATACCTTAGGAGGAGCAGAAGGTGAGGCTTTGGCTTCACAATTTGAGCTTGAATTTACCCTTATTGCATGCATGTCCAACACAATGATGGGGAGCGTGCGGTACTTGGACTCAGGTCCCTCGTTCCACATGACAGGGTGCAGATACTTTTTCAGTGACTTTGAGGAGAAATATTTGCATATGCACATTAATATGGGGGACAAAGAAACGTATAGTATGATTGGGTTCGGTACAATCACCTTTCAGAGGGAGTCAGGCTCCCCCCTCAGGCTTCCCCCTCAGGCTCAAGGATGTCATGTTTATTCTGAGCCTGAAGAAAAATATCATCTTTGTTGCAGTTTGAAGACTGTGGTTATGATGTGATCTTTAGAAAAGGAAAGGAATTCGTGAGACACATAGGCATGGGATAGGTGAATTAGATCGGGCTTTGTGCCAAGAACATGTATAAGCTATATGTGGAAGATTATGTTGCATTAAGCACAAAGGAAGAGAAGGTGAAAAGTGGCAATGTTGGTGAAATTTGGCACAAAAGACTTATCCATTTGCATCAAGGTGCCCTAAATAGTATGAAACAAATAACCACAAGCCTCCCAAAAGTAGCACTCAAGAAATAGGATGTATGCAAAGGATGTACCTTGAGGAAGTACACAAAATTCACATTCCATGATCGGGACAGTAAAGCACATGCAACCCTTGAAAGGATCCACTTTGATGTATGTGGAACTTTCTTGATAACCTCCACTACCAGACAAATATTTTGTCATTTTTATTGATGACTTCTAATGGAAGTGTTGGATCTTCTTCATTCGAAAGAAAGATGAGACATTGTACAAGTTCATAGAATTCAAGGCACTGGTTGAGAAAGAAACTGACAAGAATGTGAAGGCTCTCTCGAGAGATAATGGAGGTGATTATGTGTCGAATGAATTCAAAAAATTCTATGTGAAAGAACGACCCACAACAGAATGTGGTGGAAGAGAGAAAAATTGTAGCATTGTGGGAGCAGGGAGGGCGATGTTGCATGAACAGGGCATACCACTGCACTTGTGGGAAGAAGAATTCAACACAACAATATATTTGAAGAACCAGAGTCCTCATCGGATTATGGGCATGATTACATCGGAGGAGGCTTTCTCAGGGATAAAGCCAGATGTGTCGCACTTCAGGATATTTCGAGCCTCTATTTACTACCATGTCTCCAAATAATTAAGGAAGAAGCTTGAGCCGTAACATAATTGGAGGTCTTTGTGGGTTACACAAACTCCCCACAACCACCTTATGTATTTTCCATCCTTTAGAATAAAATTTTTGCGAAGGGATGTAAAATTTGATGAGGAGAAAGTGATGTCATGCTCTCTTGAGAGGGACCTTCATATCCCACTAGAAGAAGAGATTTTAGCTCCAGAGGAGGAACCTCAAGAAGTTGTGGAGCAACCACAAAATAGGAGTAGAGAGTGGAGACAACCACTCAAGAATAAAGATCCACAAAAGGCATAAAAAAGAACCAGGGAAGTTGATAGACTTGTGTAGGATGAGAGGGAGAATGTGGGAGCTCCTTCAAATTTTCCAAAGCAGAGAAGGTCACTTGATCGATACACTAGCTACATGGATCTAATGACTCAAATTGTATAGACTAAGCCATCCTCTTTCAAGGAAGCAGTAGAGAAACCTATATGGGTAAATGTAATGGTGGAAGAGTATGAATCCATTGTAAATAAAAGTGTTTGGGAAGTGGTCCCAAGGCAAGTAGATAAATAATTTTTGGGTTTGAGATGGATCTTCAACGTAAAGAAAGCAACAGACAAAAGCATACATAAGTATAAGGCCATATTTGTGGCCAAGGGGTACTCTCAAGTTAAGGGAATTGACTATGAGGAGACCTTCACTCTTGTAGCAAGGTACTCCTCCATTAGATCAATTCTTGCACTAGCTGCAGAGATGGGGTTGAAGATCCACCAAATAGATGTAGAAACAACATTCCTCAATGGATTTGTTGAGGAAGAGGTGTAAATTGAGAAACCATAAGGCTTTGAGACTTTTGATCATGAGTCTCATGTGTGTTGATTCAAGAAAGTGTTGTATGGTCTTAAACAAGCACCTTGTGCTTGGTACACTAGGATCAATAATTATCTCATCGGTTTGGGCTTCACCAAAAATGAGGTAGATGAAAACCTTTATCATATATTGGCATAAGGTAACTTTATCATTATTTTCTTATATGTTGATGATTTGGATTTTAACTACTGATGAAAAGATGATCGGACCTTGCAAGAGAATTTGAAATGAAGGACATGGGTCTCATGCACTACTTCCTCTAGTTGGAAGCATGGAAAGGTGACAAGGTACTGTTTGTCTCTCAAGGAAAGTATGAAAATGAGAAACTGCAGAGATTCCACATGGAGAGTTGAAAAACCATGGAGACACCTCTAGCAACCGATTGGAGGAAGGACGATGCCACTTCAGGTAAGGAAGTGGATGCTACCATTTATCGTCAACTAGTGGGTTCACTGATGTACCTTGTGGACACACGACCAGATATGTGTGATGCATTCAACCAACTAAGCCAAGGTATGTTTAGGCCAACCAAATTATTTTGGAAGGCAACTAAGCATGTTTTACAGTACCTCAGAGGCACTACCCATTTTGGTCTATGGTACAGATAGACAAAGGGAGTGAAGTTGTGTGGTTTCAAAGATGTACATTAGGTGGGGGTTCCATCAGACTGAAAGAGTGCATCAGCTGAAATTTTTAGAGTTGGGTCCGGAACTTTTTCTTGGTACAATAGGAAGAAAATATATGTGGCGCTCAACTCAGAAAAATCAGAATACATGGATGTAAATCAATCATCATGTGAGGCAATCTATATGAGAAACATACTTGCTAGATTGTTTGGACATATGATGGATCCAATTGTGATATACTATGATAATCAGAGTTGCATTAATCTCTCTGAAGATCTTGTTTTTCACTTTCGATCCAAGCATATAGATATATGGTATCACCATTTATAGGGTTGTGTGCAGAGGCAGATAATGTTGTTGCAGTACATTCCGATAGAGGAACAAGATGCTGAAATTTTGAAAAAGGCCTTGTTAAGAGGGAAGTTCGAGTTCCACATGTGTAGGATAGGGGTGGTTGATATTCCATTTCTTGCTCAGAGGGAATGTTGAAAAATGCAACACGAAATTCTCAATTTGATTTTTCCTTGATTAAATTGATAAAATTTGAATTTCCACACCAATGGAGAACTTGGATGCAGTTAAATTGTGTGACATGGCTTGTGTCACCCAATTTACTCAGTGAATTCGAGTTGGAGGACTTAGATTTTAGTTAAGCATGTGTGATTTCTAATTTGTAGCAATAAAGGTCAGTTATATAAGGCTGTTTTCAGTTAAAATATTTCTAAATGTTGGAGGAACTAGTGGAAGTTCAGTTGTGGAGTGGGACTTTAGTAAAACTCAGTGATCATCCAGTTAACTAATAAATCAACCTAAAATATATAGTGCATGCATATAACTCGAGTTCCCCAGGATTTGTGGGGATTCCAAGGCAGTGTAACATCAGTTGTAGACTAGTCTTCAATGTACATGTGTTGCATGCAATCAGAGGATCAATCTAAAAAATTATGCAATCATTTTTGGAGAAATTCCTAAATAATAGTGGCCTAATTTATCAAGGAAAAATGTAAGGAAATAATAGCTGAAGCAGAGGCATAAATTGACTAAGTCTAGGTCAGAGCTTCTCAATGAGTAGTGAGATAGGTTATTTACTTGCAGGTTGTGCTCAGTTGAGAAAAGCATTTGTAATGCATATCTATTCATCATATTAATGCAAGCAGGCATTAGGGTTTTAGAAGATTGCTTTCCCCGAAAAAAATATTGTGTGCACATGTGTCATTTATTATTGCATGTATGAAATTATTGTTCTAGATTGTGAATTACTTTCCGTAGAGAAGTTGGGTAGGTTTGTGTCTTGTGATTTTAATTAAAATTCCATGAGTAGTTGCAAATGTACATCATAATTTATACAATTCTTGTTGTGATCTAGGTGGATATTGGTGGCCACCCACCTATTCCACTTGTGGCCCCACCATCGTTTCTTTTAGTTTTTCAGTTTCCTTAATTATAGCACAATTTACTATTTTTAGCAGTTTTTCGAGTCGTGAACTTCCGGAGTCGTTTTGAGTTCTTAAATGACGTTTTTTGGGAAAACTGGGAGTAACACGGGTTATATGCTAAAGTTTCTCACTCAAAAGTTATAGTCCTTGGTTAGGTATTTCTAACAAGGTATTGAGCGCCTCATACAAAGATCATATGCCAAAGTTACATCCCTAGGAAGTTGATGTACCAATTTACCCAAACGATGCCCATAGTTTTGGTGCTTCATCTACTAGGGTTAGGTTTTTGGATGTTTAGGGTTTTCCATTATTTCTCAATAATAAATAGGCCCTCGAGCCTCATTGGAACACAGTTCGGAGGCCTGTAGCCACGACATCTCTTCTCAGAGATAAGCAACCAACGCCCTAGCTATTTTATTTCCGTTATGTTTGTAAACAAATTCAGTTCTTTGATATTAATGAAATGAAGTGTTATTTCCATAGCATTTTTGTATTTATGGTTATATGTGTATTTTTTTGCATTCCTGCATAAACCTGGATCATGTTGTCCCTCTCGATCCCTTGGATATAATAGCAGGGGGGAAATACTCCCTACATCCCCCATCAGGATGTGGGGTCAAAATGTAGCAAAAAAAAAGACCTATAAATCAATATGATAATCGAGTTCCATGACCAACACTCTCCCCTCTCCCTCACTACCTCACACAATCTCTCTCTCTCCCTCTCCCCCATTAATCTCTCTCTATATATGTTTCTTCTTCCCTATCTATCTACCGTTACTTCCTTCTTTATCTCTATATTCTTTCCTATCTCTCTTTGTTTATCTTCCCCTTCTAGCTCCATCTCTATCTCCCTCCATCTATCCTTTATTCTTTATCTCCGCCCTCCCCACCCCCCCCCCCCTCTCTCTCTCTCTCTCTCCCCCCTTGTCATATATATATTTCTTACTCTTCCTCTTGCTTCCCCCAACTTACTCTCCCTCTCTTCTTTGTCTATCCCCTCCCCCACATATCTCTGTCACTTGCTCATTCATTCACACTCTTTCTCTCCTCATTGTCCCTTCCGTTCTCTCTATCCCTTCATCCCTCCCTCAATCCCCTCTTCAAAACCATTCCCCTCCACCTCTATATCTCTCTTCCTCCCTATGTTTTCCACAACTCTCTCTCTCCCTCCCCTCCCCCCTCCCCACTCTACCTCTCTCCCCCTTCCCCACCATTTTTCCCTATATTTCTCATATTTCAACTCTCTCTCTTTCACTCTCTCTCTCTCTCACACACACACAATATTTTCCCCTTAGTAACTCACTCATTTTCCCCCACCCATCTCTCTATCACCCTCTCCCTTGGCCCCTCTATCTCTCCCTTCCCCCCCTCCCCCCACCCCTCACCTCCAACCACATCTTAACCATTTTCCCATGTGTTATAGTTATTGGAAACAAGAACGTGTGTGAGTTCCTAGTAGTAAGAAGATGCACAAGCTCCTAGCAGTAGGAATGCACATGCATTCCAAGTGTTAGAAATGTGCGCACATTCCTAATAGCATAAACATGTTCACATTCCTAGTGGTAGGAATGCATGTGTTCCTAGCACTAGGAATGCATTCATGTTCTTGCCACTAGGAATGCATGCGCATTTTTAGCACTAGGAATGTGCATTAATTTTATAAATTTTGAAAAAATAGTTGTGCATAAGAACAACATGTTCTCTACAACTCTACAAATTTTTATAGCGAGGTTCCATCATTTAATATATGCATTATATTTTACATGAAAAAATATACCATTGATAGAAAAACCCAAAATTCACAAAGTTAGACACACTTTCTATAAATATAGTAATATTTATAGAACCACCCTCATAGCCTTGTCAACATTCTTTCGTTAGCATAAGGAAGTAGCCCATAAATAAAAGAGTAGCATCTAGTTAAATAAAATATAACCATAGAAATTATTTACCATTAAAAAATAAAATTGAATAAAATTGAATGCATTGGTGTTAGGCACCTGTTTTCAAGCCCACAACTCCTTTATCTCCCACTTTGGCACCTAGCTCCTTGTGGCTTTAACTTCAAGGCGTTGTCTAATGAAGCCATAATTTTACTTGAACAGTTAATTTCTCACTCGAATCCGATGAAAATTCCTCAAGAAATTTGATAGTGGGAGTGTTTAAATAATTTTTTTAATGGAGAAATGGATTCAACAACATTAAAAACCCTTGGGGCACTCAAATACATGAAGCTTGAAAACCGTAACTTGAATTTAAAAAAAAATCTGCTAGATTTTCTCAAAATCATGTGGAAATTCCTATTGTTTTCTGGGCAAAAGTTGGTTTGTTTAGACTACACATAACTTTAATCAACCCCTTCAATTTGCAATGAAGAAGAAAATCTGTTTGAAAGAATGGATGACCACATGGAGTATCCCATAAAAAAGTCCTCAACATTAGTAGCTACTCCAAAATTAAAATACTTTTTGTATGTTTTTTTAGGTTTAGGTTATGTAGTTTCTCTATGCTAGTTAAAGATAGTATGTTTAGAAAATTTCTCTAGCATTTTCTCTATTTTTACAAGCCAAAGGCTTCTAATAGTAACATTATTTTTTTTATATACTCTTTGAACAACTCATTAATGACATAAAACTTTTTATGTACTACTTCATTTTAACTCTTGGGTATTGTTTTTTTATTAATAAATATATTTCCCTTGTTAATGAAAAAACATGTGTTGATGTATATTTCCTTCCATATTCAAAATGGAGTTAACAAGTGATATATATATATATATATATATATATATATATATATATATATATATATATATATATATATATATATATATAAAATTAATTAATTAATTAATTTTAATATTGAAAAATTTGTGATTTAAAGGGATTTTAGTTAAAAAGTTTGATTGGTATGCCCCTCATTATGAGGGGGTGTCTAATTCCTTTTTCGTCTATTTGACACATGGCACATTAAGAACGACTAGATCCATCCTAACTCCACATCTATCATAGTATAGAGGGATTAAAATTTGAAAAAATATTTGCACTTAATAGATTTGATAATTCTTTGTACATTGTACTTAAAACATTTTAGTTGTATATTGTTAAATATTGTTGTGTGTTCTTGAATACAAGACACATGTAAAATTCATTTTTCTACTCAACAAAAAGCTAACAAATTGAATATTAAAAACCAACATAAATTTATCTCAACTCTTAATTTATTTTTACTTACAGTAAGACTCATAGTAAAGATTTACACTTATAATTTGGTTCCTCTGTTTTATATATATATAAAAGAAAGCCAAGATAAACGAGCACAGGCTGTGGAAGACGTTATCTTGATGTTCTGTGAGGAGATGGAGATGATGATGGCTACGACTTTCCCTGGAAGTTAATTTAAGGAATTTACGGGGTGCTGCTGGCATATGAACTACAGCGACAACCATGTTAACTACCCCCTAAACAAAATATACACAGTAACATTTGGGTGGCCGATTCATTAAAAAATTCATGGTGTCAGCGTGTAACCGGAGTAGCGTTCTGGAGAATTCGTATGATCAATACTGTACAACCGAATGTTCCTCGTGGGATTTAGACAACCAAATTATGATGATCTGTCTAATAATTCAGATTGTCTCTTTGTTTGTGGATCGTGGAAGGGAAAACCCTTAAACTGACCAAATCTGTTGGAACCACAATTTGCAGCCCAACAACTCAGTCGGAACCCTAAATTTTTCCAACTAAGGCTGCAGAGAGAGGCTCTGTATTTTGTATTTTCTATGTTTGTGCCATGCCAGGGAAAAAGACAAGATAGGGCACTGTACAACACGTAAAGTAGGACTTAAAAGTGATATTCTATTTGTTCTGAGACTCGACGCCATTTGTACCTAAGGGTATTCATATACAAAGCGAAAAATGATCACACATACATGTGTAATCACCGTACTTTTAACATTCTTTTTAATTTCATTATATGCTGGCTTGTTGGGTTATATGAATAATATGACGGGTTTGTGATTGCGGCTATTTTCGAATCGGTCGGATCTTCACCAGTGCAGGGTAGTGCGTAATTGCATTCGTGGAAATAATCATGTACATGTAATTCTCTTAATTCAGATTTAATTTAGATTGTCTATGTCAAGTCCAAGAGTTTTTATCTTGAGAAACTTTCCAATGTCAAATGTGAGAGATTTTTATTATTAGGGATAATCAATATATGTCTTTTGCTATTTATGCATTAATTAGCGGAGTAGTATATGTCACTCATTGGATTTTGCAATTTCAAGTATAGTCAACTATGATCAAACAAGCTCAATAAGTTCAAGTATAGTCAACTATGATCAAACAAGCTCAATAAGTTCAAGTATAGTCAACTATGATCAAACAAGCTCAATTATAGTCAACCATGGTCGCCATGGACATACATACTTTAGTTGATAATATATGAACACGTTGGTCATATACTTTAGAGATGACCAACATGTTCATATATTATCAACCATAAAAACCATATATAACATGGTGAACCATGATGAACTTGGTTAAACAATGTTTGGCCATGGTCAACATGGCTAACATAATTAACCATGGTCAAACATGTTTGGGTGGTCTTCATTGTTAACCATGGTCAATCCTTGTTGAAATGGTCAATAATAGGCTTTTATAGTTAAATGTTAATGTTGGGTAATCTAATTTTGATTTAAATTAATTTACATTAAATTGTCAATCCAGTATCGTAAACTTGTGAAATATAGAACACAACTACAAGTCTAGCTTTTAATCCTAAAAGAAAGAAATTGCAATGAAATAAATTTCTAATCTATAAAAACAAATAAAATGTTATGGAATGAAATATTAATCTAGAAAAACATTAAAGGAAAGAATTTAAAAAATAATCTAGGAAAACATGTAAACTTAATCTATGAAAGCATGGAAATATCTATTCTATAAACGTAAGTAAATTTAATATATGAAATCTTGTAACTTTAATATAGAAAGCATTTGAAATCTATTTCAATGAAAGAAAGCAACTATAATCACAAATGAGAATGTTTTATAATTAAAATATTTTTTCTATTTTCATATTTCTCAAGCGCTTGATTGCAATATGGAAAAGAATGAAGTGGAAATTAGAAACTTGAAAATAAAACATCTAAAATAATTAAACAGATTAAATCCTATGTGATCATTGAAATGCTAATTATTTCTTAAATAAAAAGATTACATAATTGTTAGAGAATTGTGATGACTTCAAAAACTAGATTGATTTAGATTCAAAATGAGTGATTTTTTTCTTAATTGATCAACAGTCCAAATTCTCTTTTCTATTGATATATTTGTTGGCCGCAATACAAAATCTGAAAAATTACATTTGAAATATCCTCAAATATCTCCAAAACTGTGCAATGGCTTGAAGAGATCCCCCTAGTTTTAACTAAATTTCCTCATTCTGCACAAAACCCTTTTTTTTCAAGATTTGTCTTAGTTTGGCCAGAAACTGGGTCAGGAGTTGGTTGCTCGAAAATTGTTGTTAATCCAAATCACCATCTTTGATCAAGTGTTGAAAGCTCACAATTGTAAAATTAAACAAAGTGCTATTTTGATCTGCAAAAGAAACTAATATATAGACTACATAATAAAACTAATATATAGACTACATATATTATGAAACTACATGAATTATAAAACTACAACTTACAATAAAACAATAATATAAAACTCTAAAATAAATAACACAAGAACCATGTATTTTACTCCATCATAATTTGGAATTATACTCCAAGAGTTCCCCCATTTGAATGGAGAAGACACTCATATTTATACAAAAACTAAGATAACTAATTAATAAATGTAGATCCACAAATATCTCATGTGGTTACAACCATGTGTTAACATCTAGCAAGTAATATCTCTACATATCCTCACAAATATCTAAAATATTTGATAAGAAATCTTATCAAAACTATCATGATTTTTCTCCATCAAATGTGCTTGAATGATTATCTCAAATATTCCTTGAATCTTCAAGAGTTTGAAGAGGAAATTTGAATATGAGACTTAGAGTTCAAATATGACTTTGCTAGAATTTTCAAATATGCCTGCACACATCACAAAACTAACCAACTTTTATATATAAGTGAATACATGCTATTTTTCTAATATTTAACCATAAATTCACTCAAAATACTAAAAGAATGTTTTGGAAAATAATAATTATATACCCATATATGATCATGAAAATGGTCTTAGTGTAAGGTTATAATATAGTGGAATATGGTTAAAAGGGAATGAAAGTATGATGATAAATATGACATTTTGGAGACCCAAAAGTTAACAACCATGGTCAACAATGCTCTGCCATGGTCATCCATAATTAATCATAGTTAACCTTTGTCAAGTAAGTTCAACCATGTCACCATGGTCATCCATAGTTAACCATAGTTAACCTTTGTCAAGTAATCTCAACCATGGTTAACTATTGTCAAACAAGCTCAACCATGTCACGATGGTCAAACATGGTCACCAAGCTAAACATGGTTAGCATGGTCATCCATGCTCACATTTATTCCACCATAATCTATCATCTCCATCAATGGTTAAGTATGGTAATTATGGTCACCCATGGTTGACCATGGTCAATTAAATTTAACCATGGTAAGCCAAAGTCAACCATAACCAATTATACTCAACTAAATTCAACACGGTCTACCTCTATTAATGATGTTCAACCTTATCAACCTAATTAATCCTCTTCAACCATTATTGTAACCATTATAGTAGCATTAATGTAAGATTAACATTAACATTAATGTAACATCAACCAAGATCAACCATGGTTGAAAAGTGTCAACCATGGTCATGTAATGTAAATGTAGCAACGTAACAATCATGAATATTAATGGTTGACCATGTTCAACCTTAATCAACTCTCTTTAACCATGGTGAATGTCATCTACCCACTTTAACTGTGAACAACCATCATCGACCATCAATAACCTTGGTTACTATGGTCAGCCATTGCCAACCATGGGCAATCCCTAACAACCATTTTTAGTCATAGTTAACCAACATGAACCATAGCCAACCACGGTCAACTTGATTTACTAGGTTGACCTAAGTTTAATAGGTTTATCAAATTGACTTACATTTAGTAGGTTGATAGAGGTTTACTAGGTTTACCTAAGTTTTATAGATTTAATAGGTTTACTAGGTTCACCTAGGTTTATTAGGGTTACCTTAGTCAATAAGTTTAACCATAGTCAATCATCCTTAAACCAACTCAACTATAGTCAAGCATGATTAGCAGGTCAATCATGGTCTACCACATTTATTAATGTTGTTGGACATGGTCAACATGTCTATCCATCATCAACCATAAACAACCTTAGGTAACATGGTCAACCATGATGAACTTGGTTAAACGATGCTTGGCCATGGTCAGCATGGTTGACATAATTAACCATGGTAAAACATGGTTGGGTGGTATTCATGGAAAACCATGGTTAACCCTTTCCCACATGGTTAACCATAGTTATCTATAGTTAAATGTTGACAACCATAGTAAACAACGCCCCTCTATGGTCATCCATAATTAACCATAGTGAACCACTGTCAAACAAACCCAACCATGGTCGAATAAGCTCAACCATGGTTACCATGGTCAACCATAGTCATTTATGCTTGCATTTAATCCGCCATAATCTATTATCTATCTGCCTAGTCAATGATAACCATGGTTCACCATGGTCAATTAAGGTTAATCATGGTAAACCAAAGTTAACCATAGCCAACTATAGTCAACCAAGGTCAATCTTAGTCGACCAAGGTCTACCTCGATCAACCATGGTTAGTCTAGTCAACCATCTTCAACCATTAATGTAATCATTATTGTAACATCATTTTTTGAGGGGCCGGGGGGATTTGAACCTTGAATCTCACAATTTACATAATACTTCATAACATGATGATCACCAATTGAGTTTCCCCCCCGTGGGAAAATAAATATTGTAATATTAATTAACATTAAAGTAACATTAACCATGGTCAACCTTATTAATGGTCAACATTAATGTAACATATATGTAACAATGTAACAATCATTAACATTAATATAACATTGTTACATTAATGTAAGATAAATATGATGTTACATTAATGGTTGAACATGACCATCCTCGCTCAACCATGGTTAGCCTTAATCAACTCTCTTCAACCTCGGTCAACCTTGTCAACGATGGTCAACCTCATCAACTCTCTTTAACCTTGAAAACCATCATTGACCATCAACAACCATCTGCTACCATGGAAAACCATTGGCAACCATGTTTAACTCTTGACAACAATTTTTAACCATATTCTTCCAACATGAACCATAGTAAATCAAGGTTTATGAATCTGCCCCAAGCATGTTTCTCTTCTATTAGCACAACCACATTAGTAAATGTGGTTGGTATATGTCTATTAGCCGCATTTTCCACCTCTTATACACCAATCTATGTATGAAAATGCCATCTATATGAGTATATCAACCACATTTACTAATGTGGTTGTGCTAGTATTATACTTATTAAGATTATAATCTATTACTCTAAATTAATATTACAATGGGGAATAGGTGTAATTTTGATATTAGTATTTTTTTAATACTTTAATAAATTTTAATATTAATTTTATTAATAGTTTATTTATATGTAATATTATGATTGATATAACATTTATTTTAATATTTATCATTGATATTATTATTTGTTTTTGGGTCTTAGGTATTTGTGACCTAGTTGTTGCATTAGGTTTTTGTAGGGAGCCTCTCCCCTCTTACCTATTGCATCTCTTCATATATATATATATATATATATATATATATATATATATATATATATATATATGCTTTTCTATCTCATTATTTTTGTTGTGATGATGGATCCTCTTTAGAATTTGAAATGTCTACATTTGTCTATTAGCACAAGTAGATAATCGGATTTCTCACTCTACCGACAAGAAATATTTTAATGTGAGCCATAAATAAAATATTTCAATGTTCACTTAAATAAAATACTTCAATATCAACATTGTCTCTATTCATAAATTTATTGAAAGTAAAAAAAATCATATGGTTAATTGGAGATTTGCTATAGGGACACTTTTCATCCTTAGGGGAACTATTGAATCAACATATGAATGAGAAATTTGCACCCTACCAAATAATAGGGCATAAGGATTTTAAGTACAAACTGAGGGTGCTTTATATAACTAATTTTCAATATGTTCAAACCATTCCATGGTCACATATGTGTCGCTAACCTACCTCCTAAGTCTCACATGGAAGAAGTTTGGTTGCATAATCCACCTCTTTGGGTTATGAACAAGGATCCTTATGACATGCCATTTACTTTGCTCACTGTAAGGGGCAATTTGTAGCCCTAGGGAAACTATTGAATCAACAAATGAATGAAATCTTGGCACACAGTTAAACAATAAGGCATAAGTATTTTAAGCATCAAGTGATGACACTTTATATCAACACTTGTGAATATGTTTAAGCCATTCATTGATTACATAGGTGGTTCTCCTCCACCTCCTAATTCATCTGGAAAAAGGGAGTTTTATATTCTATGTCTTTCGATTATGAACAAGAATCATTATCAGATGCCCTCTACTTTGATCATGGTAGAATTGTCACAACAAATGGAGCCTTCCATCAATTACTTCGCTCATGTCTCAAGAATAACAAGGATAGGATAGGAAGTTACTCATTACATGGCCCATCTTCTCCACACAATGGCTAATGAATGCCTCAAGGATCATCTATGGTTGAATGGTGGGATGTTTCATAATCCTCTGTAGTTACTTGGTATCTTTATCCTTGAATAAAATTTGGGTTCTCTGCCTAAGTGGTTTGGTGATATTTTCCTGATAAGCTCATCTTTCTTTCCTCTCTCAAAGCTAGTTCATTGTCTTATTTAGTCATTCTTTCCCTTGCGCTCTAAGGTTGTGGTTATTTTGGTCTTGCTCTTTTCTTGGGATCTTAGTGGAATTGTTAAATTATCCCTTCTCACATCACCTAACTTAGTAGGCCTATTCTATGTCTTTTTGGTATGATCCTCTCTATGCTTGCTCCTTCTATCCAACATATACATTAATAGGCTCATTTTCCATGGACCCTCATGAGCTTCTAAAATCCAGTCTCATACTTCTGGGACTTGAAGTCACCCTCATAGCCCTGTCATGGAAACTAAGCTAAAGTATGATATCACCATGGAAATTCTTCACTATTAAAAATAACAATTGGAGGCATTGGAAGTTACTATCAAATCCACCTCTCGACACCAATACCAAGCACCTATTTTCAAACTTATAACTCTATCTTCCACTCTGCCACCTAACTCCTTGTGGCTTTAACTTTAATTAAACACTCCTATTTGTAATGTAGAATAGAATATTGTTTGAAGGAATGGATGATCTCATGGAGAACACTAGAAAATTATCCTAAGCATTAGTAGCTACTCCAAACTAGTTATTTGTTTTTCTCTATTATATGTATTGTTTGAGTCTTTGTTTAATGATACACAAACTTCTATGTAATACTTTACTGTGACCTCTCCTGGATGCGAGTGATCTCTAAAGATAGCCATACAACGGGAGCATGGGGCGGCACATGGCCCAGACACATGGCCACCCATGGTCTCCAGGCGCGGGCATTTAATCGCCCTTATGGCATTCACCACTGCTCATTTACTCTACTCGCCAGTCGATGCACTCACTTGCTTTGTAAAATGAATTAACATGTCCATCTCTCTCCATCGCCTCTGCTGTCGAGTTGCAATTGTCCCCCTAGAGTCTCGGAGTGGAGCTTCTGGATGCCTATAGGGAGGCTCTGCAGTCTCCTCTATTGCATCGAATTCGTCCCTGGTGTGCATTTCTCCCACAACTTCCACTGTAATCTGAATTTCGTCTCTGTACCTTGCAGGCTTTCGACTCCTTAGGCTCCTTGTCTCTCTACTCCTCTGCCCTCAATTCTACCACTACTCTGCCTCTGTGGTCTCCATCCCTCCATTGTATTCCCCCTAGCTCCATCATGCCCCGTCGCTGCCACCGTATGCGTTGCCGCAGAGGCAGCAACTGCGGCAGAGCTTCCAGACCTCCTATCGCCGCTCATTTTGACACCTCCTCCCCTTCACGAGATAATTCCTTTGGGAGTTACCCTGCCATCCGCAGCGGTCGAGGTCGAGACCGGGCTTCAAGAAGGTCTCACTCCCCGCCTTTGACTTCTCCCACCACCAATTCTCCCCTGACTCTGCCCCGCCTGGAGACGGTGGCCTCTCTGTTGCTCGCTCATTTTGCTCAGTTCCATTACACCTGCACCATGGATAGACCTCGCATTACGACCACAATCACCATTAGCTTCAAAGAGGAAGCTCTCAGCACTGAAAGCCCTCATCCCAGAAAATTGCCCAAGAAGTCCATCTCAGACTCTGCGACACAGTAGCTCACTGGCAAGGGGGCGGTTCTGGGTGCTCCATCCGTTGTCTTGCAGGGTGCTTTGGCCTCCAACAATAGAAGAAAAAGCTCTGACAGTAGCAGTGAGGATTGGTCGGGCGATGATGGAGGTCCTGGTAGCGCACACACCACCAATGCCCCGGAGCATGCAGAGGATGACACTTGTGACAAGCATGCAGATGACACCGACGAGTATCTTTTTCTCATCGTGGAAGAGACACCTCCCCCAGGAAATGCCACATAAGCATTCAGGTTTTTTTCGGTTTCTGGTTTTGGGCTCCAAGTCTTTGGGACCCTTATTTTTTGCTCTTTTTGACGTTTTTAAATACTCAGCTATTCTCCATGTTCGAATTTGGTTTCCCACTAAGGGCAGCTGTAAAAAAACAAAGTTGGTTGGTTTCCCCTCCGATGGCAGTCACAATTTTGAATTTTTGTATAACTATGCCTTTGGAGTAGGCTAGAATTGCTGAGGCCTGAGCCTCCTTGCATTATATGTTTCATAATAGAATTTAGTCTTATTTAGAGAAAAAAGAAATACTTTACTGTGACTTTCCACTATTGCTTTTATTAATAAATTTATTTCCTATGTTTATGAAAAAAACATTTCAATGATGTGTTGCATTGATGGAGATGTGTATTTCCTTTCATACTCAAAATGGTGTTAGCATGTGGTGTATATATATATAACTCATGACTTATCATGAGAGATCAAATCTCTCAAGGTGCAAAATATTAAAAATATTTGCAATTTAAAGGGATTTTGTTTAAAAGGTTTGAATGGTTTGTTGCTCATTATGAGAGAGATGTCCAATTCTTTTTGTGTTCAACATTGATTTGAAGCATGAAAAAATATGAACGACTATAGATCCATCTTAACTCTTCCTCTATCATTAGTCTAGATGGATCAAAATTTGAAGAAAAGTTTGCACTTTAGAGATTTGATAATTATTTGTGCATTGTGGTTAAAAACATTTTAGTTTTGTGTTACTCAATATCATGCACATATGCAATTCCTTTTTTACTCAACATCTAGTTGACAAGCAACATATTATGAATAGATGTAGATCCAACTTAACTCCTCATCTAAAATTTTTAGATTTATATTTATAGTTTAGTTCCTCTTGGTACATGATAAATTCAATTCAAAATTTAAGATGTAACTATGTTGATATTTTTGTGAGCTATAATAGTTCTAATTACACTTAATTCTTTACAATAAAATAAATTTATGGAACATCATATAGTGATAATTTTATTTTATTAAATGTTATTAAATTAGATATTCATCTAAATACTTTGAATAAAAAACACCCAAATTACCCATGTTTATTAAAAAATGCTTAAATACAATCCCTTAAATTGAAACATGGGGTAAATTCAAGCCTCAACCTTGGTTCACTTTTGAAAAATCAAAATTTGTTATCCAAATTTTATTAAAAAGCTTGGATCAAATTATCCATGAGTTACTCAATATGAGGCACATATGCAATTCATTTTTTACTCAACATCTAATTAACAAGCGACATATTATGAACCAATGTAGATACAACTTAACTAGGCAATTCCTTTTTTACTCCACATCTAATTGACAATCTACATATTATGAATCAATGTAGATCCAACTTAACTCCTTATCTAAGATGCTTAGATTTACATTTATGGTTTAGTTCCTCTTGATGCATTATAAATTCAATTCAAAATTTAAGATGTATCTATGTTGATATTTTTATTTTTGTGAGTTATAATAGTTCTAATTGCACTTAATTCTTTGCAATAAAATAAATTTATAATTACACTTAATTCTTTACAATAAAATAAATTTATATAACATTATAAATTCAAATTCAAATTCAAATTTATTATAATTGAAATTGAAATATGTCGTAAATTCAAACCTCGTTCACCATTGAAAAATCAAAATTAATTATCCAAATTTTTTTTGAAAAGCTTGGATTAAATTATCCATGATCATCCAAGATTAATTTTTTTTTTTTAAATAAAATAACCACCCAAACTTAGGCTATATATATATATATATATATATCACAAAGGCACGATAAACAAGCACAAGTTCTGTAAGACGCTCCCTTTGACGTTGTGGAAAGCCATGATAAACGAGGACAGGTTCTGCAAAACTCTCCCTTTAACGTTGTGAAAAGCCATGATAAAATAGTACAAGTTGTGTAAGACGATACCTTTGATGTTGTGTGTGAAGATGGAGCTAATGATGGCCACGGAAGTTAATTTAAGTTTTGGCGTAATTGTCATTACGGGACACTGCTGCACCTGAGCTACAGCTATAGCAATGTTAGACTCTCTTAATTTTTAGGCCAATAGTATTGGAACCAAGTTTTATTAATATATTGGTGTAGAAAGAAAGGAAGAAAGTATTTTTTAATGTTTGCGAGGTTAAAAATAGCTTATGAGACAGATTGTTTTTCTATCTCGCTCTTGTATTTGGTCTTTTTCCTGTGAAGTTTTGCAATAACCGCTCCCAGTTTATTGACAAACTCTTCGTTGAATAGATTATCCCAAGAACTAGCTGCCCGAATACCTGCATAGTTTACCCTGATGTCTTTGAAAACCTCGCATTCTAAAATGAAATGTTTTTCTGTTTCCACTTTTCCAGAATATATGTCAACTCTTAAATTACCTCTAACTCAATGATTTGATGGGTCAAAATCTTTGCTCAAAACTGTCAAAATAGATCAGGAAAGTGTGAAAACTGTTATATTTGACGGTGGGTCTACCTTAGACGATTGAGTGGCCGACTCATTAAAAATTCATGGTGTCAGCACGCAACTGGAGTAGCGTTCTGCAGAATTCGAATGATCAATACTGTACGGCCGGCAGTTCCTCGTGGGATTTCGACAGTCAAATTATGATGATCGATCTCATAATTCAGATTCCTCTTTGTGTGTGCATCGTGGAAGGAAAGATCCTTAAAAACCACCAAAGCAGTTGGAATCACATTCTGCAGCCAACAACTCAGTTGAAACCCTAAATTTTTATTTTGCCTATTTCCAACTAAGGCTGCAGGGAGAGGGTGTGCTTTGTACGTACGTATGCTTGTGGCAAAATAGTGATATAACATCTACAGCACGCCAAGTAGCAGTAAAAAGTGATATTCTATTTTTCCTGTGGAAGAGACTGGACGCCATTCGTATGCCAAGGTTATTTATATAAAAAAGAGGGAGAAAATGACCAGACAGACATCCGTAATCACCGTACTGTTAACATTCTTTTTAACTTTATGTATTCGGTGGCTTGTTGGGTTCTGTGAATAATATGACGGGTTTCTGATTGTGGCTATTTTCGAATCGATCACTTCAGGTGAGTCCTAATTACATTCGTGGAAATATCCATGTATATGTAGTTATCTAATTCGTTTTGTTTTCAAAAATCATAGAAATATTGGTAAGATTTTGATAAAATTCAGATGTAAATTTAAGTTATAGTTGTTAAACTTCAATATTTGGAAGTGTTCTTCACTTCCACTATCAAAAACAATTTTCAAATTCTCTTATTCTCATACATTTTTTAAAACAAAATTTTAGCTCTTTAAACAAAACAAAACACATTTTCATATATATATATATAAATGTTAATATAATTATTAAATATTATATATTATTATATATAATTATAAATATATTTCCACTATTATAATATTTATAAATATAAATATTATAATAGTATAAAAAAATTAATTTTATATTTATTACATATTTAATATATTTTTTTATAACAAATTTAAACTAAAATAAATTATTTTTTAATATATATTTTTTATAATAAATTTAAATTTAAAATAAATATGTGTCCAATCCAACCATTTTGACTTCAAATTGCCCCATAAATCACAAGAATAATTGAATCTTCAAAATGCAAAGAATGTAAAAATTCAATTCCCTTGCTAACTCATGGGTATATATATATTTATATATGTATTTAAGTGAAAATACATAATTAGGTGGAAGTTTGGCACTTTCTTGCCATCCATACATAATTAGGTGGAAGTTTGGCATAGGGCTTAACCTTATAGTTCTCATATGTTTAAACGTTATCCTATTGGCGTGACTAAAGTCTCTTCGTAAAAGTGGTGGTCTGAATACACCTTATCACAATAAGGATTGGTGGAAAGATGACATTGTCCCAGAGGTTATAATCTTGGAAGTTCATAAAGATTACACAAAAGAAACACCCAGGCTGTTGAGGACTGGGCTAACTTGGTAGAGTCGAAAAAGTGGAGGTGGTAGAGTTAAAAAAGTGGAGGAGGTTGGGGTGAGCTAGGGTCCTCTTATTGGCCAACACAAGGGCCGAAGTACCAAAGTAGAGGGTATATCACGATTTGAAAAAGGATCAAGGAGGGCCCACATTGACGGAAATAAGTGTGGTTGGCGACGAGAAAAAACTTAGTCCCAAACGTGATCACCTTGAGGTAAGCCTTGGAATATTTAAGAGGAGAGTTGAGATGAAAGGGGATGGGCATACGTGGCAAGGCGTCACGATGGGGAAGTTCGATTTGATTGGGTACACGTTAAAGTATCGGGTGGGAGGACCCGAGGTGACGTGTCCCACGACTTCCATCCGGGAGCTTAAATAAGAATTGCGTAGAGGAGGATCTGGGGAGAGTAAAGCTAGGATGACTTGGCATGGGCAGTCGTGGCAGGGGTAATGCGGTGGACCAACCATGAGCGAGGTTGCGTGGAGATGTGTGGACCGACACTACACCTAAGCTCAGAGTTTATTCCCCATGAGCACAAAGTGAAGCTCACAATTGAAAGCAGTGGAATGATGTAGGCATGGGCCATGGTGGCGAACGCGTGAGCTTGAAAGCTCTTTCATTGGTATAAGGGCAAACCCACTTCACAGGTTAGCTCGGAAGACAAACCTTGCAGCATTCACAAGTGCGCAAGGAGAGAAGGTCGAGTAAGGAGGCTTAGGTAACGAGAAATTTTCAGCAATTGGGAGATTAGTCAGGGAATGTAGCCATATGGTTTCCACGTGGCTGCAATGATGATGTGGTGCTATTTAATTCGTCAGAACTGCAACGGGCACATCTCTTGATCCAAAGGTTGGATTGAGGTAAGGTTTTAAATCAACGAAATCGCCTTGACGAGACAAACACAATGGTGATGCCAAACCCGGGCTTTAAGTGAGTTGAAAACATCAAAAACTTTATACCCCATTTCCATAACGACACCTTGGATCTTGGGTCAGCATAGTAATTGACCTTCTCCTAGCCTGTGTTTTGTAGGAGATTAGGAGGGGGGGTTTTATAACATCTCTCTGAGATCTATCTAGTGGCAAGACCTTACTTAGTGAATCTCCTCAAAATTGGATAAGTAGACATTTTTCCTGTTGAACATAGCTAGTCGATTAATTCTTCTGAAATTAGTGTTGCAGGTACTTCCAATCTATTGCTTATCGACATTGGTAGCTCCCAAAATGTGCTAAAAAACATTCAAAACGTATATCAATCTTTCCTCTAGGATAACACAACAATGGAGAAAAAATGGTCATTAGTAGCTTGTGACAAGGTCTACCTCGCCAAAGGGGCAAGAGCTCTTGATTTGAGGGACCTTGAACAAATCAATAAATTTATGGAAGAAAAGATTTGGTGGATATGGTTTCAAGATTATGTTGAACAATGGCGTCAGGTATGGAACCATAAATATAACCCCCTTGCATCCCAACAAGATAAACTATGTGGACAAGAATTTTCCATGAGATCATCTATTTGGAATCTAGCCAAAGAAAAAAAATCTTAATTTAGCAACATAATTTCCAAGAGATTAGGGATGGGAAAAAAACACTTGTTTGGAAGGATGCATGGTAGAAACTTCTCAGACTAGACAATCTAGATAGAGTACCAGGGATAGCAGATCTAATGCAAAGTCATAACATGGAATTGGAAAAATACTATTGGAAACACATAGAGCCTAGCAAATAATGGGGGGAATGAAAAATAACATATGATTGGATTTTCCTTCAAGGTCATGAAATGTGGATAGAGATTTTCCTTGAGCTTCTAAACAAGAAAATCCCCATCATAGATGGACCAAACAAGCTTAGATAGGCACATACAAAGGAATGAATATTTTCCATAAAGGAAACTTACTCTCTTTTAATAGGGCATAGTGATCTTCCCAAGATGAAAAATATGGCGCCATATATGGAATAACAACCTTTTACCAAAGGTGTTATTATTCTTGTGGGTAGTCACAAGGGGAAGAGGCCTCATCTAGGATAAAATTCATAAAAGAGGCTTCAAAGGACCATCAAGTGATAGGAAATGTTCATGATTATTCATTTCTCATGAAGCATATCATCACTATTACTTTATGGGGTATGTGAAACAATCCTATCAATGTTAGGTTGGAAAAGAAATGTACTTCAAAAGATTAAAGTACTTCGTGTCATCTAATCTTGAAATGTACATGTCATTTTTTTAATAGAATGATTTCCTTATTAATGTTAGATGAGATGTACCATCACATCGAGCATTTTTCAAAATGCTCAAAGTAGGTGAGATGTTTTGGTTGGTTGCACATTCTTCAAACCTTATTTTTTCATAACTTTGTAGTTTCAATTTTTGTTGTGAGTAGGTTGAAGGTTCTAGTTAAAAGCTAATTCATAATTAGAAATAATCATAAATTTCTCATTTTTCGAGTGCTTCAAATATATATTTCGAAGCACTCGTAGATTGAGATTTCCCATGTCTGTTTCGCCCCATCACATCCCCTCCCTTCAGTAGTACCATTGCGCCATGATTGGTCAGGCCGTTATCCAATGGACCTGTGCCAACTCAACGGTCAACCCCCCACTACATGTTAAAGCCCAATTTCACCACTGCACTAGAGCCCATTACACTGGAGTTTGCACTACTGACACTATTGAATTGCTACAGAAATGATATTTGCAGATAACTACAGAAGATATCATGACTTAGCCACTGTCATCGAAGGGTAAATTGTGCATCAAAAGAGAAGCTATTAGCACTCTGTGAGCTTGACTGTAGTTCTCATTTCCATTGATTTGGTTCTGATCCTGATCCCCTTCAATCTTACCCCTCCCCAATACAAATTCATACCATTTCCCCCTTCTCTGCTCCCTTTTCTTACAACCATTCTCCATTGCAGGTGAGAAAGAAAGTGAAGAAAATGAATCATGCCTCCCAACGCAGACCAGCAACCTTTCAATCCCATGGTCTACCCTCAGGTAGACTTAGACCATATTCCCCTAGAGGACAGTGACTGCAAGATCCACGAGACAGAGTTAGACCTCGACTTGTTCGATGTCTGCTAGCTCAAGGACAAGCTCCTTGACGAAGCAGATGATATCAGCCTGTGGGAGACCAAGCTTCCACATTACATCTTTCCTAGAACCCATAGTTGCCCTGAGCTAATAAGGAAATGTCAATCTTGCTATGAAATTAAACAAAGAGTCATAGTGAACTCTGTAGGAGAGATTTTGTTTTACGTAAATGCCCCATCCATTTAAGAGAAGTTGTAGGCCCCCATTGTTGAGAACGTTGTCCCTTTTCGTATGAGGCCCTTATACGATTATACCAAGGATTATATTTTTCCAGCAGGGCCAAAACCTTGGAGCTTTTCATGACTACCAATGCACCAATTCCTACCACAAATCCCCCATATCCATCATCCACCTTCCCAGAGAGGACCAAGCACATTGTCACTGCTCTATCTTATTTGTTAGGTTATCATAATGATCAGTGGGTAGATGAAGCCATAATTGGTTTCTTTTCTATCCTCTCTGCAAATGATAATCCCACTGTTATGTTCAATTATGCTTGGTTCCTTGCCGATGCAATCCATGATCAATTCTTGAAATTTTAGACAGAAGGGGTATTCAAATACACCTATGTGTTGGTGTAAGTGTTTTCCTGTTTTCAATCCAGCAAGTTCAAATTCGACATGATAAAGCAAGATGAAGACTCTCAATCCCAATCTGTAATTTTCTGGAAAAATTTATTTAGAAAGGAGCAGAAAGACTATTCCTACAAGAGCTTTGTAGAACTATTTGTTCATCGAGCGATTAGTGCACTCAAAAACACCACAGAGCCCAGGGTCAGTGAGGAAATCAAGAAAGTGATGCAGTTGACAGAGAAGATCAGGACAACATACTGGTATCTCTACCAAAACTACACAGAGATAAGGGTTTATGGCAGTGAATTGCCCCCCTATAAATTTCCCAAATACCTCTCCATGAGGATCTTTGCCCTTAATTATATCAAACAAATTATATATTCTGATGAGGTGCATTTTTTTTCGGCCAAGAAGAAGTCACAATTCAGGATTAAATCCCAAATTGGTCCATTCATCTGCAACAACAAGGCAGCAGGGGAAGAGGCAAATAAAATGTTAAAAGAGATGAATTTCAAACATAGTTTCACTTGGTCCTATGATCCAATGTGAATCATCTCCAATATGAGGGTGGAAAATAAGTCCACAACCTACATTCATACCCACATACCAGAGATAGAGAAGTACATGAACCAAGAAGAATGGGTGGTAGACACACTCTAGGAGGATGAAGAGCAGGCCATCTCTACTTCAGGAATCCAAACACTAACTCCACAAGAGAGGAAAGATGCAGTAGTTCAAGATGACAAAGGGAAGGAGCCTGAAAAGGAAATAGGGAGTAAGAGGACCAAAGAGGATCAAAGAGACATGGACATCGATTCCTCCACTAAAGAGTTCAAAATGAAATATAGGAAGAGATCTAGGATCAGCATGGGCCTTGACTAGGGCAATGAGAAGAACCAGAAAACTGTCATCACAATTGGGGACTCACCAAGTTCATCTCCGCTAGTTGGCCAAATAATATTCTCCACATCCTCTGCCACTGTGTCATTCCAATAGTAGAATTTGTAGTCTCCAGCATATACTTCCACTGTAGAACAAAAGGAGGAAGATCTCTATGACACATTCAGGGAGATAAAAATAAGGAATGAGGTTCTCAAGACCAACACCTACAATAAGTTTTGGAAACAAACAGGCAGCTCCTAGAGTAGACTCTTATTAGCCTTTGACTCTGAGAAGGGAAGAATGAGGATGGCATTCTTGGAGGCACAAATTCCTTAGCCCAAAGGTGCAACAAACTACAATAAGACATTTTTTAAGTTTTATGCAACGAATATCCACCCAATAGACTAGATGGAGATTCACAAGAAAACTAGGGATATGATCTCCTCCACGCTAACTAGCACAACCATGAGCCTCTCAAAACTACAGGTGACTTTTTCCAACACTCAGCCATAGTTAAAAGATCTCTGCCATGGCCAAAGATTCAAGGATAAAATATCTGGAGGATTTAGTGATGCAGCTCGGGTACAATCCATCAAACATAGCAGTGGAAGAAACCCTTGTGAAGAAGAAGAATGCAGACATAGCTACTTTGAGGAGGCAGCTTAAGATGCCAGTGATAGAATACCCTATGGCCAAGGAGATAGAAGTGACTGAAACAGAGAAAGCAGAAATGTTGCAATTGATTGTTGAAAAAACAGAGTGGATCATGAAAATGGAGAATGAGATGTATAAAATGATCAAAGAAAGGAAGAAAGAAATAAGAGATGCAGTGAAGGGAGCAGCAAACGAAGCAACTAAGGCCATGACCCCCCTACAAGAAGTTCCTCTCACAGTGATTCCAACATTCGCAACATCTACAAGTGCATCGGGGGAAAGCATTGAGTAGCTAGCCAAGGTGATGGAGAACATGTCTTTACAGTCAACAGAGATTAAAGATCTGCACGATCAACACAGTGACCTACAAGAGCAATTCCAAAGGAAAGACTCTACCCATGCCACATAGTTGCAGATTAGAAAAAAGCTAAATGAAAGTTTGCAGAAGTCCCTTCAGGAGTCCTCAATTGGCAGCATGGTAGGTAGAGTGAAACAAATTATATGGTTGGATATAATTGAATCTGTAAATGATATATGGCCATCAATTCAGAGAATTTTTGAACAGAGGGATCTAATTGATTTGGTGAAAGTTTCCATTGAGAAAACAAATGAGGAACTTGGGGATAAGCCCCAAATTGCCAACAACATCATCAGATTCCTGAATTCTAAAATCAGTCACGAATTGGAGCAACTGGAAGTGGCTGAAAGAACAAACTCTCTTCTTGAGGTTAAAAAGGTGTTGAACAAAAAGAGTCTAGTCACACAGCTAGAAGAAAGATGCCATCAGCTGGAGATTAGGGTGAGTAGATTTTTCAACAGGATTGAGCCACTGAAAAAAAGAGGGCTGCCTTACTTATTTTTCATAAATGATAAGCTAATGCCTAGAACTGATTATGTAAAAAGGATCATAGAGATCTCAAAGGACACATTCAAGCTCAGAAATCTGAAGAAAACTATCACTGGGAAAGAATTTTATGAATTCATCAACAACGATGTCTTCATACAGCATGAGGTTAAACACATTTTTCAGCTAAGACCAATGTTTGTGAAGAACACTGAGACTGATGAAGTATACAGAAAGATGAACAAGAACAAGATTCCAACGCTAGAAAGTTGGGTGAATTTATGTAGACTCCAGGAAGGATGACAACTCAGTTCAATGCCAAAGTAGGCAGCGCAATGAATTGTTAGTGTCAGCATATCCAGTGTATCAGATCTTCTAGCACAACAGACCACCACAACACTAGGTAACGGCTTCACAAGGACGCCAGAAATATGTCAAGAGGGTCGTTACAATAAGAGGATGCTCCTACAACAACTTTAGACATCTATTACAGAACAGTCACAATGCGTCCTTTTGGGAGCCGCACAGACCCATTTTCAGTTACTCTTGTAGCAGTCGAACCGATTGCCCTTTTGATAATGATAATCTGGTGCAAGTAGTTTAAATATAATTTTTCATTATGTAACAGGGGTTGGACCCTGGTTTGGTAAGCACTTTCTCATTGCAATTACTTGTAATTTTCAAGCTACAACATCAATAAAGAGAACATTTGGCAAGATTCATGTGTTGTGGTGTCCTAGTGATGTTTTCTTCATTCGTGTTTAATGTCTTTCTACTGTAATATTTTCATGTACACCATATAAATTCTAATTGTAAGCAGGAAGGTCAGAATAATATTTACTGTTTAGAGTACCTTATTTCTGAGTGTCTTTAAAATTTATATGTTTTCCTCTGATGTATGGTTTAAGAATTCTTAGTTGCTCTTAAACTATTACTGAAATCAGTTTCTCCATTTCATAATTTCATTCATTTATAAACACTAGTATTCACATCCATCTTTCCTTGCTTATGATCTGGGATTTGATGCACAAACCCAACCTTTAGACTCCATAGCCCAATGGAAACTGTTTAGAAAATACCCCTTCTATCTAGCCACGAATAATCAAACAAACAACCCTCACAATCATTTAACTAGCTTAATATCAGAAAAATTAAACAAATCCAAATCTTATAGAGAGATCCCTCTCTGAGTCTAGGAGGGCCAGATCCTAGGTTTCAATCAGTTTTGATGTTGTGATTTATAGTTTAGTCTTGCCAATATTATAAATTATAGAGTGATAATAGGTTTTATGTGTATTTATTGATAGGTTGCAGGCCTATGGCCTGTGGCTATCATTTGGTATCAATGCTTAATTATGACCGATTTCTTGTAAATTGTGAAGAGGGATATGTGAAGAATTGTTAACATTTTTACTGTTGGAGGATCGTGTGAGTAAGATTCTAATATGTCATCCAGACATTGGAGGAGAAAAAATATTAAATGATCAAGTTTTATAATATAAATTATAATGTAATGGGACATAATTTTTCCTAGAAACATGGAAGTGGACTTTCCACCCACTTACCATAAATAATTAGTGCTGTAAATTATTTTTTGATTGAAAGGAGTGGAGGCATGCAAGAAAATAGTGGAATATGGTGGACTCTTGAATAGGATAGAGAGTTAATGCTTGTCGAGAGAATGAGTGGAACATGGGAGATATTTAATTAGGTTGAATATTGGTTTGAATTCAAAATAAAATCAAGTGGGGATCATGAATGTATTCCAAAGTTTATGTAAGAATCATAAAATCTCTTGACAAGGTCAGTAGGGTTGAGTCAAATTTAGGGATTTTATGTTATTTTTTAGGGCTTTTTGTAAAGAGTGGATTTATTCAGGAAATATGATTTTCTAGGGAATGAAGTTGAAGTTTATATGGAAACATCAAAGTAAAAATTAAAATGTCTTTGTAGGAAATGTAATGACTTTGGAAGTCATAAAGGAGTTGTAAAAGTCTAAGTTGAAGACAAGTTAAAGTTATTGTAACAAAAGGGGGTGCATTTTCAGTTGTACCGATACCTAGGGTCCATTAAGGAAGAGTTGATGTCAACTCTAGAGTCAAAGAGTCATAAGTCAAGTCAAAGGTTTGAGTACTTGAATGTAATGGGTGCATGATCGACGGAGCCCGACACCCAAACTATGGTCATTGTAAAGACCATTTGAAGAGATAGTGCAGTTGTTGCCACAAAGAAATCACAGGGAGAAAATCACAAAGGAGTGCTCAGAAAGAAGGTTCAAGTGAAGTGAAGCATTGGCCAAGTTTGGAAGAGACAAATTGCTTAAGTGAGTGAGTTGCAGGTTATAGTGAACAAGGTGAAGTTCACAACAAAAGATGGATAGAGAGAAAAGTCACAACAATAGCATAACAATTAGCATTTATAATGAAGGGGAAGAGACTATGGAATTGAAGGAACAACTTGACATAGTAATGGAGCTATTACAAATATAGAGACACAGATGGGTAATAAAGAAAACAATTAAATAACCAATTAAAGATTTTATGGAAATAAGATAGAAGCACAAACTGAAAGCTTTGAAAACAAAGAAACTCCAGACAAATGTATACATTTGTGAACCTGAGAAAGGACCATTGCTTCGCGACGAAAATGATGATGTGGATTGTTGGACATTGGGTTCAACGCTCCCTGTGTCTTTCACGACATGGACTAACTGCCTCTTGTGGATCCTAACTCTGGTGATTGTAGCGGAGACTAACGCCTGCACGTTTTGGTCTAATGAAAATCGTGATTCCATCAAGTGGTATCAGAGCGATAGGTCTTGAGTTCAAAACTCACCTTGCTTGCGTTGGGGGGGAGATTGTTGGACATTGGGTTCAACGCTCCCCTTGTGTTTCGCGACATGGACTAACTACCTCTTGTGGATCCTAACTCTGGTGATTGTAGTAGAGACTAATGCCTGCAGGTTTTGTTCTAACAGCAATTGTGATTCCATCAGTGGACATGGGTTCAATTTCTATAGACGACGCTACAAATTTTTGAGAAGACCAACATGAAGACCTGAAGATAGATTCATTTGTCAAACCTTATGTTTTTAAATTTAACAATTGATGTGTGGATGCAGGATATGTTAAAAACAAAATTAATAAAGAAATGAAGCCTAAGGTTGCTAAAGATGGACAAATAATAGAATTTGTTGATGAAATGGAAAATAAGCATCAAATAAATGGGTCAAATGTAAATATGAGAGATATTGCAGCAGAACTAAAATTACTAGAAGAATGGTTGGATAACAGTGAAGCCAGAGTATGACATCATGCACAACGAAAGTGTAGATATGGACAACAAAGATCAACAAAGAAACAATAATGTACACTAGCTAGAAGACAAGTTAGATATCAAAATGAAAGAGATGGAGAATATGATGTTGGAAGGATCTCAGAAGATGTTCATTGAACAACGAGAAATAAAGGATGGAAAAAAATTACTAATGACTGGGCAATTCTACATCATCAAAGCAGGAGGACAACTAAAACATAAAGTTTAGAATCCTGGAAGAAAGAAAAGGAAAAACACAGACATCAACAACATGAAGGAGAAACTGAATTATTGCAAGTGAAAGTTTGGGATCAAGGAGGATTTTTATCATCTTATGAAGACTAATGGTCGGGAGAC
Source organism: Pinus albicaulis (assembly GCA_034641835.2). Taxonomy (NCBI): domain Eukaryota; kingdom Viridiplantae; phylum Streptophyta; class Pinopsida; order Pinales; family Pinaceae; genus Pinus; species Pinus albicaulis. Next base: position 174,774,376 of record CM076578.1, read on the forward strand.
CATGATTTACTTTTACCTGGGGAGTCTGATGCAGATGCATCTAACCTAGGTTAAGTGTTTACTAGGGGAGTTATTTACAAAGTGAGGATTTAACTAATTAATGTATTTTTCCTATAGTTGTTAGGAGAGAATGAAAAGGAGAATATTTGATAGGATTGTGGAGCCTTAAGAGGATCATGGACTAGTTAGATTTTATCTAGGGATAAGATATTAAATGAGAGATTTTAGATATTAGATGAAAGATGTTAGGGATTAAGAGAGATATTTTGGGAGTTAGCTTAGGATCTAGAACCTCCTTGGGTTCTAATCGATTTGTATAAATTGAGGTGAGTCTATGAGGCATGTAAGCAAGTATAAGAGTGTGTGAGTGAGTGTGAGGAATGAAAGTCCAATGACAGGCCAACAATTTCTCCTGTAAATATTTTGTTTATTAATGAATTCTTCTGATATTTATGTGTATACTTGATGTATGTGATTTTCAGTTAAGTTTTATCTGATTGTGTGTAAGGCCTATGGTTATTTGACCTGCGTCAATCACTATAGTCGGGTTGACTTAACAAGTCAAAAATATTGGAAGTGTGACAAATGTTAGGGAAATGAGAGTGGATGTGAGTAAGGGTCGAACAATCTAAAAGAAAGTGTTTTTAATCCTCCACCCTCTTAGTATCGCAAAGCTGACAATTTCTATCGTCCCAAGGGGTCTTGGGAGTATACCACCGCCCGGTTTCACTTCGAAGCTCATGAGAAATAGTTCTAATCTTAGCGATGTTCATCTTTTTCTTCGAGCTGGTTAAAACATAAAGATAATTCTGGTTCTCAAATGTGGGGTTGATCACATCCTTATTCTTAACTTCATTTTACCCTCCAACTCCTTATCATCCCATAGCTTATCCTTAAATTTGGAGGCAACAATATATTTGACATTATCCTTGCTTCCTAGGATGATCTCCTAATTTATCCCCCAATGGTTGAGCCAAGACTGGGCATCCTTATGCCACCCATGCTTGAGGCGAAGGTGGGGCTTTTGACGAAAGTTAGAAGAAATTTTAGGAAGCTTCTTAGATTCCATGTTGTAAAGCTTCTTCTTATACATTAGATACTTAAACATAGCCCTTCTTTCAATAAGGGAGAGGCCAACTTCGGTCAAGAGGATAGGATAGGGGGTATTTCCCTTGATCTTGAGATTGTAGGTTATGAATTGCTTTTGAATCATCTCAATATTTCTCCATGACTCTCTGTATATACTGCAACCCCAGACTTCACAACTATGTAGGACAACAAGGGTGATCAGGGTCTCAAAGAGGAACCTTTTTTTATTCCAAATATAAAGATTGACAACCTTATAATTGTTTTCAAATTCATAATGGATTTCTAGCCTCCAATAATCATTTTCTCAAAGTTGTAATTCTAGTTGACCTGATAAGAAATGTCATAATACTAGCAGAACCACACTAGTAAATGTGGTTGATATACACACATATATCAATCACATACACAACTACATAAATAATAATTATTAATAATTAATTAATTTATAACTAATAATAATAATAACAATTATTATTATTATTAATTTATAACTTATTATAATAGATTATTATTAATTTAAAATCAATTATTAATTATAATTTTTATTTAATAATTAATAATTAATATTAATTATTAAATATTATTATTATTATTAAATATAAAATAATTCTTATTTTTATTTATAAAAAATATAAATATAAATTAAAAAAAAAACAATATTTGTTTTTTTTTTATAAATAAAAATAAATATCCATCCATGTTGACCATTTTCACAAACTAGAAACTGTAACCTCTTGACGGCAACAAAGCCGAAAGTCAGCCCCCAAGGAGAGCCAGTCTTTCTATTGTCGCTCGGTCAACATTCCCACAATTAGCTTACGTCACCTCCACGTGGTATTCTTCCTTTTTTCGGGATTTTATTTATCAAATTCGAGGAATTTGATAAACAAACATTATTAACAGTCTTTGAAAATTAAATTATGTTCCTAACTTTATATAAATGCCCACTGCTTTTATCAAAAGACTTTGTAATAAAGATTTGACTCCGGGCCCCACCTCTACGATTGATAGCCCAATCAAATGCACGCACAGTACCTTGGTTATCGTCCGCGCATCTTTACCAAACAATCACCGTCCGATGGCTCCTTCCCAGATCAACGACGTTCCATGATATCGCTCGGCTTCTTTATACAAACTTTAACGCGCGATGGCGTGAGGGAAAAGCGGTTTTGGGCTTCCGTCCTGGGCCACGTGTCGAAGGCTCTATGGAATCGCTCGCGATTGGAGAAAATTGCTTGCTCCAGAAAAGCGGTGCGATATGGGCAACCCGGGCTTACTAATCCACTCACGGTTTTGGTACAGTGATTAACCAAGGTTCACGTCGGGGTTGCATTATCCTTCGTATGCCTCAAATCAGGTTCGCAACTCGGGTTTATTTCAATAGAGTTTGGTCCGATAATTTGGATGGGAATTTCATAGTAATACAGATAGAGGACTGCGTTGGAATTCAATTCGCAGGGTTTATCCAAACAATTCACGGGAAAAATAGACAGAGAAAATAAAAATTACTAGTACACAATCGCCTCATAGTTAAACAATTCTTCACAATTAACAGTTCGAGACAATTCAAAGGCCCACGAGCACTGAGAGGATTTAACTGGAAACAATTGTTAACACACATATTTTTTACTACAGAAAATCTCTCTTCTCCTCTCTTCTCTCCTTCAATACATCCGAGGAGTACAATTTATATACATTACGATGTGTCTCTTCGGTTCCTCTGTGAGGACCGTTAAGAAAATCAAAAGTCTAATTACAATAATTCAACTAACTAAAACATGACAGATGGGCTAACCAAACTATTCGACTTTTACAACTCTGACTAATCTAATGATACAGTCAGCTGAGGTATTGACACCTAGCTGTTACAATTTAGATGATTTCGAACCCTCCTAGCCACAACATGTGGAAAAACCTCCTACATTGCTGGCTAGTGTCTAATGCTCCTGCATCACCTCTTAAGTGGATTCAAACTGTCATTTTAATTCTGCCCCTCCTGCTCATATTAATTTCAAAAAAAATATTTTGTGGAATTATAATGATACAAATTTTGATTCTAAGAATAAATATTAGATTGAATAATAGCAATAAAAATATTAATTGAAGTATTAATAATAAAAATATTAAAATTAATAATAATAATAATAATAATAATATTAATACAAATATTATTGATAATAAAATATTAAGATTTCTTCCTCTCTTAAAAATATAAGAGTTTGTTAATTTGTTTAGTTTTTCTTTTGACTCTTGGTTTGTAGTTTGTTGGAAAAAGGTTTATATTTTTCCCTTCCTCCAAGAAAAATCCTTGTGGAAGATATTATTTCTGGCATTGAATATGGGATAAAGGACCTTCCTGATAACATTAAGGATATCACTAGGCAAGATTGTGTAGTTATTCTTAGAAATATAAGCTCCCCTAAGAACAACATTAGCAAACAAGATTTTGATGCCCTCAAGTCTTTGAAAAATATCCCTCGCATAGTTATTCTCAAAGCCAACAAGGGTGGGGTTGTTGTGATCTTAGATAATGAGGATTACCGTAGAAAAATGTTGGATCACATATGTAACAGTGGGAGCTATAGGAAGCTTAATAAAAATCCCCTAAAGAGAATCTCGAAAGCTGTAGCTCTTACCATAAAATCCAGTAGCACCGTTGGCTCCATCAGCCATAAGCTCATCAAGATTAACCCTCTTACTTTTGGGATCTATGAACTTCCAAAGATACATAAATATGGGGCTATGTTGAGACCTATTATCAACCCAATTGGGCGGCCAACTTATCTTCTATCAAAGTATTTAGCTCAAAAGCTAAAGCCCCTTGTTGGGCATATAGAGAATTTTTTCAATGACTCTTTATATTTTATCAATGAGTTAAGGGGATTAAAATTTTATCCTAGGGATATTATGGCTAGTTTTAATGTAGTATCGTTGTACACGAATATCTATATTATTGTGGCTATTGAAGTTATCAATCACACTACAGATCCTGATACAACTAAGTTGGTTGAGATTTGGCTTACCTCAACTTTCTTTAGCTTTTATGGGGAATACTATGAGCAAGCTTGTGGCGTGGCCATGGGTTATCCTCTCTCCCCTGTCATGGCTAAACTTTTTATGGAGGAATTTGAATCCAAAGAATTGGCATCGCCCCAATTCAAGCAAAATATTTAGAAAAGGTTTGTGGATGACACTTGTGTCATCTGGCCTCATGGAAGGAAAAAGTTGGATCTATTTTTTCAACATCTTAACAATCAATATAGCTCTATCAACTTTACGATGGAGTGCAAAATCAATGGTAATCTTCCATTCGTTGATGTTCTTATCTCAAAGAAGGATGATGGTTCTTTCTCACGCTGAGTCTTTCAAAATAAAACTCACACTGAGAAATATCTTCATGTTATGTCCCATCATTATCCTGCTAAAAAACTAGGAGTTCTTAATACATTAGCTACTTGTGCTTTAAAAGTATGTGGTGATAATCACCTTGATGCTAAGAATACCCATCTCGTTGAATTTTTCAAAAATAATGGCTACAGTAGACACCAATGTCTCAAAGTTTTCCTTAAAGCAACCCATGGTCCTAGGATATTAAAAGAGTCCAGAGAGTGGATTTCTAGAGTTCACCTTCCCTTTATCCAAGGGACCAATGACATGATTTCTAGGATCATTAGGAAGAATAAATTTTCTTCAACCTTTAGGCCCATAAACACAATTAGGAGCTTCCTTAGGTTAGTCAAAGACCATGTGGACCCTAAGAATATGAATGGTGTTTATACCCTACATTGGTGAAATTGGTCGCTCAATAAATCAAAGAATCCATGAGCATGTTTCCAACATTAAACATGGGAGAACTCAATCCCCATCGTTAGAAGAACATGCAAAAAATATAAAACACCACATATGTATCGAAGGGGCTCACGTGATTGAAAAGATTTATCATTTTCATCATCGAAAGTTTAGGGAGAACATAGAGATTGAAAAAGGTCTGGTAATCTTAATAAAGACAATCGATAGAAGATTAATAGTTGTTGGATCCCAGACCTTTCTTCTTAATTGTTTCAAAGTTTCCTCCTCTTTCATGTTAAAATTTCTTAATCCTTATTACAGAAATCATACTACAAACTATTGGTTTACTTCTCCTACTTGATTTATTACACAAGTTATTTAACATAATAATAAAAAAAACTTTGAAGTAAACACAAATGCAGCCTACAAAAATACCGATCATTTAATGAACATCATGTACATATGAAAAATGACACACATATTTTTCGGATAAATGTCCCCAGAAAAAACCAATGTGGGAAAATTGATGCAACAACTCTAGAGGGTTTTATTATTATGCAGAATCCGATACAACATTATGGGCACCAGAAATGGTTTTCCCTACAGATAAGATACACGGCAGCTATACCTTATCACTTAGAGATAGAAAATATTTTTGAATGAGAACCTCAATTGATAATTATAGATTACAAGCCCTTTTTGGAAAACTGGAACCCCAACGCTGCTCCTCCAGCCCCTGCGTTAGCCTCTACTAGCTAGCGTACCCACTATGTCACCCTGATTGGGTATACACTTCCTTGTGCTGCCTTGGCTAGGCCTGTGTCACCCCGGTTGGGTCTCTGTTGCCCTTGCATTGCCCTGGTTGGGCCTGCGTCACCCTGATTGGACCTACGTTGCCTCTGCGCAGTCCTCTGCATGGCCCTGGCTAGACTGCATCCCCTTGGCTGGCCTCTGCGCTGCTTGGTATGATGTTGCCTCTCTGCTGCTATATTTTCAACCTTGGATAAGATCATCCCTTGCCGATATTTGCCCCTCACTACACTTCAAACTCACTTTGAAATCCTCAGCAAACCCCACCCTAGAATTTTGACTTAGCTTCAGTGTATCCGCTATGTGTGTGTCCTCCAACTGACCCCAAGCCTTTCCTTTATACTTTTCTTGTTGGCAAGCCAAAAATCGTGATATAATTTCTAATCGATGACTGAGATTAAAATAATGCTTGATCCAAGTCACTTAGAACATTCTCAACACATGTTTAAATTATTTTACTTTTACATTAGATGGAATTTCTCCAAACGCTTTCTGGGTCTTGGAGATCTCATGTGTTCCAGCCCCTCCACAACCTCTCGGAGCTAGAGCACACTCAATGCTACCTGTAAAATATCAACACTTCCTCTTAGAGAGGAGTGTGCTCTAGCAATACTTCCACACTGAAGCATTGGCCTGATCTCTGGCATCGGTCTCCGCGTTGATGCTTGGCTTGCTGCCCTCCATCTACTGTTGTTTCTCTCTGCACTGTTGCCCATGTCTCTGTCAGAGACACTGCAACATCTGCACTGCAACTCCCTCTCAAATTGTTGCATCATGCTTCCAACTAGTACATTGCAACTCAATTGCTGAGAAATAAGCAACTAAAGGACCCCTGCCCAATCACTGACAGATAAGCCAGTCGGGTTGCATCTCATCATTGAAGCTCCCTTCACTGTTGCACTGCACTATCTCTCTAAAGCCACTGCGCTGCTGCTGCTCTGCACTGCATAAGCACTGCCCCTCTGCATTATTGAAGTCCCACCAGCCTCTGTGCTGCTTCTTCTACGCTTCTGATGCCACTGCACTGCACTGCTCCCATCTACAACGTCCTAGCTCTGCCTTTTCTTCACTGTGATCTTCTGCACCCACTGCTCTATTCATCCTGCTACTGTCTTAAGGCTCGCACAACTCATATGTGATCCAAGAGTCTGGGCACCTCAAGGATCCTAATTTCTCCATCTTTAGCTACTCTACAGCTCAATATTTCCCCATCTCTTCTCTCGAGGCACGTGAGAACTCATAACCACATCATCCTCACTACCGCTTTCCCCTCTAGCTTCTACTACGTTGGAATCAGAAGATTCCATGTCCTTCCTCTTAGGACAAGTGTTGGCGAAGTGTCCAAGTTCACCACATCTAAAGCATCGAACCTTTGATAGGTACTTCTTCTTCTTCCCTTGTTGTCGATGTCCATTTGATGCAAGGGTCACATCTTCCTCCTCCTCCTTATTCACTTTAATACTTCTGCTACTGAAATCCCTTTAGGTCATCTGCCGGATCTCCTCTTGTTGAAGGATAGCTCACATGTCATCCCTATTAGGAAGTTGTGCTCTGCCCAAAATGATTTGGACAAAGGTCTCCCACTCATTAGTGACTGCATTTAGGGAAATCCTTACCAAGATCCCCTCATTTGGATTTGACCCCATGGCAATCAGCTGATCACAGATCGATCTCTTCCCCCTTATGCATCTGGAACATCCTCATCTAGTTCTTGAGAAGCATATTCTGTTGGATGGAGCTGACTTGATATAGCGTGGTGAAGGTTGTTCGCATCTCATGTGCTGTCCTCTTTTCAGCAATGTGTGGGACCACGTGATCCTTCACCCCATCCATGATCAAGTTCCCTGTCCACACCTGATTCTTGTTAAAATTATTTAGACAGTTTGCATCGGTCAACACAACTAAGACAATTTCCTTGTGGTCTATGATACTGTACTCCTCCAGGACTGTCAAGATTTTGGCCTTCCAGATCGCGAAGTTGGACACACCATCCAACCTATCCTGATCATGCAATTCGTACGGGGCCATCTAGCTCAAATGTATCGAAGCGAGTACTCCTCTCCCTTTTACTGCAACTACACTCAACAGAAGACCAGATCTAGGTTTCTTGGTGATAGAAACCCTCTAGAGTAGATGCTCCATATAACAATTGATTTCCTCCCGAAAATCCTCTTCCAAATCTCCTGAATCAATCCTCTACGATTACCCTATTGATCATATCTCAAATTTCCTTGGCACAAATCTACTGAGCTATTGTTTTCCTCCCACTTTTGTCACCCTTTCTAGGCATTGTTCTACACTGACAGAACCTGTGTCACACTAGCAACTTCTAAAGATCAGAAACTACAATTCCAGCCTCATTAAACTGCACTTCCAGCCTAAGTAAACTGCACAACAACTCACCAACTCAGATTACAACACCCTCCTAGTGTTGCATCAACCTCTGCATGAGAAGACTGGCTCAACGTCCCTTTCCTGGTGCAGTGTTAGCCTCTGCGTGAGTAGACTAGCTCAACATCACCTCGATGGAGCTGCGTGAGTATACTAAGTTTGCGTCACCCTTGTAGGGTTTGTTGCCCCTCTGGTGCTGCATTGCCTTCTTCTAGATCAGTGTTGCTTCAGCTGCCCTTCCTACAGAAAATACCTTCGGCATATTTTCTGATGGTTCAACTTGATCTGCAATGTTCTGATACCATGTGAAAGTTTTTGAATCCTTATTACAGAAATCCTACTGCTAACTATTGATTTACTTCTCCTACTTGATTTATTGCACAAGTTATTTAACTAAATATTTAGAAACTTCGAAATAAACACAAATAAAAGCCTACACAAATACAAATAATTTATTGAACATCACACACATATGTAAAATGACACACAATTTTTTCGGACAAACGTCCCTGGAAAAACCCAATGTGGGAAAACTGATGCAGCAGCTCTAGAATGTTTGATTATTATACAGAATCTGAATACAAATTTCTGGGCACCAGAAATAGTTTTTCATGCAGAGAAATTACATGGAAAATATAGCTTATCACTCAAAGACAGGAAATATGGATGAATTACACCCTCAATCGAGAATTACACATAATGAGCCCTTTCTGGCCCACTGGAACCCCAACGCTACTCCTCCAGCCCTTGCGTCAACCTCTACTGGTTGGTGTACCCACTGCGTCACCTTGACTAGGTCTACGTTGCCTCTTCACTGCCCTTGTTGGGCCTACATCACCCTAGTTGGGTCTCAGCTGCCCCTGTGCTGCCTCAGTTGGGCCTGCGTCATCCTGATTCGGCCTACGATGCCTCTACGCCTTTGCATGGTCCTGGATGGACTGCATCCCTTTAGATGGCTTATGCATTGCTTGGTACGATGCTTCCTCTCTCTTGTTGTATTATTAGCCTTGGATTAGATCATCCCTTGTTGATTTCTTCCCCTCACTACATTGCAAACTCACTTTGAAATCCTCAGCAAAACGCGCCCCAGAATTTCGACTTTGCTTCAGTGCATTCACTATGTGTGTTTCCTCCAACTAACCCCAAGTCTTTCCTTTATACTTTTCTCGTTGGCAAACCAACGAATGTGATATAATATCTAATCGACGTCTAAGATTAAAAGATTGCTTGATCCACGTCACTTAGAACATTCTCATCACATGTGTAAATTAATTCACTTTATTTTTTTTAATTTCCATAAGTTAGACTTAGGGACCCCATTAAAAATTTTAATTATTTGAATAACTTTTACACTAGATGGAATTTTTCCAAACTATTTTTGGGTCTTGGAGATCTCATGTGTTCCAGCCCCTCCACAAAGTTTCAGAGCTAGAGCACACTCGATGCTGCCCCAAAATCTCAACATTTCGACCTTGAAATATTGATCTTGTTTTCCTTTCTATTTTTCGCCTTATATTTATTATATTAATTTAATTTAACTATATTTTATTTTAATTCTTTGCTTTTCTATTGTATAATAATATTGTACATTTGTCCCCAGATGCAGGTGACAAAATAGACACAAGTGACAATCACATCCCACTCCACCCAGATAATGGAGATCTCCCACACATAGCTTCATCTGCAGCAGATCCAAATACCGTTAGCCTCTCGTACGAAACTCGTAAAGCCATAAATGATGATGAGAGGACGGGTACTGCGTCAGCATGCCCTGACAATCACCTCGCATCTATCTCCATTAATGTCCATCATGATTAACCATTATCGCAACCATACCCCTTCCCCCGAGCCTGCTCAGGTTCTCAATCATAGCACGCAGACACATGTGAATCCCACTCATCGCTATCCTCATGGTTCTCATCCTCGCCCCTTTATAAAGCTGAGATACCTGTCCCTCTCTTTACTTATCCTGTTACCTTTGCCTTTCGTCCCCCTCACATTGTTATGGCTTCTCTCTGACTTCAATTGGTTGCGAAGCTACATTGGCGTGGAGCTGCACAGTCTCCTTTGGATTGTCGCTCTCCCTCCTGCGCAACTTACCCCCAGATATCTCTTCCCATTTAGCCCCTCTGTGTTACTTATTCTCCTGAACTGCTCTCCCTGTTCCAAGTGCGCAATGTCTCATAGACTTCGCCGATGCACTATCCACTGAGGTCAAAGAGGAGCTCTCCTGGGATGTTATCATTGTCGAGAGGATAACCGTCTTGAGTCGATTGATGGCTCCTCTTCCAACACCTTTGAGTGCCAATCCTGATACCGAGTAGCGTGTAGAAGCCTCTAGGAATGCTACGCAGAGAGGATTTCATGGTATAGAGAAGTCCACTACCTCTCCCCAAACACACTCCCAACACCGCAACTCTCTCCCTATGACAGCTCTAGAGAAGGATGATGAGGACACAAACATTTGGATCATGGACTCTAATGGCATCTAGATGCGTGTACCCGATGGCGTAGACCCGAACTCCCCCATCCTCTATGCTCCAGTGAGCATTCCCAGGCGTACTATGGCAGATGTGGAGGTAGATGTCGCACAGGCTCCTGCTTATCCTATTGAGGAGGAGAACCCCAACAGTGATGATGAAGATGATAAGTAAAGTCTGCGCAGCTGCACAATTCTTTTCTGTTTTTTGTCATTCTTGCCCTCAGGGCCTTTCTGCTATCATTTACTTTGTGTTTCTTAGATATGTCGGCATTGCTGTGCATAATGTATTTCTCGGTTCTAAGTTTTTTCTGGGTTGGTTTCCTCCCCCAAGGCGGCCCATAAACAGTATAAGAAAGGCTGGGATTGGTTAAGCGTAGCTTGCCAACCCAGCCTGTAGAATATGCAACTTTATGTTTTCAAAATTAATAGAATAGCTCAACTTAACAAAAAAATAATAATCTTGCACATTTGTACTTTTAAATAAGTTTTATTATACCTACCGCACAACAAGCATTATGCATAAGTTTGGCCTATGATTAGAAATTAATTTGTCTATCAGAAGATATTTTTTACAGTTTTCCCATAGTTAAACTTTGATATTTTTTATTATTTATTTATTTTAATTATTTTAATTTATTTTTCTTTAATTCTATTAGTTTCTAGTTTTAACTTCTTATTGTTGATGGTTGTATGACTAATGTGTAAGGTATGCCGACGATGCTATCAATACACAACAAAGGAGGTTCGATGGTTGTACGACTAATGTGTAAGGTCTGTCGACTATGTTATCAATATGCATCTTTATTTTATAATGATGTGGTGTAGATCATACCAATGCTAAGACATCATACCAATACTAAAAATTGTACGAAACTAGTCACATTGGACTTAAATTCTGGTTGTATTCTTTGCTTTTTCTTTACGGCCTATGTGATGACTGCCATGAGCTCTACCTCAGGGGTGGCAAAGATAGGGGCATGTCAAATACGGTTTAACGTTAATGTTCATAATATTTTCAGGTGAAATCAAATTAAAAATTAAGTTTATTTATTTCTATCCTAGTTAGTGCTCATATTAGTGTTCATGGTATTTTCAGGGGAAATCAAATTAAAAATTAAGTTTATTTATTTCTATCCTAGTTAGTGTAAAAGAAGAGGGTTACTAACTGGAAGCTGGCGTGCTATTTGGAAAGTTATTTTCCTGTGGTGTTATCTTTGCTCACGAAATATATCATCCTCAGGCGAGCGTTGGTATATCTGTGGCGAGATGACTCGGCTTATGCCTGGTTTCTCATGTTTTTGCATGCTGTGGAGGCTTATTGGTGGCTGCTTCCAGATGTGTACGTACTCCTTCAAGCGAGCGTGTATCATTTCAGGCGAGCGTGCACCCCTTCAAGCGAGCGGGATATTAATTGGCTTGGCACATTATGCTGTTATCATTTTGCACTGATGACTCACTCTTTCATCTTTGTCTCGGGGCAGACATATGCATTTCAAGTCATCATTTATGCGACCTTATTGTGACTTGTTTTTATCTAATCTTGCGATCCATATTAGTGCATTTTCATTTTCTTATCTACTATATCATAGGTTTATTCTCTGGTGGTAATCTGTACTTTCTGCACCATCATCCTCTTTCTGCTCGCTTTTATAGCTGAGCATTTTATTTTCTTGAACTGAGTTCGTTCTATATTTATTTGCGATCATCAATAAATTTGCCAGTTGGTATCTCATTGTATTTTTATACATGCTACGAGATGTATTGGACTATGTCTTGTTTATATTTAATATATCACGGCGTTTTTTTCTTACGAAAAAAAAAAAGTATTTTAAGGTGAAATGAAACTAAAATTCAAGTTCATTTATTTTTATCCAAGCTTATTTTAATTTTTATATCAAAATAGTTCCAGATTTAAACATCTCTCTAAAGAATTATTTCATAACTATTTGTTTAAAATTTAATGTTAAATTTCCAAATCTGCAAAATAGTTATAAAAGAAGAGTTAAACCTCTAATTGGAAAAAAAGATAGAATAGAAAAGTTTTGAATGCAATTGGAATTGAAGCCTGAAAATTTCTTAAATCCCAACCTAATTTTTAGAATGCCAGTGAGTAGAATACAAAATTTTGAGCGTGATTAGAATTTGAAGCTTGCACATTTCCTAAACCCCAACAAAATTTTGAAATGGCCTGTATTCGTACTTTCCCCAAATCACTGTAGGTTTGAAATAATCAAGCACTTTTTGAGTGTAAAAAAAGATTTAAATTCAGTTAATAAAGTTGAGTAGATAGTTCCAAACTTGCCACAACTAACATGGGTTGTAAATGCCCAACGAGTTATAATTAAGTCTCATTCATTCAAAGCTAACATGGAAACTTAAACCATTGAAATACCAACATCCACGAATGAACACATCATTGCAAGGCCCGATGATGGGCATCATTGCAAGGCCTCATGGTGGACATCAATATCTAATCCACAAATATTTATTAAATATTAAATTCTTCCAATAATTTAATTTTATTTTTACACCCGCATAGGAACAAATCATTGCAAGGCCTACTAGTGGGCATCATTAAACAAAATATTATCACAAATAATTTAAACAGAAGTGGCAGATCGAACAAAATAAATCTCTACTCTACATATATTTATTACATACTAAATTATAATTAATAGTGTGTTTTCACTAATTTTATTTTTAAAATAAAAAATTATTTTCTTTAACTATAGTATATTTATAATTATTTAATTTTGTTTTTAAATTAAAAATAATTTTTTTCTAATTTTTTTCTATTGTCTAATATTTAATTAGAATTAATTAATATTTTCATATATTTCAACTATTCAAAAATTTATAATTTTATCTTTCTTAAATAAAAAAAATTATTTTCTTTAACTACAACATTTTCATAAATTTTTTTTTTTTGAAAAATAATATAATAAACTATAGAAAATCAAATATATTTTTAAAAATCAACCATAGTTATTGAAAATGTTGAAAATCCATTTTTATATTTCGTGCTATGTGAGGGACTAATAAGAAATTCGTATTGTCATTGGGTAGAATTGGATTTTCCACCAATACAATGTCGAATTACAAATAACAAACTACATCCATATAGCAATCACTACAATCTAAATTTACTAGATTCTAAAACTTAATGCTAACTTGAATTCATTTTTTTATTTTAATTTAGTTATATTTAAACTAAGTGGGCACTGACTAGATACTATGTAACACTTGTTAGTTATTAAAAGTTTTTTTCCCTTGTATCTTATTCTTGACTTAAACTCTTTAATATTTATTTTTATATTATGTTTGATTTTAATGGTCCTTTTCTATTTTTATTTATTTATTTTGGATATTTATTTTTTCAAAATTTATTGAGAATTATTTTTTAATATTTTAATCTCGACCATTTCTTGATTTTCAATTAATTTTGACTTGAATAAAATTTGATTTGTCTCTCACACACACACACACACACACACATATATATATATTCTCATTCTTTATATTATTAATTATATTAACACATTATTGATTAATATTGTATTCTTAAAAGTTATTTGTTTCTCGTATATTTTTTATAATTGTTTTATTTCTATTGTTTGATTCAATTTGTGTATCGATTTCAATATTTATTCTCTTTCTCAAATCTTATTTTTCCATCTTAGCCCCGACAATGAACCACACCGGATGGTTCAAAATGCGTAACTCAAAAAATATTTCATTGTGATTTTTACCGAAAAAGATTCATTTGAAAAATACAGATCATAGAAGCCTAAATTTAAATAATTAGTTTATTATTATCATTATTTATTAATTAATTATGAATGAATGAATTATTAGTAATAACTCAGTTGGTCGAGTTCCCATTTCTAAGTACCTTGCCAATTGGGAGGTAACAGGGTCAAATCTCATCAACACCCTTGGGGTAAAATATTTATTCTCTGTGGCAAGAGAGTTCCATTTCCCGTGGTTTGATCATTCTCTACGGCAAGCTTGGATTCGATAATTCTTTGTGGTAAGCAAGTTCATTTCTAGTGGTTCGATAATTCTTTGCGCCAATCTTGGATTCAATATAAGTTCTCTGATTCCCTGAGCATAAATTATGTGCCTCTGATTCCCTTTGATTATGACTAGGTGTGAATTCTCTGCGGTAAGATAATTCTCTGCGACAAGCTTGGATTCGATAATTCTTTGTCCCAAGTAAGTTCCATTTTGCCTGGTTCAATAATTCTCTGCAATAAGATTGTATTTGATAATTATTTGTGACAAGGTTTATATTCTTCCATCTTCGTTGCTCATTGATTTTCTCTGCAACAATATATGATATATGCTATCTCTATGGGATAATATAAACTGTACGGCTCTGATTCCATTTGAGATAAATAAATCACCAAGTTCGTGTCTTCTTGTGGCAACGAGTTCCATTTCCTGTGGCTACGAATGTACTAAGACCTCTTTTTAACGAAGAGGTCAATTCAAGTACCATGAGATCATTGGACTCCTTTTTTGGTGGAAGCAAGCTCACAAGTCAATGCTCTTGTGGCTACGAGTTCATTTAAACCACTCCTTGTTACAACAAGGAGAAGTAAGGGCTCTATTATGAGAGTGAGTCCTATAAAAGGGCATCCCTGTGGGTACAACAAAGGACTAAATCAATCACAACTATTCTTTTTAAGGCAGCGAGCGACTAAAAAGTCAAATTATGGGCATATTTAAGGAAACAAGGCCTTAAAAGTAGTAGCTCGGGTCTGTACAGTGCAACGAAGGCTCAAACACAGGTAGGAGGGGTGTGAAAGAGACTCTTGGAACCAAATGTATTGCTTCCTTAAGAAATCATGGGCTCTGAAGCGAAACTGAAGGGAAGCTGATTGTGGAGGAGTGGGGTTCGACGTCATTAATAGATTGTGTGATAGTTTGAGAGCAAGGGTGGTCCATTATCAATACCTTCTGCAGTTTTATATCACAATTTTGTGGTGATTTGAAGCCACACATTGGTTCTGCGACACTCAATATAAATTTGATAGGTGCATGTGTTCCCACTTACCCTCTTCTTGTTAAATTTTTCTTATCTACACTATGAGTACTTCCCCTCACATTTCTAATACCCCCTCTTGTAAAGGGAGACCAAGTAAAATTACGTAAGAGAGTATTTATGAGTACATTGAATTTTTAGAAAGACGAAGAGAAGAAAGTGAAAACCATTTTAAACTATAATTAACTACAATGCTTGACAACAACCAAAAATCACTAGAAAGAAAAATAATCACACTCGAGACTGAACTCTAGGGAATGAAAAGTAGAATTCAATAAATAGAACATAGTAAACAATCAATGGTTAAACAAAATGACACCTTGAAAAGCGAGATTAAAATCTCTAAGAAAAAATACATAAAAAATCAACCCTAAATAACACAGTGAATAATTTAGATATTAAACTCATAAAAGAGGAAATTAATAAATTAATTATACTCGACCATGAATGCCACAAAATATTCTTACACCTTGTAATTGTTACTATATAAGAAAAAAACAATGAAGACACATTAGAAATAGTAAAAGAATAATTAAAAACAAAATCTCAATTTCAAACAACTTATCTCACAGAAGCTATAAGGGTAGGAAAGATACTTGAGCATAGACACAGACTAATCTGGTTCAAAGTGAGTTGTAATAACCATAAATTAGATATACTCAGGAAATCCCCAAGCCTAAAAGGAACAAGAATATTTATAAATGAATATCTCATTCCAGGAGACGAAATTGAACTTAGGAAAGAAGTCCAAAAGGTCATGGAGGCAAGAAAAGAAGGTAAATGGGTGATCATTAGGAATAGGAAAGTTATTATTATATATAGAGTCCCAAATATGAGTGATAAATAGGCACTATCATCATTCCAGATCCTCTTCTGGAATTGTCGTGATTTTCCATGGTGTAAAGGTCTTATTTTAAGTCGGATCCCAAGTGATATTGATCTTATTATTTTAGTTGAAACTTGGGATAATGGCGAATCTAGGGTCCCTAACCTTAACATATTCACTCTTTGGTCAACCTGGAATAAGAAATACTCCCGGAGGGGTTTTGGTGGTATAACTTGTTATATAAGGAACACTATTTCCTCTCACATTTGACTTTATAAAATCAACCCCTTCAATCAATACATTTGGAATGAGATCTCTGATTCTACCACCAATAGGATCTTTCTTGAAATCTGTTATTTCTCTCATATCAACTCCACATCCTATAAGAAAAACAACTTGGAAGAACTATCCTTTCAATACCTTAGAAACATACATATACAACCTAAGGAATGAAGGTAATATCCATTTGCTTGGGAAATTTAATGCTATAACTGCTACAAACCAAGTATTCTGTTAAATAACAACTCTAATCCCAAACCCTTGTGGCTTGATGAAGATAGTAACTTAGCTAATAGATTCAAGAGAAACTCTGAGGACATAGTCAAGAACTTATTCGGCACTGAGCTCCTATAACTATGTAGTTCCCAGGATCTAATCATTTGTAATGGTATTAACAAGTGGCCTTCCTATGGCTAGATGACCTATTTCCATGGGCTGGGTAGTAGTCTGGTAGATTATGTAATTTCTGACACCGATGTCCTCAACTGTATTACAAACTTTGAACTGCAAAATGGGTAGGAGTCTGACTCTGACCACATACCTTTGTCTTTATCCCTAAATCTTGTTATGCATGCCACCCACATGCAGGAGACCAGTGAAATCAAAAGACACATTCACTTCGATAGAAGTAATGTCGAAATTTTCTTAAGGGATTTAGGCTCTATGACTTATAATAACAACAATGATCAAATTGATTATGAAGTGAAAAAAGTTCCTTCTCAAGTTAAATACTCCAAAAGACTTGGAATATCATAATATCCATTGAGGATAAAAATATTATATTAAAATGTATGATGAATGAATTGATTGATTGAAAATTACAAATGGGGCCTGCTTATATACCTAGACAGGTGCCTCTTCATGAAAGGTCATGTCCATCAGATATGCCTCTTCAACATATTTATTAATTAACTAATTAATGATTATTTATATTATTTTATTCATTACATTTCCTTCCTCCTCAAAGCTTGTTGATGAAAGGCCTTGATTTATTTTCTTGCTACGAACATCTTCTCGTCTTGGGGCAATCATCCTTATCGATACAATTTGATATGATCCTCTAAGTGACAAACAAAACTGTTGCACTCAGAATGGATCAGACCATCCTAAATCAATCTTCTGTGGAATCTTACGGTGGCTTGAAAATTGTGATAAATTATCACTTGAGTAGACTGTACTGACATGATTATTCTTCAAAACATCAGCTTGTTGTTTCTATTCTGAATACGTAGTTTGGTCGAGTTGTCTTCTCCCGTGATTTGGATGTCGATAGGGAACTTTTTTGGTTTGAATTTCCCTTCTTAGGTGTGTGGTAATTTTTTTATTTTCTTCTGGCGAGGATGTTATTGAGTTGGTTATAGAGCCTTCACTCAGAATATTCCTTGTTTGAACTGCAACATGTAAGTTTGTATCTTCTACAACTTGCTTGTCTTCTTCTTGAGTTGTGACATTTACTGGATCAATGTTCATTTTTTTTTTCAACTTGAACTCCTACATTTGAATATTTCGATGCTTCATTTTGGACAAGTTGTTGCACCTTGTTTTCTAATGACTTATTTTCCCTCTTCAGCGTCTTAATTTGTGTTAGTGATTTTTCGTTGTGGTCCTTGAGGCGAGCAACTTCTTCAATCTTGTTAGTTGTGATTTTGTCAATTTCCTTTTGCATATTTTGGATTTCCTTTTTACTTTCTTGAAGTATCACTTTTGATATTTCTCGTATGTCTTCAGGCATCATTGAATTTGGCTTCACGGTAACATCCTGTAGCATTATTTTTTTCTTTTTGTGGGAAAATGTCAAAAACTTCTTTTTCATATTTAGGATAAATGATCCTAGAGTTTCCCATCTAGGGTGAACCTAACAAAAATGAAGTGAAAAAAGTTCCTTCTCAGGTTAAATACTCCAGAAGACTTGGAATATCAGAATATCCATTGAGGATAAAAATATTATATTAAAATGAACGATGATAGAATTGATTGATTGAGAATTACAAATGAGACCTCCTTATATACCTAGACAGGTTCCTCTTTAGGAAAGGTCATGTCCATCAGACATGCCTCTTCAAACTAATTAATCATTATTTATATTATTTTATTCATTACATTTCCTTCCTCCTCAAAAATCTTTTTCCTCAAAGATTGTTGATGAAAGACCTGGATTTCATTTCCTGCTACAAATGTCTTCTCGTCTTGGGGAATTCATTCTTGTCGATACAATTTGATATGATCCTCTAAGTGACAAACAAAATTTTTACACTGAGAATGGACCGGACTATCCTAAATCAATCTTATGTGGAATCTTACGGCGACTTGAAACTGGTGATGAATTATCACTTGAGCAGACTGTACTGACATGAGTATTCTTCAAAAAATCAGCTTGTTGTTTCTCTTCTAAATATATAGTTTGGTTGAGTTGTCCGCTCCCATGATTTGGACGTCGATAGGGAAATTTTTTGGTTTGACTTTCCCTTCTTAGGTGTGGTAATTTTTTGATTTTCTTCTAGCGAGGATGTTATTGAGTTGGTTACAGAACCTTCACTTAGAATATTCCTCGTCGAAACTGCAATATCTAATTTTGTATCTTCTACAACTTTCTTGTGTTCTTCTTGAGTTGTGACATTTACTGGATCAATGTTCATTTTTTCTTCAACTTGAAATTCTACATTTGAAGATTTCGATGCTTCATTTTTGACAAGTTGTTGCACCTTGTTTTCTAATGACTTCTTGTCCTTCTTCCCCTTCTTAATTTGTGTTAGTAATTTTTCCTTGTGGTCCTTGAGGCGAGCAACTTCTTCATTCTTGTTAGTGGTGATTTTGTCAATTTCCTTTTGCATATTTTGGATTGCCTTTTTACTTTCTTGAAGAATCACTTTTGATATTTCTTGTATGTCTTCAGGCGTCACTGAATTTGGCTTCACAGTAACATCCTGTAGTGTTATTTTTTTCTTTTTGTGGGAAAATGTCAAAAACTTCTTTTTCATGTTTAGGACAAAGGATCATAGAGTTTCCATCCAGGTTCAACCAAACACAATGTCACTATCATTAAAAAATAAGGATTTCGTGGTGAATTGCGAGATAAAAGTATAATCCCCAATACTTAGTTGTAGATTATTTATGTCATATTTTTTGTCGCTTGTGTCAACAAGGTTTGTTTCAATTATATTCGATTCAGGAATCACTAATTGGTTAGCACATTTAGGACTAACATAATTACTCCCTTCAGTAGGACTGATAGAAACTATAATATCTTTGCCTGTGAGTGATCCTTTGATTTTAAATAGTGTATCAACACATTTACTAAAGGTTTTAGGGAACCTTTCATTACTGGTCTCCATTTTTTCTTCTTTCATTATTTTCGAGTTCCTCCAGAAATTAACTCTCTTTGTATTCGTGGATGCACTTAGATTTTTTTTTTTTTTTTTAATATTTTTTTTTTTATTGAAATCTCAATCCTTACATTTTTTTTATTACTTAATTATATAATTAATTTATATAATTTAAATATATAATGTATATATTTAACTATAAGTAATTATATAATTAATACTTTTTGTTTTTAATTCAATCTGTATATATAAATATATATTAAAGTATACCAAATGGAATGAATAAAAGACACGAATTAGGGCACGTGATTTTTTGTTATGGATGCCAGAAAACGTGATAGACATTGTTTTTTATTAGATTGGTGAAGCGATGGCACAAATTAAAAAGACATGCCTCTTCTCTAATTTGATTTGATTCGAGACAATTAAGGGATGTCTACGGGTTATATACCAATTGAAGTGAATAGATGTTGTATGCAAGTTTTGCAGTGATGAAAAATTTGTTTGGTTATGAGGCAATCGTGGTCAGATGGAAATAGTGAAAGTGGTTAGGGGTCAGTAGTTGTGGTGGGGAGCACGTGGAAGACATGACAATGACAACTAAGAATGTCGCATAGTCGGCAGCGGATGGCTGGGGAGATCGGCTAAGTAGATATTCTAGGAAGAGGAGAAGCATTACGAGGTTGGAATGATCTAGTACAACACGATGGTCTACGGTGCACAAGCAATGGTAGCAACATGATGCACAAGCACAACGTCAGGAGAACGTATGGGTAGTGGTCGTGGTAGGGACGTAGGGTAGACGACGGCTGGGTGGCCGGATTGGTTATCGGTGACTGCAACTGTTGGGTATGGGCGCAGTGGAGTTGACAATTTTTATGGTCAAATACCTAGATCGGAGAGCCTGGCTCTGTGCAGCAGTTAAGCGGTTGAAGGCTCGAATTGCTCTGATACCAAATGAAGTGAACAAAGTTCCTTCTCAAGATAAATACTCCAGAAGACTTGGAATATCATAATATCCATTGAGGATAAAAATATTACATTAAAATGTATGATGAATGAATTGATTGATTGAGAATTACAAATGAGGCCTGCTTATATACCTAGACAGGTGCCTCTTCACGAAAGGTCATTCCATCAAAAATGCCTCTTCAACCTAATTACTAATTAGCTAATTAATCATTATTTATATTATTTTATTCATTACATATTACAATTTTATTACTACCTTTTCCACTACCATTAGAAAATTCTCTAATGAGACTTCGTATAAGCAGAATAATAGAACTTCCAATCCTTGGTATGACAGAGACACTAAAATTTCCAAGAAAGAAATCAAAGAAATCATTAAGCTTTGAAATATAAGTATATAGAAATATCTCATTAAAAGGAATAATAATTCATATATTAATAAGAGACTAGAGAATCCTCTCCACTTTTCTAAAGTTGCGCTCAATTTTTTTGGCAAAATGTGCTTGTTCGTAGAATTAAAGATAATCATTCTATCCCCTTAGAAAACTTGGAAAACTATCTTAATAGGTTGTATGACTCTCCAAACACCATTAGAACCATCTTAAACACTCCTATTAATGAAGATATATTTTCTCTGGAAGGCGTTGAGTTTGGGATTAATAAGCTCGCTAATGGGAAAGCTAAATATATCGAAGGATACCAAGCTGAGATATTTAAAATGGGAAGATCTATCCTCATTCATCATCTCCACAAGCTTCTCAATTTGGTTGTAAAGCATGGCTTCCCTAATATTTGGACACAGCCTTATTGTGCTTATATTTAAAAATGGGGACAAACCCTCTAACTATAGGACCATTCTGATTAGTCACATCCTAGCCAAGCTATATGGGCTCATTTTGGAAAACAAGATTAGTCTTTGGATTGAAAACTATAGTAAAAGAGCTAAAGGGAAAGCTAGTTTTTGGAGACATTAATCGAATATCGACCATATTGTCACTCTTAGTATCATTGCAGAGGAATGCCTCAATAGTAAAGTCGATCTCTTCTCATGTTTTATGGACTTTAGAAAATATTTCGAAACTGTTCCTCGAGATAAGCTATGGGAGAAGCTTGAAGAGATCATGGTTCCTCATGGACTGAGGATTGTTGTGATTTGCCTCTACGATACTATCATTGCCAAGCTTAAAACCAACGAAGGGTGGTGTAAATATATTAAATGAAATATTGGGGTTAAGCAAGGGTGTCCACTAAATCCTACCCTTTTTGGCATTTACATTGATAAGCTAGAGGAGTGTCTAGAAAATGCAGGTTGCAAGGGAACCGAGATTGCTGGTATAATAATTACTCTTCTCTTTTATGCTGATGATATTTTTCTTCTTGCAA
Organism: Pinus albicaulis; assembly: GCA_034641835.2. Taxonomy (NCBI): domain Eukaryota; kingdom Viridiplantae; phylum Streptophyta; class Pinopsida; order Pinales; family Pinaceae; genus Pinus; species Pinus albicaulis. The sequence goes on from CM076578.1 coordinate 174,796,767, forward strand.
AAATCCATGATGACCTAGACAAGTAGCTTAATACTTTTCATGTCTACTGCTCCAAGATGGGTATGACAATTAATAAAAACTAGAATAAAGTCATGATCATTAAATCCAAAAATATCACTCATGGCAGTTTTTTCTATGATAACCTTTTTTTAGAGTAGTTTTCTTCTTATAAATATTTGGGTAATAACTTTCTTCATCAACTCAACTGGAATTATAGAATCGAGAAAGCTTATTATGAGCTTGAAAACAATTGTAAGTCGATCGATCTTTGCATTTGGAGTAGAAAAAGGTTCCTCTTTGAGACTCTCGTCACCCCTATTGTCTTATTTGAGAATTTTTGGGTTGTAGTATATCCAAAGAGTCGTGGAGAAAGATCGAGAAAATTAAAAATAAATTCATAACCTACAACCTCAAGATCAAGGTAAATACTCCCTATCCTATCCTATTGATCGAAGTTGGCCTATCCCCCATTGAAAGTATGACTATGTTTAGATATATGATGTATAAGAAGAATCTTTACAACATGGAATCTAAGAGGCTCCCAAAAATTGCTTCTAATTTTAGTCAAAACCCCCACCTTTGCCTCAAGTGGCATAAGGATGTCGAGTCTTGGCTCAACTGTTGGGGGATTAAGGAGGATATCATCATGGGAAGAAAGTATAGTTTTAAATAGACTATTACCTCCAATTTTAAGGATAATATGTGGGATGATAAGGAGCTGGAGGGTAAAAGGAAGCTAAGATACTACAAGGGGTTATCAACCCCACCCTTGATAGAAAAAAATGTCTATTTGTGTTCAATGGCACTAAGAAAATGAAAATCGATAGGATAAGAACTAATTCTCATCAGCTTCGAATTGAAACTGGGCGGTGGTCTACTCCCAAGACTCCCTGGGATGATATAATCTGTCAGATTTGTGATACTAAGAGGGCGGAAGATGAAAAACACTTCCTTTCAGACTACCCAGCTATTACTCAGATTCACTCTCAATTCCCTAACATCTTCCACACTTTCTATCTTCTTGACTTATTAAGATAACCCAACTATAATGATTTTGAAGCGCTTCTTTCCCTTCTCTTTGATAATAGAAACAAGATTTTGAAGAATCATTAGGTTCTTTTTCTTTTCTTGAGGTATGATAGACCGCATAGGTCTTTGTGGATGTTAATCATCTTCATCATCATCATCAATAAATAAATTTATTTATTTTAAAATAAAATAGAAATTAATTAATTATTATTAATATTTATTAATTAATAATGCTATTAATGTTGAATAATAATAATAATAATAATAATTTAGTAATAACAATATTTATTTTAAAATGATAATAATAATAATGGAGATGATGATGATGATTAACATCCAGTAAGACTAATGGAGCCTATCAAACCTCAAGAAAGGAAAAAAGAATCTAAGTTTGATTCTTCAAAATATTTTCTCTATAATCAAAGAGAAGGGAAAGAAGCACTCCAAGATCACTATAGGTGGGATGACTTAATAAGTCAAGAAGATTGGAAGTGTGGAAGATGTTAGGGAATTGAGAGTGGATGTGAGTAAGATCTGAGTAGTCTAAAAGGAAGTTATTTTCATCTTCCACCTGCTTAGTATCATAAATCTGACAAATTCCATCATTCCAAGGTGTCTTGGGAATAGACCACCACCCAGTATTACTCTAAAGCTCATGAGAATTAGTTCTTATCCTAGCAATATTCATTTTTTTCTTAGTGCTGGTCAACAGAGAAAGATAATTCTGATTATCAAGGGTGGGGTTGATCACCTCCTTATAGTATCTTAGCTTTCGTTTACCATCCAGCTCCTAATCCTCCCATATATTGTCCTTAAACTTGGAGGTAATAGTATTTTTGATACTATCTTTGATTCCCATGTTGAGCTCCTCCTTAATTCCCCAATGGTTGAGCCAATATTGGGCATCCTTATGCCACCCGCGCTTGAGGCGAAGGTGGGCGTTTTGACTAAAGTTAGAAGCAATTTTTGGGAGCCTTTTGCATTCCATGCTATAAAGCTTCTTATTATACATTATATATCAAACCATAGCCATAATTTCAATGGGACATAAACCAGATTCAATCAAGACGATAGGATAAGGAGTATTTCCCTTGATCTTTAGGTTGTAGGTTATGAATTTCTTTTGAATCATCTCAATCTTCACCCATGACTCTCTGGATATACTGCAACGCCAAACTTTGCATCCGTATAAGACAACAGGGGTGATGATAGTCTCAAAGAGGAACTTATTTTTACTCCAAATGTAAGTATACACCGACTTACAACTATTTTCAAGCTCATAATAAGCTTTCCAGACTCCAATAATCTTTTTCGTGATGCTATAATTCTAGTTGAGTTGATGAGGGAATTCAATGCCAAAATATTTATAAGAATAAACCTACTCTAAGCACTGGTTATTATACACAAAACTACCATGGGTGATGTTTTTGTATTTAATGATCGTGAGTTTAGTCTTGTCGATATTAACTATCATACCCATCTTGGAGAAGTAGACATGAAGAGCCTAAAGCTACTTTTCAAGGTCATCATGGCTTTTTTCAAGAATAACTATATCACCAGCATAAAGGATAAGAGTAATGATAAAACCAACAAGCTCAGTTCCCTTGCATCCTGCAGTTTTCAGACACTCCTCTTGCTTATCGATGTACATGCCAAAAAGGGTAGGGGATAGGGGACACCCTTGCTTAACTCCAATAAATCATTTAACGTCTTTAGACCACCCCTCGCTGGTCTTAAGCTTGGTAGTGACAGTCCCGTAGAGACGAATCACATCAATCCTCAGCTCAGGGACAATGCCAAAATATTTTCTAAAGTCCACAAAACAACATAAGCGATTGGCTTTACTATTGCGACATTCCTCCGCAATGATTCTCAAAGTGACAAGATGGTCAATAGTAGAGTGATGTCTCCTAGAACCAACTTTTCCTTTAGCTCTTTTGCCCTGGCTTTCAAGCCAAAGGCTAAGATTTTTTTTCCAAAATGAGCCCATAAAGATTGGACAGGATGTGGCTAATCATAATGGTCCTATGGTTAGATGGAATGCTTTTGTCCCCATTTTTAAAGATAGGCATAATAAAGATTTGTGTCCAAAGATAAGGGAAGCCATGCATTGCAACCAAATTGAGAATATTGTCGAGATGAGGAATGAGAATAGATCTTCCCATTTTAAGGATATCGGCTTGATATCCTTCAATATATTTAGCTTTCCCATTAGCGAGCTTATTAATACTAGACTTAACGTCATCTAGAGAGAATACATCCTCCTTAATTGGAGTGATTAAGGTGGTGCCCATAGTGTCTGGAGATTCATACAACTTCTTAAGATAGTTATTCTAGTTTTCTAAGGGGATATAATGATTATCTTTGGTTTTACGAACAAGTAAATTTTGCAAAAAAAAATTGCGCGCTAATTTAGAAAGGTGGAGAAGATAATCCTATATTTTATTAGTATATGACCTTTTATTCCTCTTGATGAGATTTTTGTATATATTGATATTCCCGAGCTTAATGATTTCATTAGGAGAATCTATAATCACTTTCCTATCAATTTTATAATCTTTGTCATACCATGGGTTGGAAGTTCTATTAGAATGCTTAAACAAAGTCTCATTAGAGAACTTGCTATTGGTATTGGAAAGGATAGTAGTGAAATAGTAAAAAATTTGATCAATGTTTTTATTATAAGTCATGGAACCTAAATCCCTCTCTAAATCCCTTAAGAAGAGGTTGTAATTACTTCTATTGAAGTGATTAATGTGTCTTTTTATTTCATTGGTCTCCTACATGTGGGTGGTATGCATAGAAATATTGAGGGATAGAGACAGAGGTATGTGTTTAGAGTCACGCTCAAATCCATTAAGTAGCTGAAAGTTTGTAATATGGTTGAGGATGTGGGTGTCAGAAATCACATAATCCATGACACTCCTACCCAGCCCATGGAAGTAGGTCATATGACCAGAAAGGGGCCACTTGTTAATACCATCACAAATGATTAAGTCTTGGGAACTGCAAATTTTGAGGAGCTCGGTGTTGAATAAGTTCTCGATAATGTCTTCATATTTTCTCTTGAATTTATTAGCCAAGTTACTATCTTCATCAAGCCACAAGGGGTCGTGGTTAGAGTTGTTACTTAATGTAATAGCTTGGTTAGTAGCAGTTCTAGCATTAAAGTTTCCTAGCAAAATGATATTACCTTCCTTCCTCAGGTTGAAGATGTATTTTTCTAAATTATTGAAAGGACAGTTCTTATCTAGGTTGTTCTTCTTATAGGATGTAGAGTTTATATGAGCGAAATAGCAGATTGCAAGAAAGATCCTATTGGTGGTAGAATTAGAGGTTTTGATCCAAATTTATTGATCGAAGGGGTCTATTTTATGAAGTCGGGTGTGAGAGGAGACATCGTTCCTTATATAGGAGGCTATACCACCAGAACCCCTCCAAGAGGATTTCTTATTCCAAACAGACCAAAGAGTGAAACCGTCAAGGAGAGGTACCCTAGATTCATCACTCTTCCAAGTTTCAACTAAGACAATAAGATCAATATCACTCGGGATCCAACTTAACATAGGACCTTTACACCATGGAAAGCCACGACAGTTCCAGAAGAGGGTTCAGAGCAATGAAAGTCCCTATTTATCACTCGTGCTTGAGACTTTATCTCTAATAATAACTTTCCTATTCCTAATGATTGCCCGTTTCCATGCCTTTCTTGCCTCCTTGACCTTTTGGGCTTCTTTCCTAAGTTCAACTTGGTCTTCTGGAATGAGATCTTCATATATAAATATTCTTGTTCCTTTTAGGCTTGGGGATTTCCTGAGTATATCCAATTTATGTTCATTACAACTTACCTTGACATGAATGAGTCTATGTTTATGTTCAAGTATATTTCCGACCCTTATTGCTTTTGTGAGATATGTTGTTTCAATTTGAGATTTTTTTTTTAATTGTTCTTTAACTATTTCTAATGTGTTTTCATTGTTTTGTTCTTCTATTCCCCCAATTATAATATTTAAGGCTCTTCCGTGGCGCTCATGGTCGAGTACAATTAGTTTATTAATTTCCTCTTTGACGGGTTTAATATCTAAGTTAGTTTCTGTGTTATTTAGGGTTGAGTTATTCTGTAGTTGTTCTTTTAGATTTTTAATCTCGCTTTTCAAGGTGTCATTTTCTTCAACCATTGCTTGTTTACTATGTTCTATTTCTTGAATTTTACCTTTCATTTCTTGGAGTTCAATTTCGAGTGTGATTATTTTAATTTCTAATGATTTATGGTTGTTGTCAAGCATTGTAGTTTGGTCTAGCTTAAAATGGTTTTCTCTTTCTTCTCTCTATCTTTCTAAAGATTCAATGCACTCATAAATACTCTCTAAGGTAATTTTACTTGGTCTGCTTTTGTTAGAGGGGGCCTTAGAAATATGAAGGGCAGTATTCATAGTGTAATAAAATAGAACTTAACAAGAGGAGGGTAAGTGGAAATGTGTGCACCGGTAAGGCAGAACTAATGCGAGGCTTTCACCCCACCTTAGAGGTTGAATCCTTGCTAGATAAAGATCTTGCTTCTTCTATGAATTACATTTCTACCTGATGATCGATCCCTTTAGGTAATTTAATATATAATGCATGAGGGGAAATTTTGTAGCAATATTAGTGCACTAGAGAGGGCCCTTGTGCAGCCTAATATTTTTGTGTGATTAGGTGTCAAATGAAGCTCGTTCAATCCAAAATCTTGACGCAAAGTTTCAATGTCATTTTCATTGGTTCTATAACAAATTCCCTAGCCATAGGTATAATAATAATAATGATTATTATTAATTATTATATATTAAATAAAAAATATAATTAATAATTAATTTAAAATTAATAATAATAAATGAATAATTAATAATGAATTTAAAATAATAATAATAATAATAATAATAAATATCTAATTTACATGCAATTTACCAATATTTAGTTTTTTTATCAAAATTTGTATGCTATATGTCCACGAAGTCTTAGATAGATGGTGATAGGGTGCTCTGTTAGGACATTCCTTGATCCTTTGATTGGGGTGATATATTGGACATGATGATGTCAAGCTTACAAAAATAAAATTATGCTAGGGGAGGGATGCCATTACTTGTGCGCCTTCCCTTCCATGTTTGCAAATGACGTGGAAAACTCATTTTTTGGTGCACGACAGGTGTCAACCATCTCTTGCCACATGAATCGGTTTATGGGAGGATTAAATTGTGGCCTTAAATCTCCGTCTAGGGTTTATTCTGCCCTGTTTTCGTTGATTTCTATGCCTCCCTGTGCATTCTTGTCTGAACCCAGTGTGTGGGCATTGCACTCCATCGATGATGGCTATGCTAAGCTCGAGTACTGGTTCACTTGGTCTACCATTGTGAGACTATTCAGTGGGTATTGTTATTTGCATAGGTTCTTCAACGGTTCTTGGTTGCTCATTTATTTGGTTGTTCTACTTCGTGGGGGGTTAAATGGTGGCTACATGGTTGTTTGTTCTGCTTCATAGGGGGTCAAACGGTGCCTACTTGTTTGTTCGTTCTGGTTCGTGGTGGGTTAACTAGTGGATTTGTTGTTGTTCGTTTGGAGAGTGTTGTTGTTTCATCCTCACAAATTGTTCTTTGTGAAAGATCCAGTGGGATATTTGAGCAGGTTCGGTGGTTGAAATGGAGGTTTCGAGGTCCATTCAGGTAAATGTTAAATTTCTTAGTGTTTTTTTGCAATTTTTTTGTCATTTTTGTGGTTTTTTCCCAAATGTTAATTTATCTCTGTGTTTGTTATAATTAATTTGTATCATTGTTGTTGGCGAGGTCTGACAAGGTTTGGTGAGGGTTAGGGTGACTCGCTTCTGTGACTCTGTGGTAGGATTCCTATTCCTACCAGCCACACTCTGTGTTTTTCAACACTTAAAATTGTTGTTGGAATATTTGGATCTCGTTGTGGTTGTGTTTTTCAATACTGGAATCTATTTTTGGGATTATTTAGCTCTGCTTAGCTCTGGTAATATTTAGCTTTGGTTGCAGTAAAGGAATTGGTTGTTGGGAATTTCCTTGTATGGTTTTGTTTTGGGTGGATTTTCCTTCTATTGATTCAGACCATTTTGAGAATGTAACCCGTGGATGTGTTGGCTCTTGCTCGTTTGTGAATAAACCTTTAATGCAAGGAAACCCTTAATGGGCTTATGGGGTTTCTTTGTATTGTAAGTATTAAGGAATCAATGTTTTATGTTTCTAGTCTTTTTCTTAAAGACATGTTTTATATTAAGTATTAATGAATCATTTTTTTCTCTTTCTAGATTTTCCTACATTGAATTAAGGGAATTAATGGAATTGGTAATTGTTGTCCAACTTGGTCTGCTTATGTAAAGGTCTCGAGATTGTTATTTATTGGTTATAAGCATACTGTTGTAGGAATTTGTTGCTCTGGATCCTTTTTTGTTTATTAGGCAGGTTGAACTTGTATTTGTGTCATGTTTAAATTGAATGATTCTAAATTGGTGCCATAGATATGATCTCCACATAGTTTTGGATAGACTGGTTGCATTAATGAACTGTTTTCTAGTTGATGGATTATTTCTCATGTTAAGAATGGCCACAATATGGCATGGACACGTCTAACATTGAATTTTTTAAATTCTCATCTTTCTAGGTAGGGTCATTATTCTCCAACCATCAAAATTGTTGCATGTTCCAATAGAATATCTCCTGTTCATTTGTGAATCAACCTTTAACACAAGAAAACCCTTAATGCGTTTATGGGGTTTCTTTGTTTTGTAAGTATTAAGGAATTGGTGTTTTCTATTTTTATTATTTTTCTTAAAGACATGTTTTATATTAAGTATTAAGGAATCATTGTTTTCTGTTTTCATATTTTCCTGCATTGAATTAAGGGAATTAAAGGAATTAAGGGAATTGGTAATTGTTGTCCAACTTGGCCTTCTTATGTAAAGGCCCCAAGACTATTATTTATTGGTTGTATGCCTACTATCATAGGAATTTATTGCTCTAGATCCTTTTCCATTTATGAGGTAGGTTGAACTTGTATTTCTGTCATCTTTAAATTAAATGATTCTAACTCGGTGCCATAGATATGAACTCCAGAGACAGTTCTTTATTGGTTGTAAGGCTACTGTAATAGGAATTTGTTGCTCTAGATCCTTTTGTGTTTATTAGGTAGGTTGAACTTTTATTTTCATTGTCTTTAAATTGAATGATTCTAACTTGGTGCCATAGATATGAGATCCACATAGTTTTGGGTAGACTAGTTGCATTAATGAATTGTTTTCTAGTCGATGGATTATTTCTTATGTTAAGAATGGCCACAATATGGCATGGACACATCCAACATTGAATTTGGTTAATTCTCAAGTTTCTAGGGTCATTATGCTCCAACCATCAAAATTATTGCATGTGCCAATGAGATATTGGTTCTCTGGTGGGGTTAAAGTATCTAAATTGGTGCTAGTGCCAATAGAATATTGATTTACTAGGTGGTTCAAAGCATTTTTAAGCTGGTTATGAAGATTTCATTTTTTTTTTAACTTTTGTGTTCTACTTAATCTCATGATTTTAAAGGAACACTGCTAAGTGCTAGTTCTGGACAATTTATGCCAACCTTGTACTTATTTTAAGTCAATGCAAGCCCATTAGCCCATACATGTAATATATTTTAATGCAAGGAAACACCATAAGCCCATTTTTAAGCCATGTAGGATTTCTGGGCATGTTTCTTTGAACACTTCCCAAAAAACAAAAAAGAAAGTGAGGTGTTGATGAACATATGACTCGCTTATGATTTGCCTCGTTATATGCATATTCATGAAGACTAGCTTGTGATTATTAACAACTTAGTAAACAATAAGAGCTTTAGGTTTGTAGTTATTTTTTTATTGCTGGAAAATGTTACCTCTTACCATAGACTTCTTCACAGAGAGGTTTACATGGAAGAGGAAACTTTCTTAAGAAGCTCATACATCTACAAGACTATTGGAAAAATAAATATTGAAGAACAAAACTCGTAATAGCTTAAAAGATTTATGTTACTGGAAAATGTTACCTCTTACCATAGACTTCTTCGCAGAGAGGTTTACATGGAAGAGGAAACTTTCTTAAGAAGCTCATACATCTACAAGACTGTTGGAAAAATAAATATTGAAGAACAAAACTCGTAATAGCTTAAAATATTTATGTTACTGTTGAGGTCGACCAAAATGTGAAGTTAGCACAATTGAATTCAACTTCCAATTCTGCCATTATATTTGTTTTCTTATTGACATCTCTCTGACATACTTAATGTTGTAGTGGAGACAATTAATTCCACTTTGGATAATATTCCTAGTTTTCCTAGAACACCGATTGGATTTCTTAGATTTTATAGTGCTTTGGATTTTTACAATCTAAAGACATCCTTGAAATAACCACATTTGGTGGTTGTAGTATATTTGGATGATCCAATTGTGTCATTTCAAGAAGACCTACAATGGATGAAAATGCATTCTGAATGGGTTTTGATTTGGTCAACTTGGAAAAATATAAGAGCTTTAGGTTTTTAGTTATTTTTTTACTGCTAGCAAATGTTACATATTACCATTGACTTCTTTTCAGGATAGGTTTATATGGAAAGAGGAAACTTTCTTAAGCAGCTCATACATCTATAAGACTGTTGGAAAACAAAATATTAAAGAACAAAACTCGTAATAACTTAAAAGATTTAAAACTATTCACTGTCTGTTTTGTGTTGTTAGTTGAGTTATGTAGTGTGTAGTGATGTCATCCTATGTGTTTAGGAAAAGCTAACAACACACGGTATAAAAAAACTAACAACATTCTTGTGTCACTGTGTCAGAATTCTCCATTATAATATATTATAGATGTTCTTTCTAAGATCGATTTTGGTTACAATAATTCATACAATATGAAATAAATCAACCTTTAGGTGACAAGAAAAATGGACAGTCCATCCAAAATCCACATCATAATGTGGTTGCAACCAAAAACATATGACACCCCTATTCTTTATGGCCTTGAGAATCTTCAGTGCCAAACCCTAAGTTTCCTTCTTGAGCCAAGTAGGTTGGCCTACCTAAAAAGGTTTGATTAGGATGTGGTTGATTTTTTCCATATAATTGAGTCCAATTTGTCCCTTCCAACCATGGAGGAATTGATTACCCATACCTCACACTTGCGCTACTAACCCCTGCATTAAGTGGAGGTGTGTGATGAGCATACATTGAATTGACACCTCCTCTAGTAGGAATAAGGCAAGTGGGTAAACTCCCATTTTGATAGTGAGGCACTTGAATGTTTATGAGGTCTTGGAATAATGGTGTATTATCTGTAATATTGTCCAATGTGTTGGACATAATCTTGGTTTCATCAACTATGCTTGCATCATTGTCAACCACATCAGTCATCTCTTGTTCCTTTTTAAGCATTTGTTTAGCCTTTCTCACTTGCTTTTCCTGTCTTGCCATTTGTTTTTGTTTCTCCTTCTCTTGCCTTTCTCTCTCTTTTTCAAGCCTTTCATCTGCTCGATGTTCTACTGCAACAATCCTTGCTACCTTCTTCTCCTTGGTTAGATCCTTTTTTTTTTCTCTGTTTTAATTCCTGAATTTTAAATTTATTTTTTTAAGACTCAACTAAGAGGTTTATATAGTCTTCTGAGGTGAGTAACTGTGAACTTCATCCCAAACAAAGTCTACCCGGTTTTCCTTGTTTATTTCTCGTTGACACTCTCTCTACTGGTAGCTTTAAGAACCGACCAAGTGACTTCTCCCCCCACCTACCTGCATGTCATTGCTTGGAACTTTCCTTTTAGTATCTGTGACAATTGATTGAACTATATTGTTATATTTTTCTGATGCCTCATTATGTGCTTCATCTTCTTCCATTGATCTATTTTCCATAAAAAAATGAACATTTTCATTGTTCAATTCAGCTGGTTGTGAATCCATGTTCATGATTTGTTCATTCGTTCTTGAGACACTTTGTTCGTTCAAATTAATCATGGATTCTGCCAGCCATGATGGTGGGTTTACTTGGCTTGGCAGCATCAATTGGTAATTTTCAATGTCATTAACAATATCAAAAATGTTGTTTTCAACTACATCTTCATTGTCAACTGCATGTTCAACAATGTCATTAACAATATCAGCAACATAAGTTCCATGTGCTTGAGTTGGTAAAATGACCTCCATTTTACTATCAAATTTTTCATGATTATATTTTGTTTCACATACATGCTCATCATCATCACCATATAATTGTACTTGAGAGAGGGAAATATTATTACCAGTTGTAATGACATCATCATGTTCATCTACTTCTTCTTGCACTTCAACATATGTTTGGACATGCCCTTCTTCTTGACCATCCACATGAATCGTCCAGCTACAACCAGTATCATGAATAAGAGAATCATAATTCAGTGTCCATATTCCTATCCTCCTAAATCCAACCTTGATATTCGATGGTGTCAAAGCCCTTTTAAAAGCTTTACTTGGAATCTCTACTAGCTCGAACCTTTTCACCTCAACCCTTAGATTCTTTTCCATCAATGTAGCACACTCTGACCTGAAATAGTTCTTGAAAGGGCCAAAAACACTAACATCAAGGGGTTATAATATGTGAGTGGTATGAGTGGGAAATGTTAAAAGGTCGATGCCCAAATTTTTTGTTTCCTCAATTTTTTGTACAACCATGTGGCTTCCATGGCCATATAATATCAATAGGTGTTTGTTATTAGGTGAAACACCACCTAACATAGATGCAACAAAGTGAAAAATCCAATTTAAAAAAATTTCTTTAGTAATCCATGCATGGGGATGTGCAACCATGCATGCACATGCTTCACAATTTTTTATATAGTTTTTCAGTTGATTTTCACCTTTGAATAGATAAAATCTCGGTATTGAAGCACTGATTGCATTGACACAACATATAATAGTTATCCTCTCCCTGTTCTTAGGTAAATCTTTGGCACGTTTCGACTCCCTCTCTTTGCAATTACCCATACACCACAATTCCTTCCTGCTTGTAAAACTGTTTCATCAGAGTCCCATATATGGTCTGCACCATAAGAATGTTTATCATATGTACTATAAAGGGTGTCATATAACTTACATACAATTGCAAGGCACAAATTTAATTCTTTGTCTCTATCAAGGCCCTTAGTTGTACGTAATAGAAGGTTTGATTCATTTTTTTAATCCCAAACCACCATGATTTACCAGGAAACCAATCTTTGAATGGGTTTGGCCTCCCTTGAAATATTTGAGCAATTTTGGATTTGAGTTGTATCAACTCTAGCCCATGTCCCAATTGGGTCATTTATTTACACCACTCAACCACCTCGACCTCCTCCTCTTCATTCATAACTCTAAGAGGCCCATTACATTTTGTATAAGTGAGCCCATTTATCCAATAATGTATTGATGAGGGAGGAATACCATGTTTTTTTGCAGATGCCTGAAATAAACATCCATTAAATTATATGTTATTAATTGCAGCCAAATTTTTTTCTTTTTTCCAACCTATTATAACGTTGATATTTTTTAGTTGAACTTGCCCCTTGGACTATGGTTGACAGTGCTCTGTGGGTGATGGTGTGAAAATATCAACTTCAGTCACATGGTCATCCTCAACAACATTTCTTGGAGCATTGTTGACATTTATACCACCTATATTGTCCTCATATGATGAAGTGCATCACAGCTGGGCACCCATGGTCACTCTCCTTCCACTTCTCCTTGTACGAGCCACATAACTAAATCTTTCCATATATGCAATTACATGCATAAATATTTCATGCATTTAGTTAAGAATAATCGAAATTATGCTTTCATATAAGACAAACATATCTTTGATTTATTATAGGAAATTATCAACATGTATGTTAGTAGCAGCTTAAGAGATTTTCATACATATGCCTTTTTTACAATATCCTTAAAATAAAATTCTACAGAAGGAATTAGTTTTACGTATTCAAATATATCAATGATTGTTGTTTGGATAACTTGTTTTTATACTTAAAATACCATGACTGTATTTTTACTTAGAAAACAACTACCAGTGTGTTGAAATTCACCTAGAATTGGTTGTATATCTTCAATTGTATAGAAGCTCTAGGAGGAATTGCAACTTAAAAAAGTGAAACTTGGTTCCTTTTCTGGTTAAGATGTTGATCTGGTAGTTACTGTTGTTTGAAATAATTTGTTTAACCTCATGTTTCTCATTATTTTTATTCATAATCATCACAATGTCCAGGCATGGAGGAATTTGTAGACTTGCCTTGCTAAAGGAAATTGTTGATCTGGTCTAGTTACTCTTGTTTGAATTCAATTAAATCCTTAAATCTTGAAAAGTGTAAAGTATCCATTTAAATTCTGACAAGGTTGGAGACATTCATAGACATCCTAGGTTTGGATTGGGAAGACATGGTAATTTTGCAAGTTGTTTGGCTGTTGAGGGTAGCCTTAGCTTTGTTCTTAGACCTAGTTATAAAATGAACTACTTAGAAAAAAAAGTTTTTGCTATAATCTAGTTAATTTTGTTATACAATGGCCCTTTATATGGATTTGGAGCTCTAAGTCATAAGCGTGCAATAGGATTAAAATATAATTCGTTACAAGGTTCAAATATATCAAATTTAAATCCTATTGTATTTAATATATCAAATTTAAAGTCTATGGTTAGGCCAGAGGTCTATTATGTTATGCATATGTTCAAACTTACAGAAAATTGAGTTGGTCCTTCATATAATTTCCTAGATGATTTAGTGAAATCCAACTACACTCATATGTATCATAGAATCCTTGTAGACAAATGGCCAACTCAGTATTTTGATAATCATTTGCTTGCTGATGTTTTTGAATAGAATCACAGTGACAAACTTATTATATAATAAATTATACAAGCTCTATGAATAGGTGGTAACCAAAAATAACTGGTAGTTATGATTTTCCAGCCATTTTCACTCCCATTAGACTTGATCTCTCATCATTGAGTTGTAGAAAAAGACATAATGGCCAGCTGAATATTTTGATGTTTATCTAGTCTAGTTACTATTGGTTGAATTAAATTAAGTCCTTAACTCTTGAAAAATTTAAAGTCTCCATTTAAAGTCTGACAAGGTTGGAGACACTCACATACATCCTAGGTTTGGATTGGGAACACATGGTAATTTTGCAATATGTTTGGTTGTTGAGGGTAGCCTTAGCTCTGTTCTCATACCTAGTTATAAAGTGCACTGCCTAGAACTATTGATAATATTGATAACAAATGCAACTAAGAGAAATGCCAAAGACCATTGTTTTAGTCAGAATTTGGTGAATATTTGTTTCTGCACTTTGTTTACTCTGTTGTTTTAAATAGTATTCTAATAATTTAATCCATTCAGATCTGGTTGGAGATTAGGCTACATAGTCATGCTGATTTTAATCTCATGATTGAGAGAATTTAAATTATGGGGATTTAATGAGATCAAATGATCCTTGCATAATAAGTTTTGCCGAAGTGGTATTAACATGTTGTTATTTACAACACCAAGAAATCTCTCCTTGTAAAAAATACATACTTTACAAGCCTATTGGATACTTGCTTTCACTCAGTAGGCATAATATGGTGAGAGACCTTACCTCATTGAAAAAGACATGATTTTTTATCTAGTTATTTAGCCAGAGAAAAGAACATAAATCCGACAAGTACATATTGGGCAACTGCTCCATTAGACCTAGTGCACATTTATTTTTGTGGACCCATGAAGCCTAGTGTTAGTCGAGTCCAATATTTTCATATTTTTGTAAATGATCACTTACAACAAATGTGGGTATACAACTTGAAGACAAAATATAAATCCTTTCAAATCTTTAAAAAATTCAAAGCCCACGTGGGTGACATTTGGTTTGCACATTCATGCCCTCAACTCAAATCAAAGGAGAGAATACACTGGTGATGAGATCTAACATTCTGAAAGTGCATGGCATTCACCAACACCTAAATGTTGCATATACATCACAAAAAATGATTTTTCTGAGAGGTAGAAGTGTATCATTATGAAAATGGTTCAAAATTATATGATTGAGGAATCAAACTTGGATTGGTCATATTAGGCAAAAGAAGTTTTCACATCAGTTTACTTGCTAAACTATGTACCCACCAAAGCACTTGACAAGATCACACCACATGAAACACAGGGTAGGTGTAACCCTTCTACTTCATTTCTTCATGTTTTTGGTTGCAAACCTCATATGCATGTTCCAAATAAGAAGGTAGTTAATTAAGTTTTTACATTGTACATTTATAGGGTACACTGAAGAGTAAAAAAACCTACCCACACATAGATCCTAAAATCAAGTAAATATACATAAGAAAACATGTTGTATTTAATGAGAAGGGTGAGTAAATCCACCCTCCACACAATGAAAGGGTGAATATTGGTGAAAAATCACTGCATCTTCTAAAAATGATAGTGACCTTCATCTTGTTCACTAGAAATTTAATCTAAATTTAATCTAGATTGGTTTCATGTCTCAACAAAATATGACAAGTACTGGAAAGAAGGGAAGCATAATTTAGTTTCTACGTCTATTTTTTCCATTCCAAGTTTATCAATGATAGCGAGTTGAGCAAGTACCGACTATCATTTATCGCTAAATTCTTTGCCACAATGTATTTCCTCATGTCATCAATTTATGCTATAAAGCCTAGACAACCTTTTGAAATAATTGTGTGGAGTCTCGTTAATTCAGGTGGTCATTTAGTTATTCTTAAATTGTAGCTAGGAGGCTCATTTTCCAATTAATTATGAATGAGGGGATAGTTTTTATAACATTGTTTTGGCTTTGGGATGAATGTCTAGAACTTTAGATGAAGTCATTCCCACTTGGAAATTGCACTGTAGAAAAGGATTGGTGTTCAACTATAAACAATTTCTGTTCTTTTTCATATGTAGCTAGCCATACTAGCCAATACTCTGCAATATGGGTGTGTCGTATTTTCTAGTCAACTTGAAAATGATTCATATAGAAAAATAGGAAAAATATATATTTCCATGAAAATAAAACTGTAAGAAAACTAAAATAAAGACTCAAAAATGAAAATAAAACTCTAAGAAAATTGTGTTGTAATTGAAAAAACTAACTTGAAAATAATGTGAAATGTTCTGAAAACTATAAGAAAATTGTGTTGTAATTGAAAAAACTAACCTAATCTACTGTGAAATGTTCTGGGGTAGGTTCTGTGCTGGTTTGTCTCCACGGCTAGTGAATAGTTTGAATGTGAAACATGCAACTTCAACAGTGGTGGAACTTTTTTTACTGTTTTTTTCACTTGAATTTAATTGGTGGCAATGGTGGACATGGATTGCAATGACTTCATTTTGCTGTGTGATCATAATTGATTTGGATGTGATCCAATGGTTAGGTATTTGTTTTTGTTGATCCATATGCTTTGATATGTTTAATGGGAAATAAAATAGGTTGAGTGTCATTTATTGAAGTTATTGGGTTGGGTGTCATTTATTGAACACAATGGGTTTAAATGTTGAATAACACAACAATTATGATTTCCATACATTAACTTTTATTATGTGCAGGTATGGATATGCAATTGCGATATATAGCATCAATTCTGATTAGTGGGGTTGAAGTCACTACTACTTTGTACTTTAGTTCGAATATATAACATCAGTTCTCATTAGTGGGGTTGAAGTGAGTGCTACTTTGTACTTTTGGAATAGGAAGGATTTATGGTTTTATGAGTTTTCTAGTTGGGACAATATGATTTGTACTTTTAATGTTTAACAAATTATTTATGGACAGTTGTGGGCCCAGTGAATGTTTTGAGAAATTTTGGACATAATTTAAAAGATATTTAGACTTAATGTTATTTGTTTTTATTTAAATATTGGTTACACATATCTCAATTTCTAATGGACTGGTAAAAGGAGTACTATAACAATTACTGATCATTGGAGACATCTCTTCCCTATATACATTTTTTAACATTTTAAAGCCCTAATTAATATATTGAAATGAAAATTGAAAAAAATTGATTTAACTTAAAATAAACATTTATTTCACCGCTGATTAACACACGTGTTAATTTAAAAATCATTTACTTCATCTTTCGCTTTATTTAATTTCACATCTTCGTTTACAGCCACCGTGTGTTTAATGTTTAAACCAGACTCTAGTGCACGTGTGTTCACACCTGACAGATGTTTCACTGAAATGGGCCAACGTGGAATAAAAAAATGTTTAACCGAAAATGAATATGAATTGTTTTTTTCAAGCGGTTAGGAATATATTTGATTAATTCTTCTTGGTTTTCTTAGGATTTATTTGTATTGGTAGGATTTAACAACTCATTTGTTATAATGAGATCTATTTTTATATAAATGGTTTCCAACTATATTGTGACATAAAATTTTTGGTTGTTATTTGTTTGTTTGTTTTGTTTTTTTTATAATTATTTAATAGCAAAATATTATATTTTATTATTTAAAGTTAAATAATAAAATTAACATATTAAATATATTGAGTTAAGTTGTATGATTTTCTGTGTTGATACTTTGTAAATACAAAATTTTAAATAAAATTTGAATTTAAATAATTTAATTGTGTTATTATTATACATTTAAATAAGCTAATATCTACAAATTGTATTAATTTTATTTGTTAATGTAGTTGCACTGGTTTATATTTGCAATTTTTTAAAAAATTTATAATATTTTAATATTTTCTTTTATTTAAATAAAATAATTATATTTATAATTATTTATTTCAAATTACTAAATTATATAATGTTATAAAGAATATTAAATTATTGTCATGTACATAAACTATGATGACATTATATTATTGTAAGTCAATAGTGTTATTTGAATAATACATCTAATCTATCAAGAAATGATTAGCATGGTATTATTTTCGCATTGGAGTAGTTTCACTAAGATAAGAAATGATTAGCATAGTATTATTTTCTCATTAAAATAGTTAGCATGGTATTGTTTTCCCATTGGAATAGTTTTCACTGAAATATTCTTACATGTGTATAAGTATAATTTTGGATTATTATTATTAAAAATATTTCATCAATATTTAATATATTAATATTAATATTTAAAATAAATAATTATTAATTTAGAATAATATGAACCAGTAATTTATAATAATGTGTACAGAGAAAAGGAATAAGTAAATTTACTTCACCTTCACCTTTACTCCGCAAATTTTTTTAGATATATATTATAAGTAACTATAAACTAGTAGAGTTTATCAAAGGTTAGAAACAATTCCTTCGAGATGCAAAAGGAAAAAAATGTAACCTCGAAACAATGAAATATGGTTATAGTGAAACTCTACCTGGTAGTCCGTGATCGTGATGCAGCAATTAGCATATAGCGTGCTTTATTTACTTCAATTAGAAATATGTAAGGATATTGTAATCTTTGCAATGGAAAACTTTACCGACTTTGCGAATTGATGTATTTCGAACTTAGCTCTAATAATCTCTCTCATAAGAACTGAGCTCTAATAATTTCTCTTTCTTACTCAGTAAAAATTTTGGTGAGAAACATTTACTAATAATCTCTTTTCTCTTTTACTTACTATGTAAAAGTTACAAACTTTTTGTGAGAAATATCTAGAGAGGTAAACCTATTAAACCTTATATATATAAAAAAATCTTTCATATATATATATATACAACTTTTCATATATATAAAGAGGTAGTGGTTATTGTAAAGTTACCTTTAAAATAGATATTAAAAATTTTGCAATAAATAAAAGGAACCCTACTCTAGACGTGTATACACGCTAGAGATTGTTCTCATCATCGCTGTAGAGGGTCCAACATCTCTTCAGGTAACCATAAATCCATGTGCAAAAGGGGTTCCCCACCCAGCATTTGGGGGATAATTACCCTAAATGATACATAAATTTGATCAAGCATATGAGGGTTGCCTATGTTTGACACTTAGAATCTTAATTAATGCTGATAACTCTCCCAGTTGTAATATAGACAATGTAATCACTTTACAAGTTCCTATCATTACTTTTGATTTCAAGTGATTCTACAATTATATATTTTGTTGAAGATAATGAAGAATCTCCTATTTTAGTGAGAGTTGGTTTACGAGACTTTATGATAGGAATTAGTTTCTATTTCTTAGGGTATGGTTCTAATTTTCCTAGATCTTGTGTGCTAAATAATGCTTGAATTGTATGGAGAATGTAGAGTGTTCTGCAGAAGCTAGAATTTCTTGGTTCAAACTCTCTTTCGTAGAGCCGACTAGTGGGATTGTTTAATAATCCATTCAAACATCTTTTTTATCTTAGTATTAGAGAGTGAGATTTTTATCTTGCAACATTTGTTTTTAAATTGTTGGTGCGTCTGCCGTCTGAGGTTGCGTGAGGCCGAGCCTGCATGCACTAGTGGAGGCTAAGCTTGCGTGCATTGAGCTCGGTTGAAGCTGGTGCTAAGCTCGTTGGACTGTGTATTGGAGTTCGTTGTTGTTGTGTGAGGAGGAGCGTTGCGCTGCCTGCCTACCTATCTGCGCTGCCACTGTCGCTGTTGTGTGAGGAGGAGCGGTTCCTGCCTGCCTACCTAGAGGAGTGATCTATGCTGCCTACTACCTACTTCTCCCGGCGTCATCGTGCTAGTTGTTGTTGGCATGGACTGGTGAAGGCCGAGGCCACCTGCCCTCTGCGTGGAGGTTCCGGGAGGAACGTTGTCAAGAGGAAACAACGCCGCTCAGAGGAGCCTGCGAGGCCGGAGCTGGGCTACCAAGTACGTTGCCTATGCTGCCTGCGAGGCCGGTGCTGGGCTGATGCATGGACTCTGATGGAGTGGAAGCTTGGACTCTGCTTCTGCGTGCTACCCTTGGGGTTGCCTCCTGCGTACGCTGCAAGGTCGTGAACTCAACGCTGCAAGGCCAATGTTGTGCTGAGCCATCTGCCCACCTGCGTAGACATCATCGTCGTCCTTGACAAGAATAGGAAGTCCATATGTCACGTAGACAACGCTGCTACAGTTGAGAGGAACACTGTTGTGAGCCGACGCTGCTTCTGCCTGCTGTGAGCTCAAAGTGCCGGTGAGAAGTTTCGGTACTGCCACTCCATCTACGATGCTACCATCAATTCCATTCCTACAGGAACACTGCCATCCCGCTCGGCTTGATTGTTGAACGCTGCCTTCCTACGTAAAGGTTTTTCAAAGGCTTTTTTAAAAGGAATTTCTTCGTGCACATGATTTAAAAAGCACTTTGAATTAATTTTTTAAGTGGAATTTTTAAATGTTCCTTTTATGAGTAGAGCTTGTTAATAAGGTTCTTAAAAAGTGCCTTTTGAAAAGTTTTTTTTTAAAAGGGATGATTGCTGATCTGCTTAAGAAGAAAGGAATTTTTTTTAAGTGCTGAAGAGATCTGAGATAGATCTAAGCCAGTGGACTCTTTAATCGTCAAGATGAATAATCAATTAATCAAATCATACTTGAATGAGAGTAACAAACTTGATGGCTCCAATTTCTCAAATTGGAAATTTAAGATGCAAACGGTGCTAGAAGAACAAAGTGCCTGGATGATTGCAAATGGGGATGAGCCAAAGCCAGCAGCGGGACCAACATCGGTCTCAGATTGGGAGAAGATAGAAGGTAAAGAAAAGATGGTGCTGAAGATGTCAGTAAAAGACTACATCATACCACATATCAGAGAATGCAAATCAACAAACAAAATCTGGACCGTATTGAAGGATTTGTACGAGATCAGGAATACAAATCATCTTCTATTCTTGAAGAGAAAGATTCTGTCCATAAATATGGAAGAGAATGAAACAGTTGCTTCTTTCATATCACAGATCAAAGATCTGAAGAAAAAATTGTTAGACATCAAAGAGGTAGTTGGAGATTCAAATTTGGTCACAATTACCATGAATGGTATGACTGATGATTACCAAATGTTTATCAATGGGATAAGTGTGAGAGAAAAAATCCCAAAGTTTGAAGAACTTACAGGAATATTAATGCAAGAAGAAAAAAGAAGATTGACTTTGAAACCCTAGAGAGCAGATCTAGCACTAACGGAAAAGAAGAAATTCTTCAAAGGAAAAGGAAATCCATCACAGCAAAATAGAGGAAACCCACAGAAAAGACAGAATCAAACTCAAGGTATGCATCTGAATAAAAAGAACTCTGTAATTAAATGTTTTTGTTGCGGAAAAATTGGTCATATGGCTAAGGAGTGCAGGAAGAAGAAATTTCATGAAGAAAATCATAAGCATAAAATACATACAAGTCATTTCGCAAATGATGACCATGTTCAGGACTTCAGATTGTTCATGGCAGACTTTGATGAGAATGTTGATGCAAACACTTGGTATGTAGATTCGGGAGCATCCACACATATGACGGGGAACAGAGAATGGTTTGAAGATTTTAAAGAAATCAACAACGGAGCACAAATCTACCTTGGTGAGGATAGATGTCATCCGATCAAACGGTGCGAGAAAATTTTTGTTATTTAACCTAATGGTAATGTCAAATATATTCATAATGTAATGTATGTGCCCAGAGTAACAAAGAATCTGATTTTTGTATCCATGACTATAGATGAGGATCTTAAGGTTTAATTTTTTAAATCTAACTGTTATATTAAAGATCTGTTGGATGGCATGAAGACTATTGCTTCAGGAATTAGAATAGGAGGTCTGTACAAATTGGATGTGAGAACAACACCAGATCGAGCTTTGACAGCATCGAGTTTGACTACAGAAGAGTTGTGGCACCAAAGACTTGGCCATATCAGCTACAACGACTTGCTGTTACTTCAGAAAAAGGAAATGGTAAGAGATCTTCCTATATTAAAACAAGTGCATACTAATTGTGATGCTTGTGCATTAGGAAATATGCATAGAGAAGAATTCCCTGTTCGAGTAGAAAGGAGAAAGAGAGACATACTTGAATTAGTGCACACAGACCTTTGTGGACCCATGCAAACAAAGTCATTAGGAGGTGCACTGTATTTTTACTGTTTGCTGATGACTGCACAAAGTTTTCTTGGGTATATTTCATGAGTAAGAAAAGCCATACATTTGAATACTTTAAGCAGTTTAGATATATGATTGAAAAGCAAACAAGGAAGCACATAAAAATTCTCCGCTCCTATCAAGGGGGAGAATACAGGAATGAGGAACTTACCAACTATTGTAAAGACCATGGGATATTACAGCAATTCACAGTACCCCATACTCCTCAGCAGAATGGAGTAGCAGAAAGAAAGAACAGAACATTGGTGGAGTGTGCTAGGAGCATGTTGAAAGGTAAGGATCTTTCGAATGGTTTTTGGGTTGAAGCATTGAATACTGTAGTTTATTTGAAAATATGAGTCCTATAAGAAGTCTCGAGTTTAAAACTCCTTTTGAAGCATTATATGGATTTAAATCTGAAGTAAAACATTTGTGAGTATTTGGGTCTAAAGCATTTTCCCACATTCCAAAGGAAGACAGAAGAAAAATAGATTCAAAAGCCATCATATGTACCTTTGTAGGGTATTGTTCACAATTTAAAGCTTATAGATTATTTAATCCCTCTACTCATAAGATTTTTGTTAGTAGAGATGTCATATTCCATGAGCAGGTTTAAGATGAATCTAATAAGCGCAATGAGGAATGGGATATCCATTTTTGGTGGAAGAAAATGAAGAAACAGGTCACAACCAGGATCAAAAGAATGAGGCAGAAGCAGAGAATCCAGATACAACAATCAAGTCGAGTCCATCAAAGGAAATTCAAAATGGGTTGGAAGCTACACCAATGCTCAAAATATCAGGTAGGCAGATTCAATTGCCTGCTAGATACAGGGAAAATGCCTTTATAACTAGTATGATGAATGTTGTTGAACCTTCTAGTGATAGAGAAGCAAATCAATGTAGTGAATGGAAAAAAACTATGGAATAGGAATATGAATCTATTCTAAAAAACAACACTTGGGAGCTGGTTGAACTCCCTGAAGGGAAACAAACCATAGGGTGTAAATGGTTGTATAAAACCAAGATTAATGCAGATGGAACCATAGATAAATTAAAACCTAGATTGGTAGCAAATGGGTATTCACAAAAAGAAGGTATTGACTATGAAGAAACCTTCGCCCCTATAGCTAAACTAAATACTATCAGAATGTTGATTGCTTTAGCTACTAAGAAACATTGGATGATTCACCAAATAGATGTAAAATCTGAATTTCTAAATGGGGAATTGAAATAGGAGGTCTAATTAGAGTAACTTGAGGGGTTTGTCCAGAAAGGGAAAGAACATTTAGTCTGTAGATTAAAGAAAGCTCTATATGGACTAAAACAAGCAACCAGATCATGGTATGAAAAGATTGATTCATTTTTTCTGCAACACGGTTACAATAGAAGTAAAAACAATCCTAATCTGTATACCATGAAAGATGAAAAGGGGCGCAATGTGTTGATTTCTTTGTATGAAGATGATCTAATTATTACAGGTGATGTTGTTGATCTAATAAAAGAAATCAAGCAAGAAATTTCACAGATGTCCGAAATGAAAGACCTTGGTGAATTAAGATATTGTTTGGGTCTCGAGATATGGAGAGATTCAGGACAAACTTTTCTATCCCAGGGTAAGTATGTCAGAGGTCTACTGGAAAGATTCAGGATGGATCAATGCAAGGCTGCAGCAGTACCACTACAACAGAACATTAAACTTCAGAGTGAGGATGGATCTAAAGAGGCAGATGCGACACTTTATAGACAACTGGTTCAAAGCTTAATCTACCTAACCACTACCAGACTTGATTTGGTTTATGCAGTTAGTGTGCTAAGTCAATACATGTCCAAACCACTTGAGAGTCATTGGAATGCAACAAAATGTGTTTTAAGGTAGCTACAAGGAACTGTAGATTATGATATTATTTATACTTATCCTTCTGATGTTAGATTGACAAAATTTTTAGATTCCGACTGGGCTGGGAATGTAGACAACCGAAGATCCATAACAGGCCATGCATTCAACATTGGATCCGGGGTGATTACATGGTGCAGTAAGAAACATAACAAAATTTCCTTGTCTTCAGCGGAAGCAGAGTATCAAGCCATGTGTGCAACAACATGTTTCCTTGGAGCGATTTTCAAGCGAGCCTGATCCTTATCAAGCAAGCATGTTGTTTCTATATCAAGCGAGCCGGTTTTCTCATGTTGACGTCGAGACCTTCTGCGCTTGGCATATCATCTTCATGGCAACTGGATTTACATTGGCCTATGTTTCTCTGCTTGGTTGGACACTTGGATTTTGTCTGGTTTGTTGAGGAAATCTGGATGGGTGACTTCCACCTCGCTGACCTTATTGTTACTTTTTATGTTACATCTAACAGCGAAAGCCTATTTTGACTCTGATTCCTCTCTTATGTATTGGATATTATTCATGTTGAATATGTTGTTTAAGAATCCTTATAGGTGCCATGGGGCTTCCTATCTTTTTTCTGGGTTGGGGCACCAATACACAGTGATTCCCTTCTCTGGTTGTACATCCTATTGATGGTGTATTGTATACAATGGCAAATGGATTGTTTTCTCTAATATAATATGAAACAACATTTTTTCTCTTGTGAAAAAAAAACATGCGAGGCAGTTTGGTTGCAGAGAGTTCTCTAGGATGTCGGGGAAGAACATAGAGATGCAACAACAATCAGATGCGACAACCAGAGTTCAATCAAACTTGCTAATAATCCGGTGTTTCACAAGAACACTAAACACATTGATACACAATTCCACTTTGTCGGGGAGAAAGTTCAATCAAAAGAAATTCATCTTGTATATTGTAAAACGTGTGATAATGTTGCAGACATTTTCACTAAGCCTATTAACAAAATCAAGCTTGTAATTTTTAGGGAGATGTTAGGCATATTTGTGAATCCTTTCTCCATTAAGGGGGAGTGTTGAAGATAATGGAGAATCTCTTATTTTAGTGAGAGTTGGTTCACGAGACTTTAGGATAGGAATTAGTTTCTATTTCTTAGGGGATTCTCACTTCCCTAGATCTTGTGTGCTATATAATGTTTGAATTGTATGGAGAATGTATGACGTTCTGCAGAAGCCAGACTCTCGTGGTTCAGACTCTCTTTCGTAGAGCTGACCAGTGGAATTGTTTAATAATTCATTCAAAGATCTTTTTTATCTTATTTCTTATGCTATAGATTTATTAATGTTGTTGGGTATGTTTACCATTAAATTTAAACAAATTTAAATTTAAATATATCAATTATAAATAACAAACAAATCAATTATAAATAACCAAAAATAAAAATTTAAGATATAATCAGAAATATTAGATGAACACAATATTTTATAATATTATTTAAATTTAAAAAAAACTCATAGAAATCGAATCTTAATGTTTTTTTGAAATTTTGCTGAGCACCTCTATGATAGGCCAGAGCCCTTTTGAAGAGCTCTAACGTATTTGAAGTCTTATTTTTTGGACTATCTACTCTTAAATACGGTGTGGCATATACTGCCCACCGTTGTTTAAATCTAACTTAAACTATGAACAATATTAAATTACTGATAAGCCAGGAAATAAACTTTGCCCACTCATTATTGTCCAATGCTTTGCCCAGAAGTTAAAGTTAAAGTTTTCCTTTTTCACCATTTCTGACGTTAAGGAATTTATGAGGTGCCGCTGCACGTGAAATACAAAAGGAGGTAGGTTGACTCCTGTCTTACGCAATAGCAGAGCGTAGCAGTTATAACTTATACCACGTTTGGGTGGCGTCAATTCATTACAGAAATTTCTTTGGTTTCAGCACGTAAGTTGACCAGTCTTCCGCAGATTTCGTAAGATCAATATCGTATAACCAGTAGTTCCTTCTAAGATCAACCCAACCAAATTACGATATTCGACCTAATATTTCTGATTGTCTCTTTTTGTGTGCCTCATGGAAGGAAAACCCTAAATCCCACCAAATCAGTTGAAACCCTAACTTTGTATTTTGCCTGCTTGCAGGGAGATGTGCGCTTTCTATGTATGTTAGTTGCAGGCCGCGGCAAAAGTAAATATATAGCACTGTACATCAAGTAAAGTGATATTCTATTTGTTCTGTTGAAGGGACTGGATGCCATTTGTACGCCAAGGGTGTCTACACAGAAGGGAAAATGACAGCACATTGATCTGTTAGCAGCGTACTGGAACATTTTTTTTTAATTTCATGGATATAATGGTTTTTTTGG
Source organism: Pinus albicaulis (assembly GCA_034641835.2). Lineage (NCBI taxonomy): Eukaryota > Viridiplantae > Streptophyta > Pinopsida > Pinales > Pinaceae > Pinus > Pinus albicaulis. The sequence continues at coordinate 174,823,041 of CM076578.1, forward strand.
GTTCTTTGAATGGTATGCTGGGTTTCTGATTGTTGCTATTTTTGAATCAACCAGATCTTCAGCAGTCCTCATTTCATTGGTGGAGTACGGATTAGCCAATTCATATCCATGTACAAATATATGTACATGGCCATGCGATTACCCTAATTTGGACCTGTCAAGTGCTAAGCCTTACGTGTAGTCCAGAAAATTTTCTCTTTTATGGCAACGCTTATCGAAGGTTTGTCAGGACTACAAATCGAATTTATCAAAGGCGATCACAATGGTAAGATTTTGGATTTATGGAGTTTTAGGGTCCATTGTCTGCATGGATTTCAGTGAACTTCTGTAAGTCCGCTGAAAATGTAATGGGAAGTGATCAACGGAGAGGTTTATTTCTCAGGCTATCCCGTCATAAATGCTCGGGGCATATGGTGTATTTGCTTTAATTTGAGCATTTATGTCTAAATAGTTTGGGAAATAAGCCATGCTCTCATCAACTCTAACTAAATTGATAAAGTGTTTTAATGGGTTTTCATGTTCTATTATTGTCATTGTATTAAATGCCCACATGGTATTAAGGATAATTTCAATATTTAAACACAGCTTCCTAATGTATTAAAGTTTTGAAAATAATAAATGAAAATAATAAATAAATAACTAAATAATAGTGATTTTACATTTTATCCTAGTTCTAAGTCTTAATTTTATTTTCTATTGTTTTTTCACATTGACATTATTTTTATATCAATTTTATTATATTACAATATTTTCTATTTTATTATAGATATTTTGAATAATTAAGATGTTTAAATGACAAAGAATGGAATTAAATAAAATTATATTGGAGACATCAACAATAAAACTACAATGAGACTGAACTAAATTGGACTAACTCAAACTGAACTAGAACACTTAGTTGTATTGTTTTGACACCTAGCAAGTAGTAGGAATCAGATTCTCCAACACTCTCTATTAATAACAACCACATAAAAGTTTAAATGAAGATGCTTGCTAGTCTATGTCTAAGCTAAGCTTACAAAAAATGACATACAACCACATAAAAAATTAAATGAAGATGAGCTAAGTTTACAACAAATGACATCAACCAAATTTCTTTTCCTTTTTCTTTCTTCTAGATCCTATAGCCTCTAAATTGTTTTAGTTTTCTATTTTTGTTGTATTATTCAAACTTCAGTTTCACCATTTGCTGGTGCTATAGCCTCTAAATTGTTTTAGCTTTTTATTTTTGTTGTATTCTTCAAACTTCAGTTTCATCATTTGTTGGTGCAGGCCTCCCATTGTTCCAAGTTGTGCATGCATAGCATCTATCTCTTCAAAAATATGTTTGTATGTGGACTACCGCCGCATATCATATTCTGTAGTGTGGTTTTAATCATTAATATTTTGCTGCAACATAAGTTCATAATACAATTTCATTTCTTTAGGACTCTAATACTTAAAAATTTCCTTAACATTTTCATCATTCATTGCTGCAAGTCTTATACAAACTTCATCAAAACATGGTGTTGTAAGCCATGTTTCCACGAACTTTAATTATTCTTCAAAATTTGTTGTTTCTTCATGATTGTCTTGTTTTCTTGCACACTCAAAATCAATGTTAGGTTCAAAAACATATGCAAAACCATATGGGTTATGTTCTTTTTGTTTTTCTATGAGATCTTTCTGCTCTTGGGCTTACTTCTTTGTCTATGTCTCTATTGGTTTCACTTATTTATTGACATGTGTGCTGCAAACAAGTTGTCTTCTACTTGGTTTTAGAGTCAAGTGTTCTTCTCTCACCAAATAGCATCATGTCGATATGATGTTTCTGTTGCATCTAGTCTTTAGCTAATAATTATTCATCAAAATTTACATCAAAAATATTAATTACTGGATTGACCATAACATTGACTATTCCAATGGCAACTTCATTGCCATCAACAAACATTGTTGCTGGATTGACCAAATTGTCATCAACAAGTTCTGTTGTTGGATTTACGAATTTGTCATCGTCAAGCTTTGATTCATGAAATTGTCATCAACAAGCTCCATTGTTGGATTCACCAAAATTCATCCACTTACAGTTGTGCATAGTGAATTTTATAAACATATATGTGAATTTTCATAAACAATTATACAATTGTGGATAATAGATTTTAATTATAAATATTCATCGAGTCAAACAAATTTTAAAAAATTAAAAAACCAAAATTAACCTAACTAAATATTTAAAAATATAACTTAATTTAAAAATTGTAAAATAAATAAGCTATATTAAAACAACTATCAAAATATCTAGTTAAAACTTAAAATTCATCACCAAAAACACAAAGGCTTTTCAACTGAACATTACATAAAGTATATGGATGACCCGAAAGAACTCACTATTCCAAGATACCATTACTTTTCCCTCCCTTAAGGCTTTTCAACTGAACATTACATAAAGTATACGGATGACCCGAAACAACTCACTGTTCCAGGATACCATTACTTTTCCCTCCCTTACAAACTATGTGCTTTAACAGTTGCTGTCTGTCTAGTATGCCTTGCCATAGAATCATTTTTCCGAATGGTTTTTTTTTTTTAATAACTAAATAGATATATATTTTATTATCAAAACAAGATATACATTATAATTGCAGGCCCAAGCTTAGCCAGAAATATATCACTCAACGTAGAGGCCCATGCCATAGCCATAAACATATTCGACCAAGAGAGAATTACATTATGCCACACAGTCTTTTGCTTACGGCCATTCGCTTTTCAAAATTAACCACCCCGCCGCAAGACGTTAGCATAAAATCATTTTGCAGTCTCACGACTATAATGTACTATTGAAAAATACATTTCGTGGACTTTCGTTGTGAGCTGTACATGAAAGACAACCTTGGGAGGGGCAGTAGGCCTTCTCCATATATTCGATAAACATTCTTGTTCCTTCTCAGGGTTGGCGTTTAACAAAATTAAAATGAATGGATTGTTTTAAAGTTCATTTTATAAGGGAATTTAAAATTGCATATTTAAGTTTTCTCTTTAGTAAAGATCAATCGGATAACAAGAGTGTTCTCAATGGAAACGTGCACAATTTTATTAAAAATCTACTACCTTCTTCTCTTACCACCTTTTTACTTGTGTTTTCAAGGAGCAGAACCAAGAGGTTTGGGAGTCTAAAGATAAATTTATAACGAGTGTTTTTAATGGAAAAGTGCACAATTTTACTTCTTCATTATATTTTACTTATGTTTTCAAGGAGTAGAACCAAGAGGTTTATAGACTCCAAAATCTTAAGTGGAAATTGACCACTAACTATCAAGATCATTCCGGAAGTATTTTCGAAATATTTTTATTTATTTTCTTTATAAATTTGATTAGTAGTTTAAGATGCTCAAAATAAAATAATAGAAGAAAAAAATAAATATAAAATTGAATAAAGCAAATGATAAAGTTAAGGGAAGTACACTATATTTATATAAAAAATCCAATAATGGGAATAATTAGGGGAAAAAGGATTAGTAGCTTTATTTAATTAATGAAAATACATATACCCACTCACCTTTAGGTCACACCCCATTTTAAGGTTTCCAAACCATTTTAAAATTTCCTTGTCATAAATAAGCTTTGCTACAATACCATACACAAATACTATGAAGTATCAATACCAAGAGCAACCATAAGTCATCCTTTGGCAACATTTCATAGGCATGAAGAAGTAATGTTATGTAATTAGAGGGTTAGTTAAATTTGGAGTGGAAGGATGTTATGTATTTTAGGATTTCATGTACGAAACCCTCGTCAAAACATGGATTGTTTCACACATTAAAACATCATTAAGGTAAGTAACCCTTTGTTTTTTTCTTTGTTTTATGTGTTGATACAATGGTTTACATAATTGATATTCCACTCATCATCCATCTATCTCCTTGAGCACCATAGGGGACCACTTTTCACCCCATAGATTTTGTCACCTTCAAGGCCTCCCACCTTTGATAGGAAGAGTGCAAGGTCTTGTAGCTTTTTCTACTCAACATTCCCATCATAAATCACCACCTTATATAACTTTACTAGGCTCATCCACACTAGATGCTACTTTGTTAGGAACCACACTACCTTAGAGTGCCCCTTCATCTTGCATAGAATGCACAATTATGGCCATTCCTACAAGTAACACCATATTTTTTACTTCATTGAATCTCCCTTATCTTTTGAAGTTAGCAATTGATCCTATAGCTCATAATGCTATATAGTTGGCCATGCAAAAAAAAACTACCTTTAGACATGGCTAAGTTTCATGGGAAACTTAGGGAAGATATTACAAACCATGTGATCAACTTTCATATATGGTGTTATTCAAACATCCTCATAACTTAATTTGACTGAACCTCTTTCAATGGATCCTCACTGGCCCCTTGGCTAAATGGTAGGTCAGTGAGAGGCACGATCTCATATAATAAGTTTGAATCCCTAGCCAAGTCGTTCCTCACATTTTTCCAACTCACTGTTCATCGTAATGTGACAACCATGGCTAATTCCCTCTTATTGTAAATATTATTTCTATTTTAATTAAAACTAGAAATTTCACCTAAAGGTGCAAACATACACCGAAGGAATAGAAGGGGCATGTGGATTTGGTCTAACTCCATGTAGGTGTACAAAAGGACACCCAAATATTCCATTGCATAATTTTTTTATTTTTTATTTTTTATTTTTGTAAGCTTAGTAGTTCCTTCCCATTTTCTATTAATATAAAAACTAGGCAACATAGATACAAAAATCAGACCTCAACCTGCTTGAAGGAAACGAGGTCTGTTGGCCATCTAAGTGCATTGTACACCATCCAAAACATAAAATTCCTTAATAACCTTCACAGAGTTTTAAGATAACTAATATCAAATTCTGCTAATAATATCATTCACAGAAAGTAAAGCTAGCCGCTAAAAAAGAAGTACTGTTATCTCTATTCATCTTTTGACTCCATCGGGGCAGGCTCTTTGGTACTGGATCTTGGTATTTAAACCTGCTGCAAAGCTCTTATATCCTTCTCCATTCTGCCCAATCTAGCATACTAATGCAATTGACGGAGGTTGATTTCCTGAATGTTTCTATTGATGTCTGCCAAGGTGGAACCTAAATTTGATTATCCTATTTCCTAAGTTGACATTACAACTTTTGCCAGCAAACATTTTATCAACCAATATGTTCTAATTGAGTGTTGGAATAGAGAGATTCTCCCACGAGTATGCTCTGGATCTCCAATGATATTATTCAGTTCTTCTGAAGCCAAATCATCCTCTTCATCCATTTTATTTATAACTTATGTTTCCCATCCATAAATAGGGGATTTTACAAAACAAGGAGTGTCTTCTATAAAGGTTTGAATTAGAGGCTCCATGAGTTGTCTTGTTGACTTCCGACCTCTCTTTGCTGGCGGGCATGAGATAGGCTTTTTTCCTTTGTCTCCATTAGGCTTTCTTCCTCTGGTTTTCTTCACCATCTTAACAGAAGCAATAACAAAAACTTCTGAATCCACCAAACGATAGATAATTCCAAGACAAATACATATCAGGAAATTGAAAATATAGTAGGTTGGTAAAGCATGAGAGGGAGAGTAGACGAACACATCCTTCCCCTTTACAATTCTACTTGCAGCACCAACAAACCTAACCCGAAGCAGAGGCATTAAAACGCAACAGAGAAACCCAATTATACAACCCCACAATACTGTAAAATCCCATGCATAAAACCCACTGACGACCCTATTCCGCTTCCTATGGGCATGCTTAGAACCCTCAATAACCCAGAGCCGAAGCATATAAAAACAACAAAGAAACTCAGGCTCGAACCAAAAGGAGTGAAAGCCGACCTTGCCCCAATCCAAAATTATACAGACCCACCATACTGATAAACCCTTTGAAAAAGAACAACTTGCGGCCTTATTCAACATCTTAAAAACATATACAATGCCCTCAGTAAATGACGCTACTCTACCCACCCAAATAGACTTGTATTTATCTTGCATGCGTACCAGATTTTGAGCAGATTCACAGACAATATCATCAAGGATCCTAATACAAAACGAATGAGGACTATCCGAAAACAAAATTCCCGACCTTACATAACTCTGGCTATTACAGACTTTCCAGAACTGAGCGAAAATTTTGTACAGAAAGTCTAAAAACACCAGAATTTGAATCTGCATGTGTCGAAATTCGAAGACCAACTTCATTTGCACAACTAGGTGAAAGTATAATGCATACCAAGCTACCTGTAGAGGCGACCAACGTCGACAACAATGGCTTCCGAGGGATGCGCAGGAGGAACCAACTTCACAGCAAAAACAAATTATGAAAAATCTTGCCATACTGTCATTCTTAACTCGCCTCAGGAGATTCCTCCAGTGCTTACCCCAATGGACACCTGACAGCCTTGCTGGATTTTCCAGCTGTTTACCACATAATTTTAATGGCATACTTATTAACTTGGTTGGGGACTGTCTTGTCCACTCCCCCGCCGGCCATCCTCTGCCATAGTTCGCATGCCGTGGCCACGCTGCAGTCCAGCCTCCCCACGCGGTGCTATCCTTTCGCCAACATATCGTCTTAGCCCCCTCCTCACCGCATTCCAACCTGATCGAGGGCATAATTAAAAAAAAAATACTAAGAGAGGAAACTAAAGAAACAAATGAAGTTTCCTTGTTACTTGAAAAATGAATTATTATATAGTAGAATTTGTACTATAACCATTTTTCAAATGTTTCCATTTTTTCATGTAGTTGATTTATTAACATGTATAAATTCATTTTAATTTAGTGTCCAAAATAAATAAGAAAATTTAATTTTAGTGTTAAAAAGTCAAACCATTTTTTAGGCATGTTTCCAAGTAGTTTCATTTAATATAAATTCATTTTAACTTAGTGTAAAAACCAATAATTAGAGAGATTTTAACATTAGTGTAAAAAATCCAAACCATTTTTTAATTTTATTCAAAATTTAATGACATGACCTAATTGCCATTCTAGAAATATGAGACTAGGAAATGGTAAGGGTTTCTATGTTTACTAAAGCATATGGGATTAGTATAATGACAAACTCCAACATGGTATCTGAGCCTTTCACCCAAGTTTGCACGCACTTCATTGGAATCAATTATGTGAGCTAATTCTCACCTTGGGAACATAAAAATAATAAAAATTTACTTAAAACCAAAATTTTTTGGTTGAATATAAATGTTTACTAAATTGTAGTTGATGTGGAGATATATACATGCAGTATTGTTATGTTAGCTATGGGTCCAAATCCAAATGGGTTGTGTGAATTGGTCTCTCCCCACATCTATCATAAGAGCCAAATTTTATTTAATAGTTAACTCATACATATCCCAATGCCACCCATGCAGAAAATACATGGTTCTTTTTGGCAAAAAGTCTCCCAATTATAATTTTAATAGAAAAATAATATGATTTTAAAAATTTAAATTTCCATAATATTTTAAATTTTAAATGTTTTTTTTGAAAAATTATTGTCCAAAAACATAAATTATTAAATATTATACAAAAATTTCTAATTAATAAACTAAATTAAACAAAACACCAATCATTAAAAATTTCTATCAAAATCTCCAATTATCAAACAAAATTAATCATAAATTTGCTTAGAAATTTTTAGGTAGAAATTGACCTCGTTCTTTTGCATGTGATTACTACCGAAAAATTTCTACAAAATTTATTATGAATCACACAAAGCTTAGATTCCAAAAATTAATCATAGTTTAAATTAAATTTATTTTTTAAAATCTTTTAAAATAAATAGTCTAGATTTTTTTTTTCTCTCTCTTTCACTAGAATTTGGCAATATTATTAAACTTTGTATTTTTTTTAACAACAATATAAATTTTTTTTTTTAAATGCTTTTTAAATGAACATAAACTATCAAAAATAATCTACCAAAATCTTTAATTAATAAATTAGATTAATAAAATTGAAATCATAAAAAAAAAATATTAATTTTTTTTATTATTAAACAAAATTAACAATAATATAAATCAAAGCAGCTTAGATTTTTTAATGTCTCTTTCACTAGAATTGGAAAATACTGTTAAATTTGTGCTCTTTCACCACAGTCTATCTATATAATTTGACAATATATTTTTAATTACTTAAAATGTATGTAGGTATAAATATATAAATAAATTCAATACCTTAATTACAAATGATAATTAGATACTTGTTTTTAACAATCTAGAATAAATTCCCCAGCAAACTTAGAATGACGATTACCCAATTCCTTTTCACCTTACCTTACCCTGTAATGATGTGCATGGGATCAAAGGAGGCTCCAAGTTTTAGTCACATGGACAGAAACAACCCCTCATATTTTGGTTTTAAATTCATGGATTGTTTTTACTTTGCAAAAGCGTTAGTCCTAATCCTTGATTTGTACCCAAATCGTTGCCACTATTTACTTGACACCCACAAATTATTCAGTGCCATCTACTAACGAAAGCATTGGAAATTTCAATATCTTCCCAGAGGCTTCCGTTAATTGTCCAGTACAAAAGCAACAGTGTAGCTCGGGCCCCATAATTCTCTGCCATTTCTATGTCCTTCCAAGTCTATTTATAGCCTAAGTGTCCCATTCTTTTTTTGGTCGACCATTCTTCGTGATATATTAACCAACCTCTGTTCTCATGATCCGGGCCCATATCCTTTATTCAATTTAAATTATTCTTCTACTTTGATTTCGATTTTGATTTTCCAATGCACATACAAAATCCCAACTCATACACAATCTATTCATGTACTGGTATCGGCTAATAAATCTGCCTTCCATAGTCGATATGTTATGTTTCGCAAATATTCATCTTTTCCTCTTATCAAAGAGAACAAAAATAAAAATGTAACACAAATCAAAGAGATTAGAGCATTTCAAAAAAATAATGTTAAAGCATTTACACTATTTGCATTTTTTTAATTATAGAAAAACCATATTATATCTTTATAATCTTATTGTTTTTTCTTACCATCCATGAATAATTTGTGTTATTGCACATGTGTAGTGTGGCTCAAAGTTATTGCAATAGGTGTCCTTTTATACCTTAAGTGCGCCACCTCTCATCTCATGTTCACTCTTGGAAAGCTCCAGTTACAATCTACCTCACACATACACATTGTGCTATTTGATATTCATCCTTTCCTTTGGATTTTAACCGATCAAAGATATGATTACCATGAATTCCTTTACGAGTGAGTTATTTGTATTGCGGTATCCAAAAATTATCAGTTGAGTAACTGTTTTATGTTGATTCAGTGAGTTGTTTGTATTGTGGTATCCAAAAATTATCAGTTGAGTACCTATTTTATGCATTGCGTGTAATTAGAATATTTAATTGTTTCATGCATTACAAACTATTAGAATAATCCACTCACTTAAAGAAACATGTTATAGCAATGGAGAAGCCAAGAAGTAGTGTCTAGTTTAATGGTCCAAGCATGGATGTTCGGGTGGACTTGGGCCATCCTCTTCGCAACTAGATGGTTGATGGTAATTATAGGCTTGAATTCATATCTATTTTTCATTTTTTCTTCCTTTTCTGATGTTTATGTAGATGATTATCATGCTAGTTTTGAGTGAGTGTTTTTTGGGCCAAGTTGGTGCTGTGAATGTTGCCTCTCAAGATGCCTACAAATTGGTTTTACAAGGTGAGGAAGAGTTACACTTATTCCCAACAAAATCTCAGACAAGTTTGATCTTTCTGGGTTTTAGGTTCAAGACATGGGCAAACAATCTCTGTAGTGGGATGAGTTATGCCATGTGAAACATATTGGATGCAATCTACTAGTTTGTAGTTCAAATGTTTTTTGGGCTACAAGAATGGATTGTAATAGCTACTCATAGTGTGATTACTCAATTGGGTTTTATTTTTCTTTGTGTTAATAACTACAATATGAAGCATTCTAATTTTTGCCCAAGATTTTCGAAGTTTTCCAAACTTCTCTTCATCTTTGAAAGTGATATTGTTTATGAAGTTATTTCTTCTACTACTCTATGTTATGTGTGAGATTTTTATATGTATTATTTATAAATATTTTGTTTGTTGCATTGTAGTTTTGGTAGCTGGAGTATATTCAAGCATGACATATGGCATGCAGAGGCACGTGGTGTTCATCACTAGGTGAGAAAATCGTGATCAGACATGACATATGGCATGCAGGAGGCACTGGCTTGTCAATTTATTTTTTCTTGTAGAACGAAAGAAATTTCATGTTAAAGAGCTCCAATATCCCGTTGGGGATGAAGCCTGTGAGACCATCTATGCTCAAATATAGCTTCTCCAACTTCGTCGGGTTCCAGACAGTGGAAGAGATTTCATGGGACAATTTATTGTAATAGATTCCGTGGGACAATTTATTGTCATAGAGATGCAGGTAAAACAATCATGGAATCAGTTAAATTGTTTTGACATGTACAAACGGAAATAGATGCGCCTCACCTCTCAAGCAGTGCAACATGATATAACTGAATACGAAGATGTTGGGGTGGAGGAAAAATTGGAGGATCCTGAAATTGAATGGAGATCCCTTTTACCCAACCTACTCATCATAGATTCACCGTTATTATGCGTGGTGAGGTGTTTGGGTGAATCAGATGCTAGACTCAAACTCAAGTCTACTTCGTGGTACTCTCTACGTCTTGAATCATCAATTTCACGCTTTGAAAAACTGAAACTATAACGAGACCATCAGTTTCCTATTATTTAATTCAAATAGTAGAATGATCCATTTTACAACACAGTTATGTGGACGTGAACTGCTCCATTCTTCAAGATCATGTTAAATATAAATATTTGAGCCTAGGAACAATATCCATGACAAAAATATAGAAAGATATTTAAAGTTGTGATCACAACTAATCCGATTTCTAACATCGAGCTTATATTAATTGCAGAGCACAAGTGAAGCAATATCTAGTTCGGTTACATATGGAAAACATGGCTTCAAAAGAAATACATAAGTTACTAACAGTATATATTCAAATCGAATCGGAAGCCCTTCTTATAGTAACTATACTTGAAGCGAGCGATTGACCTTTTAGGGCATGCATTGATCTTGACGTGGATCCAGTACATTCAAAAGCTCTTCAGTTGAATGATTACGACGTCCACAATAGATGAAGAGTACCGTTGTGTTCTCGGTTAAAATTGTTAGGACTGGAGACACAGAGGCAAACCTAGTATGATGACGCAAAAAACCCATGTGGTAAAAAATTGTTGGATGGGATGACAAAAATGGAGTGTGGGGATTGGTTTGGGTGAACCGTGTTTGTCTAGCCAAACCCTGCAAAGAAAACATGTTCAGTGTAATTAAAATAATGATTGAGAAGTTGGGACATATATTCCAGTGTTTGGGGAGATATAATTTCTTGAAGAGACTAGGTTAATACTAATGTCATATTTTGTGCTTTAGTGAACTAGTTGCATAATCACTTCAACTAGAAAATGATAATCGAAAACTATACCAGCTCCTTGGAAAAATCTACAAGAGAGACAATGGGAATTAAATATAAATATGGATGCACCGGTAGACTGACACAGGCAACGAAGAGGATATGCCCATGTAACTAGAAATGGCGACGATAGCCTTAGTGGAAGAAATTAATGAAAAATAGAATTACATTTGTGGACAATGGAGGAGGAAAGAACCTCTGCGAATGACAGAAGATGCCAACATGTCTACGCAATAGGAAAGGGAAAATATCAGAATTGGAGGATGAGAATATAATTATTTAAGAAATAGGTGATGGGAGTAGAGGCCTTCTATTTTTTTTTGGTGTTGTTCTACTCAGTTCAGTTCTGTTATGATATGTTTTTTGTCAACTTGGAAGAAAGTTAATTTTGATAGAGAGAGTTCGCTCGGTGGCAACAAAATTGATGAAACCGTTTTGTGTGGCTTCTTGGCTCAAAATTTATAGAGCAGTGTCTTGACTTGAGGTCGATGAAACCACTATAAGTGGCTTACCAAGGTCCAAAGAACCTACTGGGAAGTTTTAAAATTTATGAACCTACTGGCAAGGAGGTGGAGACCCTCAGGTACTTGTGAAGTTGATGAGCCACTAGGTCTTGCCTTGGGGATGAAGCATTGGTGCTTGTCTTCACTAAATAACTACATGGAAGAGTGATTTCCATACTCCCATGGTAGCTTTTCTACTGAGGAACCTTCTCGAATGTTGAAATAACTCTCATCTTGGTATTGAATTGTAAGTCTTTATGTTGGGAAGAACCTCAAAGTCAAAGTTGACTAAGCTAGCAATATTTGATATACAACAACTGGGAGATGTTGATAAAACTTGAGGGAAGTGAATTCCTACTCATGTTAACTTCCGATTGGCTGGTGGGTAAAGGTGGGTTACATTTGGAGTCTTTTTTTTGAGTTAGAAGTATTGATTTTTACATTTTAAGCACTTCTCCTCAACCTCTGAAATATGGCTCAGGGGTGACTACTTCAAGAAAGGCTTGGTTGCAGTGTGTATAAGGTTGGGTGGAGAATTTAAATACTAATCTCAGTTTCCAAGATTTGGATATAATATAAGTCTTCATTTATTTTATATGTGCATGTGAATTTCCCATGAATATTTTTTTTGTCGATTTTAAATGTTACTTGAATGTATGAAACTTGGCTTCATGAAAGATTTGGAATGTTGATATATTTAATATTGATCATGCTGAGTAAAATTCTTGAATACTAATTGTATATTGGAGATTTGGTTCTTGTAGGTTGATGCCTTGGTCAATCTTCTGAGTAAAGATGTATTAATTGCATGGGCTAGTGATGTGGAATGGCATAATTATAATTATGATTTTTCTATGTAATGTTGCTTAATATGAGTAATGTGTAAGTGATTTTACATGCATGTTGGTTATGAGGTTTAATTATCATGGCACATGTGAAAGATGTGCATTCCTGTATAAAAAGGAATGTGATTTCTGACGTGTATTCCTTGTATAAAAAGGAATGTGATTCCTATAATTGCTACAAGAAAGCTCGATTCATGTATAATTTTGAAGAATGGTTGAATTTCTATATGTGTTGTGTGAACATGAATCTCTGTATTCTTGTAACAACCTCAAGTTAAAGTTTCATGTAATAAAGGATAATAAAGGAAAAATAGTACCAAGGTCATGGAACACGTATTACAAGCTTAATGTTGGGAAAACACTATAATGGACATCAATTTTGGTTTATTTATGGATATGGAAATTGACAAAGGAAAAGAGACAATAATTGGCCTTTAATTACAAAAATAAAGAAAAATAGGAGAAAATGAAGGTGAAGAGACACAAATTTGCATGCAAGTGAAATTAGAGGGAAAATGAAGGAAAAAGAGACATCAATGATAAAAAGGCATCCGTGAAACAATTCACAACTTTTGTTAGTTCCAGAATTTTGTCAGTTTTAGCTTGGATGAATTTTATAAATACAAGGAGCTACAAGAGGAGAGAGCAAGGAGGCAGGCAAAGAAAAGAAAAGGAAAGAAAGGGAAGGAAAATGACAAGTAAAGGAAAATGAAGGAAACAAGGAGAAGGTTGGATCAACAACTTCAATGAGAGGAGTTTGCAAGTAACATGTTGAATGTGTGATTTCCTAACTGAGGTGTGAATGCATGGTACATGCATTTTTATAATTGGTTAATTTGTTGTCATTTGCATGGGTTTTTCCTAGTTTCACAGTGGTTTCAACCTTTCCTCTACATTTCCTAGATAACCATGGTGTGATGAGATTCATTCTTGGTTGAGATTTGAATGTTCGGAATTTTTTGGAATTGGGTGAAGTGGTCTCACGAAAATTGCATATGGTTGGAGACGAAGATGGTTTTTTCTAGGAAGCCCTTGACACGTGGATGGAGATAGGAAAATTCCTCAAGGTATGTTGAAGAAATTCTAAGGCATCCAAGATTGGTTTGGTTTTGTGATCTTAGGATTGGTTTAGGTGAGATCACAGTAGCTTGAGGGTGGAGGTGGTTTAATCTCTGGAGTCCCTAATTTATTATGTCTTGGTTTATCCCATGAGATTTCACATTCATGTTTGGAATATGGCACAAGGGTGATTGGATGGAAGAAAGATTTGGTTCAACTCAATCTATGGTCGGGTGGTATGTGGAAGTCACTAACTTGTTTAGATTTTGCACAAGTTAATAAGAGTTATTTTCCTATTGTGATCTATGAGCACTTGTACTTGTTATTATATGGATTCTATAACTGATTTGTCATGGTTAATATTCTCGTTATAAGCATGGTTCTATGATGTGCTCTAGTTATGGATCTTGTTCATGATTTGATAAGTATTTGAATGGTTGATGAATGCATGTGCTAACAAGTTTTATTGCATCTACTTGAGAGGGAATTAGACCTTCTTGGTGATTCTCAGACGAAGTTCAGAGATTTAAGATTAGATCCTCATTCATGACTTGTAACTTATATTTTTACCATATGTTTGATGAAATATCTAATGTGTGCTAGGCATGTTATGGCCGAGTTCTGAATGGTTGAAGTGTTAGCATATTGTTTATGTTTTTTGAAAGTTATAGGAATATCTAGGAAGTTGTCTAATGGGTAGCTTGGAAAAGTGGCTCAGAACTCGGAACTGTTGTCACATAACTGAGGAATTTAGGTCATAATTGCATGGAAACAAGCTTATGAGTGTGGTTATATCCTCATAACTACATGCACAGATGGAGTTAAGTCTATGAAAATGGGTTCTAGCTCATGTATTGATCACGCGGGGTGGTTTTCTGACTTATGAGTGGTCTGTAGTCCCTGAGGGATGTCAGAAAGCTTTTTAGTTTGTAGACCCAACTTCCATCACTAGAACTTGGAGGTCAGGTGATGTCATACTAACACTTAGGTCAAATTTACCCTCGGGAGTTTGTAAAAGTGGGTAAATGTGGGAGGAGGTGTTACACGGTAGTATCAGAGCTTCCAATTTCAAACACTTGGACTATATGAGCTATATATGATTGTTATGCATGCATGTTAGTCATATACATGCATCTTAGTGGTTATAGTTGTTATGTATATAGTCGGTGTTACAGTTTGAGTTATCATGCATGATGTCGATATGTTGCTGTCATTAAATATATATATATATCGTGCTAATTTGGACATATGTGTGTAGACAAGATAACCTCCCCTGAGCTTCACTACGTTATGACTTTGATTATGTCTATATTTGGCTTATCTAACATGGTATGTTTGCAGGAAGAAGAATATCAGAGATGATGAGCATAACAATGGATTACAACTCATGTGAATGTCCTTATAGATCAAATGAGCAGCAAGGAGATGACCACTCTCCTGATATAATAGATACACTGAGAAGTCTAAAGGAAGAAATCAAAAGTTGCAAGGCAAACAATGATAGGATAATTGAGTCACAAGATAGGCTTGTAGGAGCTCAATAAAAACACACTAAGGTCAATGTAGTGATCCTTCAGAGCTTATCAGATTTGCAAAGACAGGGACAATGAAGGATCAGTCATGGAAAAGAGGAAAATACTAATGTGGCATATGGTAGTAGGTCTCGATCAAGATATAGGTTGGACATGGATGACACAGTCAGAGGTGGCAGATGGTTGGATAGACCTAAAATGATATGTAGTGCTTATGGGTTCAATTATAGTTCTGTTTCAGAGAGACATCATTGTAATCACCCTTGTAATCCTTATAGTAGGAATGAGAAGCAATACTTGCCACATGAGTTCAAGAAAGCCATTCTTCCTACATTTGATGGAGAGATGAAAAAACCAGAAGATGCAGAAACATGGCTACTTGGGATGAATAAGTTTTTTGAATTGCATGCATATACAAAGAATATGAAAGTCATGATAGTTATTTTCAGTCTCAAAGGAGGAACATATATCTGGTGGGAAGATGTGAAGTGTGTTAGAGGCATCAAGACACAAGAGTTGATTTGACATGAGTTTAAAGGACTCTTCAGAAAGAAGTACTTGTCTGAGAGATATTATGATGGAAAGACTAAAAAATTTTATGAGTTGAAGATGAGTTTCATGACAGATAAAGAGTACAGGACTAAGTTTCAAGAGTTGTTGAAGTATGTGCCTTACCTAGGTTCAAAGATTCATCACCATGTATCCAAAACCCATTAAAATTGTATAAGAACAATGTTGGAATATCAATTATTTATAAAACTATTTCATCAATTTTAAATAAATTAATATTTATATAAAAATAATTTATTTTAAAATAAATAATTATTAATTTAGATTCGTTTATATAATAACCATTAATTTAGAATAGTGTCTATTTATATATAGGGAGAGTAGAATTATGATAAACTAGAGAAATTTATCCAAAACCAATATTAAGCTCCGATTTTTTGGTGTGGTGTGTTTAAACGTCTAACAATTAGGCTAAGATATTTTCAATGATGGCCACGACTTTGCCAGGAAGTAGACTTTAAGCTTTCTTTTTTTTCACCATTACCAGCGTTAAGGCATTTATGGGGGCCGCTGCACGTGATATACAAAAGCTAGGAATTTAAGGTTGACTCCCGACCTACGCAACATGCACAGAGCAGTAGGTATTACATGTTTGTTTGGGTGGCACCAATTCATTACAGAAAATTCTCGGTGTCAGCACGTAACTTCACCAGCGCTGGGCAGAATTTGTAAGATCAGTATCGTGTAACTAGCAGTTCCTTGTAAATTTTTGCCAACCAAATTACGATCACGTAGTCTTTAAAAAAAAACCCATAGAATAACTGAGAAGTTCTAGCAAATTACAATAACGTAGTAAAAATAGCCTACAATTCCATGAAAATTTCTAGCAAAAATTACAAGACCTCATATTTGAAAAATTCCAGCAAAAATCACAAGACCTCATATTTGTGATTGTCTTTTTTGTGTGCCTCATGGAAGGGAAAGCCGTGAATCCCACCAAATGAGTTGAAACCCTAACTTTCTAGTTTGCAGGGAGATAGCTTGTGCGCTTTCTATGTATGTTTGTTGCAGGCCGCGGCAAAAGTGAAGATATAGCACTGTACATCACGTAAAGTAGCACTTAAAAGTGATATTCTATTTGTTCTGTTGAAGGGACTGGACGCCATTTGTACGCCAAGGGTGTTTACACAGGGAAAAATGACAGCACATTGATCTGTAATCAGCGTACTGTAAACATTTTTTAAAATTTCATGGATGTAATGGTTTTTTGGGTTCTTTGAATGGTATGATGGGTTTCTGATTGTTGCTATTTTTGATTCAACCAGATCTTCACCGGTGCTCATTGCATTGGTGGAGTATGGATTAGCCAATTCATATCCATGTACAAATATATGTACATGGGCATGCAGTTACCCTAATTTGGACCTGTCAAGTGCTAAGCCTTACGGGTAGTCCGAAAATTTTCCTCTTTTATGACAACGCTTATCGAAGGTTTGTCAGTACTGCAAATCGAATTTATCAGAGGCGATCCCAATGGTAAGATGACGGATTTATGGAGTTTTTAGTTTCATTTTCCGAATGGATTTCAGTGAACTTCTATATGTCTGCTGAAAATGTAATGGGCAAAGAATTAAACGCAGTGTTTTAATGGGTTTTCATGTTCTATCATTGACATTGTATTATTAAGGATAATTTCAATATTTAAACACAGCTTTCTAATGTGTTAAAATTTTGAAAATAGTAAATAATTACTAAATATTTGCTACTTTACATTATTTTCTATTGTTTTTCACATTGACATTGTTTTTATATAAATTTTATTATATTATAATATTTTCCACTATATCATAGATATTTTGAATCACGAAGGTTTCTAAATGACGAAGAAGATGACGAGAAGATTTCGTCATTGAATCATGAATATTTCTAAATGACGAAGAATGAAATTAAAAAAAATTTCAAAATTGAAATGAGATTGAATTTAACTACATTCTTTACAACTATTTGGAATTAGATTCTTTAATATTCTAGTTTAATTACAACCACATAAAAATTTAAATGAAGACAACTGTTGGTCTATGTCTCATCTAAGCTTACAAAAAATGACATCAACCAAATTTCCCTAAATTGTTTTAGCTTTTTATTTTTGTTGTATTTTTCAAATTTGAGTTTCATCATTTGTTGGTGTAGGCCTCCCATTGTTCCATGTTGTGCATGCATATCATCTATCTCTTAAAAAATATGTTTGTATGTGGACTGCTGCCACATATCATCTTCTGTAGTGTTTTTTTTCATCATCAATCTTTTGCTGCAACATAAGTTCATAATACAATTTCATTTCTTGACAACTTTAATACTTAAAAAATTCATTAACATTTTCATCATTCATATGGTCTTCAACATTCATAGCTGCAACTCTTATACAAACTTCATCAAAACATTGTGTTGTAAGCCATGTTTCCACTAACTTTAATTCTTCTTCAAAATTCATTGGTGCAACTCTTATACAAACTTCATCAAAACATGGTGTTGTAAGTCATGTTTACTTCAAAATTTGTTGTTTCTTCATGATTGTCTTGTTTTCTTGCAGACTCAAAATCAAGGTTAGGTTCAAAAACATATGGAGAACCTTATTGGTTCGTTCTTTTTTCTCTGGGATGAGAGCTTTCTGCTCTTGCGCTTCCTTCTTTCTCTCTGTCTGTATTGCTTTCACTTCTTTATCGACATGTGTGTCGCAAACAAGTTGTCTTCTAGTTGGTTTTCAAACTCATGTGGGCTTCTCTCACTGAATAGCATCATGTTGATATGATGTTTCTGTTGCATTCATCTTTAGCTAATAATTTTTCATCAAAATTTAAATCAACAATACTAATTAATGGATTCACCATAACATTGACTGCGCCAATGACAACTTCATTGTCATCAACAAACATTGTTGTTAGATTCACCAAATTATTATTAACAAGTTCTGTTGTTGGATTCACGAAATTGTCATTAGGTCATCAACAAGCTCAATTGTTGGATCCACTAAATATTCATCCACTTACAATTGTAAATAATAAGTTTCATTAACATATATGTGGTTTTTCATAAATAGATGTGCAATTATGAAAAATGAGTTTTTATTCACTAATTAAAACAAATTGAAAAAAACTAAGAAACCAAAATTAAACTAATTAAAAATTTAAAAATATAACTTAATTTAAAAATTATAAAAAAATAAACTATATTGAAACAACTATCAAAATCTCTAGTTATAGTCATCACCAAA
Source organism: Pinus albicaulis (assembly GCA_034641835.2). Classification (NCBI taxonomy): domain Eukaryota; kingdom Viridiplantae; phylum Streptophyta; class Pinopsida; order Pinales; family Pinaceae; genus Pinus; species Pinus albicaulis. Next base: position 174,842,241 of record CM076578.1, read on the forward strand.
AACACAAAAGATTTTCAACTGAACATTACATAAAGTATATGGATGACCCTAAACAACTCACTATTCCAGGATACCATTACTTTTCCCTCCCTTACAAACTACGTTCTTTAACATCTGCTGTCTGTCTAGTATCCTTGCCATAGAATCATTTTTGGGCCTTAAAACTATTGGAATGGTTTTTTTTTAATAACTAAATAGAATTATATTTTATTATCAAAACAAGATATACATTATAATTGCAGGCCCAAGCTTAGCCAGAAACATATCACTCAACGTAGAGGCCCATGCCCATAAACATAAACATATTCGATCAAGAGAGAATTACATCATGCCGCAAAGTCTTTTGCTTACGGCCATTCACTTTTCAAGATTAACCACCCCGCCGCAAGACTGCATAAAACCATTTTGCAGTCTCACAACTATAATATGCTATTGAAAAATACATTTCGTGGACTTTCGTTGTGAGCTGTACATGAAAGACAACCTTGGGAGGGGCAGTAGGCCTTCTCCATATATTCGATAAACATTCTTGTTCCTTCTCAGGGTTGGCGTTTAACAAAATTAAAATGAATGGATTGTTTTAAAGTTCATTTTATAAGGGAATTTAAAATTGCATATTTAAGTTTACTCTTTAGTAAAGATCAATCGGATAACAAGAGTGTTCTCAATGGAAACGTGCACAATTTTATTAAAAATCTACTACCTTCTTCTCTTACCACCTTTTTACTTGCGTTTTCAAGGAGCAGAACCAAGAGGTTTGGGAGTCTAAAGATCAATTTTATAACGAGTGTTTTTAATGGAAAAGTGCACAATTTTACTTCTTCATTATATTTTACTTATGTTTTCAAGGAGTAGAACCAAGAGGTTTATAGACTCCAAAATCTTAAGTGGAAATTGACCACTAACTACCAAGATCATTTAGGAAGTATCTTCAAAATATTTTTATTCATTTACTTTATAAATTTGATTAGTAGTTTAAGATGTTAAAAATAAAATAGTAGAAGAAAAAAATAAATATAAAATTGAATAAAATAAATGATAAAGTTAAGGGAAGTACATCATATTTATATGGAAAATCCAACAATGGGATCAATGAGGGGAAAATGATTAGTAGCTTTATTTAATTAACAATGAAAATACATATACCCTTGCTTTTAGGTTACACTCCATTTTAAGGTTTCCAAACCATTTTAAAGTTTCTTAGTCATAAATAAGTTTTGCTACAATACCATATACAAATACTATGAAGTATCAATACCAAGAGAAACCATAAGTCATCCTTTGGCAACATTCCATAGGCATGAAGAAGTATTGTTATGTAATTAGAAGGGTCAGTTAATTTTTGAGTGGAAGGATGTTATGTATTTTAGGATTTCATGTACAAAATCCTCTTCAAAACATGGATTGTTTCACACATTAAAACATCATTAAGGTAAGTAACCCTTTGTTTTTTGCTTTGTTTTATGTGCTGATACAATGGTTTACATAATTGATATTCCACTCATCATCCATCCATCTCCTTGAGCACCATAGGGGACTACTTTTCACCCCATAGCTTTTGTCACCTTCAAGGGCTCCCACCTTTGATAGGAAGAGTGCAAGGTCTTGTAGCTTTTTCTACTCAACATTCCCATCATAAATCACCACCTTATATAAATTTACTAGGTTCATCCACACTAGGTGCTACTTTGTTAGGAACCACACTACCTTAGAGCGCCCCTTCATCTTGCATAGAATGCACAATTATGGCCATTCCTACAAGTAACACCATATTTTTTACTTCATTGAATCTCCCTTATCTTTTGAAGTTAGCAATTTATCCTATAGCTTATAATGCTATATAGTTGACCATGCAAATAAAACTACCTTTAGACATGGCTAAGTTTCATGGGAAACTTAGGGAAGATATTACAAACCATGTGATCACCTTTCATATATGGTGTTATTCAAACATCCTAATAACTTAATTCGACTGAAGCTCTTTCAATGGACTCTCATTGGCCCCTCGGTTAAATGGTAGGTCAGTGAGAGGCACGATCTCATAATAAGTTTAAATCCCTAGCCAATTTGTTCCTCACATTTTTCCAACTCACTGTTCATCATCGTAACTATGACAACCATGGCTAATTCTCTTATTGTAAATATTATTTCTATTTTTTTTAAATCTAGAAATTTCCCCTAAAGGCGCAAACATACATCAAAGGAATAGAAGGGGCATATGGATCTGGTCTAACTCCATGTAGGTGTACAAAAAGACACCCAAAGATTCCATTGCATAATTAAAAAAAATTACTAAGAGAGGAAATTGAAGAAACAATTGAAGTTTCCTGGTTACTTGAAAAAATAATTATTATCTAATAGTAGAATTTGTACTATAACCATTTTTCGAATGTTTCCATTTTTTCAAGTAGTTTTTTTTTTTTTTTGGTAAATAAGACTAATTATATTAAGCAATCATATGGTACAAGAAGAGATTAAAATCAAGAGAGGAACGAAGTGGGGCAGCTGGAAATGATACATAATCAACCTCGGTCCCGAAGTGTGAACATGAAACAGAAAAAATAATAGTGAAGTGTGACTAGGAAACAAAAGAAGATAGATACATGGTTCTACCCAGAATGGGCAGAATCCTCCGTGCGAGGTTTTTTTCCTTTATTTTTGTTGACTTTGACCCATCCAACTTGGTGCAGTTGGGCTAGAACCACTTGTAGATTATTGTTCACTGTTGGAGGAGTCTCCTTATCTGTGTTAGAAGAGGAGGATTCATGGGTGCGTTTCTGAGAGGTCATCGTGACAGGGGGTCCCTCAGGGACATTGGAGGATGAGTCTTTCATCTGCCTTGCCTGCTCCATTTCTACGTCAATCTCCTCCTCATCTGAGCTCGAGGTGTCGTTGTCATCCACAGGAGGCGGATGATAAGGTATCCATATTTTGGGTTTGGGCTTGAGGTTCCTTTGCTTTTTTTGGGCTAGGAACTTGGTGGAGGAGTTCTCAAGGTGCCTTGTTTGATGGCAGTGGCAACAACAGAAGGAAGTGTTCTCATAATCCAGAATTTGTGTCCACAGGAAATCACTAATCTTGAGATTGATTTGATCTGGCAGACCTTTACTCATATCTATTTCAACACATATTCTGCCATATGTGTATATCCCTTGGTACTCCCGAAAGGGATTTGTTGTCAGGTAGCAACCCAGGGAGTTTCCTATTCCTTGGAAGACTGACAAGTGCCATAAATGAGAAGGTAAATTAGGAAGCCTGACCCAGACTGAATCTTGGTGATGATTGTTGTAGAGGGGTCGAAATTTTGGAACCATGGGGGTGAGGAATAGTCCTGCTGGTCCCCAAAACCACGGACCTTCTGTTTCAGCCCTTTGGTAATCCTTGCCATGATCAAATACTACAATGAAGAATCCCTTTGAGTAGAAGATGACCGTGTAGTTGTGGGTCCAATTGGCATAGATCCAGTTGTAGAGATTTTTTGTGCGAGGCCAGAGTCCATTGAATCTGCAAATGATGGGGGAAATCTCTATGGAGGGAACTTCCTCCATCTTGTCAACCAAAAAGGGCTTGGGGGCAGCAGGGGATTGATCTTCTTTCTTGGGCTATGCATGGACAACATCCTTGTAGGAGAAAGCTGGTGTAGATGAGGAGTGCCCCGCAGCTCCCCCTCTCAAATGAAGGGTTAAAACTACAGTAGCGTCTCTCTCAATGTTATAGAATTAAAGGGGAAAAGAGACATCAAGTTGTTTACCTCCATATAATAGCCTTTGAAGAGATGAGCGAGTCCCTAGCCTGTGCTCTAGGGCGAGCAGGAGTTTCTATACTCTGTCCATTGAGTGGACCCATATCATCAAGGATCTGCCCATGAGGAGCGAGATCTGGATTTGAAAGGCAGGAGAAGATGGATCTAGAATGCCTGGGTTGTCAGGAAACATTGCAGAGCCCAATTTGATGACCCTTACCTGATCTCTGCAGTTCACGTCCTTTTATGAGTTCCTGCCGCAGTCCCGTGAGCACTGGTTTCCATCGAGGGTCTTCTTTTTCCCATTTTCAAGGCTGCTGGGGAGTTGCAGGCGAAGTGGAGTTTTACCCTGGTAAGCTTCGACTTCAGCAACTCTCGCGGGGCTCCAAAAACGTGACCATAGTCCTTGTACCTGTGACTAGCTGCACACAAGTTCTTTTGCTAGAGCGATCCAGAGTGACAGCGTAGTCAAAGACCTATGGATGTTCAAATCCACCATGCCCTGCAATGTCTTGACGACGGTAGAGAGGTGGGGAGCCATCATAGGTGAGCTAGGGTTTCATGGTTGCGTCCGCCGTTCCAGTTATCGGGAAGATAGACTATTGTTCAACTTCAATTTGGTATTTTGAGTGTTGAGGAAATTCTAAATAAAAATCAATATTATCCTTCCATTTTTTCAAGTAGTTGATTTATTAACATGTATAAATTAATTTTAATTTAGTGTCCAAAATAAATTAGAAATTTTAATTTTAGTGTTAAAAAATAAACCGTTTTTTAGGCATGTTTCCAAGTAGTTTCATTTAGTATAAATTCATTTTAACTTAGTGTAAAAACACCAATCAGAAATTAGAGAGATTTTAACTTTAGTGTAAAAAATCCAAACCATTTTTTAGCCATTTTTCCAAGTAATCTTTTTGGTTTCAAACAGGTGAAGGTATATATAAGGGTAAGGGTACATGACCTAATTTCCACTCTAGAAATATGAGACTAGGAAATGGTAAGGGTTTCTAAGTTTACTAAAGCATATGGGATTAGTATAATGCAAACACCAACATGCAATCTGATCCTTTCACCCAAGTTTGCACTTATTTCATTGTAATCAATTATGTGAGCTAATTCCCACCTTGGGAACATAAAAATAATAAAAGTTTACTTAAACCAAAATTTTTTGGTGGAATATATAATGTTTACTAAATTGTAGTTGATTCAGAGATATATACATGAAGTATTGTTACTATAGCTATGGGTACAAATCCAAAATGGGTTGTGTGAATTGGTCTCTCCCAGCATCTATCATAAGAGCCAACTTTTGTTTAATAGTTAGCTCATACATATCCCAATGCCACCCATGCAAAAAAAAAAAATGGTTCTTTTTTGCAAGAAGTCTTTCGATTATAAATTTAATAGAAAAATAATATAATTTTGAAAATTTAAATTTCCATAATATTTTAAATTTTAAATGTATTTTAGAAAAATTATTGTCCAAAATTCTATCTTTTTAAATAAACATAAATTATTAAATATTCTATCAAAATTTCTAATTAATAAACTAAATTAAATAAAACACAAATCATTAAAAACTTCTATCAAAATCTCCAATTATCCAACAAAATTAATCACGAAAACACTGTTTTTTTTTTAAATAATTTTTAAATAAACATAAACTATAAAAAAAAACTACCAATTTTTTTAATTAATAGATAAAATTGATAAAATTGAAATCATAAAAAAATTATTTAAATTTTTAACTATTAAACAAAATTAACAATAATGTAAATAAAAAGTAGCCTAGATTTGTTTTTATGCCTCTTTCACTAGAATTGGAAAATACTATCAAATTTGTGCTCTTTCACCATAACCCATCTATATAATTTGACAATATATATTTTTGGAAAAATTATAAAAATTAATTACTTAAAACATATTTATAAATATATAAATAAATTCAATACCTTAATTATAAATAATAATTAGATACTTAGTTTTAACAATCTAGAATAAATTCCCCAGGAAACTTAGAATGACGAATACCCTATTCCTTTTCACCTTACCTTACCCTGTAATGATGTGCATGTGATCAAAAGTGGATCCAAGTTTTAGTCACATGGACAAAAATAATCCCTCAGATTCTGGTTTATTTATTTATTAATTTGGTAGAGCCTTTCTATTTTCTATTAAGAAATAAGCAAGTTGCTATACAGTAAGTTTTTCATAAAATTGCCTCAACCTGCCCGAAGGAAACTAGGTTTGTTGGCCACCGAAGAGAATTAAATGCCAACCAATATCGGTATTGTCTTTTCCTTCTATTAGCCACTAAAACTACTTTACCATGTCCATAATAACTACATTGTAAACAATATCTATTAAAACTTCCCACAAAAATAATTTAAAACTAGAAAACTTAAAATTCATCCATCAGAAGAATCTACTAGAGTCGGGTCCTTTGCTGTGGATCCCGACATCTCGACTTGCTGCATCCCTTGGAGTAGACGTTCCATCCTCCCAATCCTTGTTGCAGTGAGATACTGAGATTTCGCCATTTCGCGAATATCCTTCTTAATTTGCTGGAATTCTGACAATGCTGCTTGACTGCTTCCCGTTTCATGCATCCCTGCCATGGCCTTTGCCAAAACACACTTAAATTTCCAGTAGGTATTAACTGATTGATGGAACAATGATACCCTTCCTCTAGTGCTTGCTAGGTCACAAAGGAAATCCAAAGTTGCAACCTGATGTTTGACATCTTCTTCATCATACGAACTTTCCCTTTCCCATCCGTGAATGGTGTTGCAGATTTGAACTGAGTTACCAGCTGCATAGAGATCCACAGTATTCTCTAAAAATTCTTTATGGGTTTTCCTCCCACGCTTACTTGGGCCCTCATCCCGAGATTGTTATTTTTGATTGCCTTTGACCGCACCTTTACGTTTCCCAGGTTGACCTCTTACCATGATAATTTGACAAGGTGTTATTCTTGTTAGAATATAAAAGGGACCTGTATATTGCAAAATAAGATTAATACAACAGTTCTGGTAAACAAAGGTGGATCCTTTATGCCAATGATAGTAGATGGAGAGTCATTCTTTGCAAGGCTAACATAGTGGTGAGTGGTAAAAATGACAGAGTCATAGGCTTTGATAGAGACCTTCTTACTAATAAGTATTAAACCCCAATTACAACCAAAGAACTACAACCATGGAAAGATTCGACATCAATGAAGATTAGAAATTTGAACTTGAAACAAAGCAGATGATAATTTCCTTTAGGAGGGCTACGAAAACATGGCTCAATTTCCTTATCATGCTTAATTCTCAACCCTCCTTTCTTATTAAACCATAAAATCTAAGCATACGACGCGACTGACCCAACTGACAGGATAAACCAGTAACAAAACATACCAATTTAGTTCCATAACCTGCATCCTTGGAGATTACAACTGAAAATTGATAAACAAAGGTAACAAAGGCCATTACATACCACTTATCCAGATGACTGCTATGCTCCAATATTACCTCAGTTGCCTCTGGATTTTCTTCAAACTGAGAATTGTTAACCTTCCTTCTATGTCTTATTAACCTCCTTCGCTTGCGGCATATTTCCCCATTCGTCCCTGACATGCAGTGGTGGCCAGCTAGAATTTCCTTAACTATCATTAACTTAACGCATGTCGAGTACTTCACCTGCTTGAGTGCATTGATTAACTATGATGGGTGGTCAGGTGCATGCCGCCGCATGGCACCGTCCTCCTATTAACCACACCATCATGGCACCCCGATGGGGGTTAGTGGCCATATCATTTTCTCTTGTTAAGATTATCTGTAAGTACTGTAGTTCCACATTCCATGCTGGATGGTGTTGATTTATGTCCAACTGTCTACCTTCTTTCTTGCAACCCCAGTTGGCTAAGTAATTTGCAGCCTCATTCCCACCTCTGCAGACATGCATTGGGATCAAATAACCAATTTCCTGAATACTTTGTCCAATCTCTTGAATCAATATAGTTTTTCGCCAACTCTTACTGATTTTATCCCATGGGGTTCCTTGTTGTAGTTTTTTCAATACACTTGTTACCATTGCTGAGTCCCCTTCAACAATAATTCTTTGATAGTTCTCCTTGACTGCTATTGCTAAACCTTGCTTTACCGCCATTAGTTCCGCTTCATTGTTTGTGGAGAATCCAACCTCCATGGAAAAAAATCTCCAAACTGAACCTGGAGAGTTCCTAAATAGCCCCCCTATTCCTGCTTGGCCTGGGTTTCCCTTAAAAGCTCCATCATAATTTAATTTCAGAAATCCCGCTTGTGGAAACTAAAAAGTGTCTGAAGGGTTTTGTCGTGGGGGTTTGAATTTCCATAATGATTTCTCTAGCATTCGAGGTTTTAGGTTGAGCATAGTCAAAATCCTACTCTCATAACCAATCACCATCCAGTCTTCATTTGTCCACTTTTTTGATAAGATTGTTTCCTAGATGTTTTCCAGTATCACCTACCACACTTGGGTTATTTTCTTTTCTTCTTCTCTAAAAATTCGGTGGTTTCTTTCTTTTCCATATTCCCCACAAAATAAATCCCATCGAAAACTTCCAGGCTCGATTCAATACTTCACTTTTATATCCCCCTTTTCGCCATTGTCTGATCGTCCCATTGATACTTGCTTTATCTCTATCCGTTTGTTGAAATATCCCTACATTGTTCTGCCATAAAGTTTCAGCAACTGACAGGTGTTAAATAAATGTTCGATGTTTTGATCCTCCCTCTTACACATTTTTCATATTGATGGACGTTGTGCTCCTCTGTGTTGCAATTTATCCCAAGTCAAGGTTTTCCGGTGGCTTAGTAGCCAAAGGAAATATTCCACTTTCGGCCAGAATCTTGCTCCCCATATTTTCTGCCATATTGGTGTTGTTATGCCCTTATGATTATTTTATTTGAGGAAGTACCCTTCGTCTATGGTGAACATACCTTTATTTATATAGCCCCATCTCAATATGTCTTCTCCATTTTTGTAACAATCTTTCTGGTTTTCATTTCCTTTGCAAAATTGTTCCATTGAGATGTATCTGGGGGATTCCTCCAATGGTCCTTCCCCTTCCATATGCGCCAATGTCTATTCTCTTCCTGACACCGGTAATTAGCTACTGATATTTGATTAGGTATATTGGTAAAAATAATTATTTCTCCCAGGTCCAACCGGCTAGAGTTTCTCTCTCTCTGTTGCCATGAATCCTCCCAAAAAAGTGTTATTCTTCCTCCTCTTACTTCCCAGAAGCTATGTTGTATAATTAAATCTTTGTCAATTGATGCTAGATTCCAGATGTTTGAACCTTTTGGAGTAACATCAAATTTTAATTTCCCTGTAATTTTTGACAACATATCATATTTTATTTCCCAAATCAGTTTCCAAAGATGAGTACCTCCTAGAAGCCATCGCCACCATAACTTTGCACCCATAACTTGATTCAACGCATATGGGTCTCTAAGGCCTAGGCAACCCGATTTCTTTGGCTTTATTAATTTTTTCCATGAGAGCAGTGCCCATTTTCTATTATCTTGTGCTCCTTGCCAGAGGAATTTTCTGAATATCTTCACCATATTATTGCATACTGTTTTCGGCACCGCTCTTCCTGAAAGTTGATATATTGGTATGGCTTGAAGTACTGAGCGGAGCAAGACAACTCGACTAGGTGCATTCAACGTTCGGAAGGCCTAGTTCTGAAAGCATTTTCGAAGCTTAGTAAGAAGATCCTTCCAACCTGCTATCCTTAGAGAGGTTTGGTTAAGAGGAAAGCCTAAATATCTCATAGGGAAAGTGCCAATTTTAAAGTCCAAAGATCTGGCTAAAAAGCGTTGGGTAGCATTATTAGCATTAAAAAAATAAACATTTGATTTGTCATTATTTATTAGTGTTCTTGAGGCATCCATGAATATTTTCAGAATTTCCAGAATAACATTTACTTCCCTTATCGATGACTAGAAAAATAACATAACATCATCTACAAACTGCTGATGTGAGAGAGTAAGATCCAGTCGCCATAAGTTCAAACCTTTTAGGTGACATGTTGCTATTTGGGATTTGATAAGATGACCTAGACCTTCTGCTACTATAATGGACAGAAACGACAAAATAGGATCTCCTTGATGCAACCCTCTTGTTGCATTAAATGGTTGAGAAGGGGCACCATTAAGTAATATGGAAAAATTGGGGGAGGAAATACAGGACATCAACCATTGTATCCATCTCGAATGAAATCCGAAAGCTGAGAGCACTGCCTCCAGATAGGACCAGTTATGGCAATCATACGCTTTAGAAAGATCCAAATTGATTAGTATTCCTTTCAGTTTCCTTTTCCTAAGGGAATGCATCGCTTCCTGAATAGTAACTATCCCATCTAGGATTTTCCTCCCCTTAACAAATCTTGTTTGTTCAGGAGATATAATATTGAGGAGAATTGGCTTAAGACGGTTGACCATGATTGTTGAAAGAATTTAATAAATTACATTACATAATGCAATTGGTTTGAACCCTAAAGGAATATCTGTTTTATCTTACTTTGGAATGAGTGATATCATCGTTGAATTGAGGGCAGGGTATACATTTCTTTTCTCCTAGATTCCTCTACCATTTCCAAAATCTCCTTTCCCATAAAATTCCAGGTTGCTTGATAAAATTCTGCTGTAAATCCATCAGGTCCCGGTGCCTTATTTTTGGGAAGGTTTTTAACCACATCTTCTACTTCTTCCATTGTAATTTCCCTTAGTAATTCTAGGTTCTATTCTCTGCTTACTTTAGAAGGAATGTTACAAGTAATTATTTAAATAGTTTCTTCTCTGTCTGCATCTAATTTTGTAAGCATGTCTTTGAAATGATTCAATAGCAATTCTTCCATTTTTATATGTTGATAAATTCTATTCCCAGTTGCATCCTTCAAGGAGAAGATCCTGTTATGTGGCCTTCTTTGTGTTAAATATTTGTGAAAAAAGTTGGTATTTTTTTCCCCTTATTTAAGCCACTGTACCCATGATTTTGTTTCCATAATATCTCCTCTTTCTTTCTCCTCTCCTCCAATTGACTTAAAATATTCCCTTCTTCTATTGCTAGCGCTTCAATACGCCCATGTAAAATCATGTGTTGTTGATTACGTTTCATTTCTTCTTGAAATTGATGTATTTTTTTTTTCTTCTAAATATGGCTAAATTCTATTACTGCAACATAATTTACAATGAGGCACTAGCCTCAGCAGTACTTAGCCAGGATTCGTGGCATATAGCATCCAAAACATGTTAGAGACTGCCCAATGATGGGAAACCAGTCGAGTCCAAAAATCACGTGCCACCCTCACAGGGGAAACCAGCATAAGATCAAGAAATACTGTTATGTTTACATCCATTTTAGAACTATATAAATTTTTCAAAAAAATAAATAAAAATAAAACAAAAATGCACCCAAGTGATTGGGAGCTGTGAACTTGATTCTCGAAGTAGCTAGCAGAATTAGCTGTCATTTGGTGTAGTTGGGCATTCTTCCACAATTCGGTAGCTGTAGGCATTGAAGTCATCCTTTTCGGTCTGCTTTGCACCCGTGTCTTCCTTCTCTCGCTCGGCGCCAGTTTCCTGTTCCATCTGGTCCCGTGTTTGCTCTGCGTTATCTACATCTCCGGTGCCTTCTCCTATATGAATCCGTTTGCGTATGCAAGTAGAATGATCGCCCTGAATGCTATCATGAGGCTCGTCCTGACTCTTTCCCTGAGTGACGTCTTGTTTCTCCTCCTAGAACATGACGTTTATGGTGGCTTTGATAGTGGGTCTATCCATGGTGCATTGGTAGGTGAAATGGGTAGTGTAATGGGAAGACTGAGAGATAGATGGGATGGTGGAAGTAGAAGGGCCAGAGTGCTGGGATTGAAAGCTGGAAAAATGAGTGCATCCTTAGCCGCTACGCGTGTCTGGGTAGCGAGGTGAGAAGTATTCAGAAGAGGGCGAAGAAGTGGAGCTCGAATTAGGCGTGGGCGAGGAGCAAGGCATTCTCCCTCTGTTGCTGCCTCATCTGCATCGCATATGATGGCGCACCCTGGGCATGGCTTCATTGGGAGAGGGGAACATATTTTGCGGAATTGGGATTGTGAGGAACTGGTCATTGCCAGTAGCAGCAGAAGCAGAGTTGAGGAAAAGACTACAGCGAGCGCTCTGAGAGTAATGGAAGCCTGGCCCAAACTCAATGCAACTGAGAATTGGGCAGCAATTACCAGTGGTGGTGCAGAGAAATGACTTTGTAGCTAGCTGGGGGTATCGACATTGCAGAGGCAGAGGAATATTCGCGAATGCAGGTCTGAAGGCATCGAGAAAAGCCATGACAGAGTATTGAAGCAAAAGGGCGGTGATTAATCGAACACAGTGCCGCATTAAAGGCCATTTATGAAATCGCATTAGTGCGAGGTTACGGGAAGCAAAGTGGCTGTGCCACTTGCCAACCCAAATGTCGACCATCGCATTAATGTTGAAAAACACCCGCATCTGGGGTTGATGTATTGTTGAGTGGATGTTTCCAAATTCAGTTTTATTCCACTTCCTAATTTATTTTTTTAAATTATGCAACCTCAACTGAAATGAGTGCATTCTGTTCCTACCTCGAATGGTCGTAGATTCCCACCATTGTTTTACTTTTTCCAGGAAGGTAGGATCCCGTAACTAGAATAATTCAAAACTAAAAGGTCGATTCTTTGGGCCTTCTTTGATATCGATTTCCAGCCTTATAGGCCAATGGTAAGAACCTAAAGATGGAATGATTGCAGCTTCATAGTAGACATCCAAGCTAACAATTTCCTCAGACACCACATATCTATCTAATCTGGATGCCATTTGATGTGCCTATCCTCTCCAATTATTCCAAGTGAACACTCCATTATTAGTTGGAATATATACTAATTTAATATCCGTAATAAGGTCATGGAATAACTCCATTTCTAGTTCTTGTCGTCTAATTCCACCTTTCTTTTCTGTGATATTCATGATCATGTTAAAATCTCCATCTATTAACCAATAATTTTCATGATGCAGATTCCTCAGGGTTCTGATATTATCTAAAAATGCTTCTCATTCTCCTTGAGTATGAGGTCCGTATACTGCTGAAATCACCAAATGTTCCTTAGTTCCTATTTGTCCAAATCATCCTATTAAACTACGAGATAAACCTATCCAAATGTCCACTGTTATCTTTGCTGGGTTCCATAGTATTTCTATTCGTCCTATAGTTCCTCTTGCATCAATGACCATTACCTCATAGTGAAGTTTGTATGGCTGTAATATTGTTACTAGTTTCTCCATAGAAAACTTTGTTTCTTTAATTACATGGAATATTTTTACTTTTCAAAATCGTTTTCCTAATCCTTGATTTGCACCCAAATCTCTGCCACTATTTACTTGACACCCACAAATTATTCACTGAAATCTACTAACAAAAGCATTGGAAATTTCAATATTGTCCCATAGGGTTCCGTTAACAATCTAGTGCAAAAGCAACAATGTATCTCAAGCCCCATAATTCTCTGCCATTTCTATGTGTCTATTTATAGCCTAAGCGCCCCATTCTTTTTTTTCTCGACCATTCATCGTGCAATATTAACCAACCTCTGTTCTCATAATCCCCTTGCACATATCTTTTATTCAATTTAAATTATTCTTTTGCTTTGATTTCGATTTTGATTTTCCTATGCATAGACAAAATCCCAAGTCATACACAATCTATTCATGTACTTTGACTGGTATCGACTAATAAATATGCCTTCCATATTCGATATGTTATGTTTCTCAAAAAATCATCTTTTCCTCCTAATCAAAGAGAACAAAAATCAAAATGTAACACAAATCAAAGAGATTAGAGCATTTCAAAAAAATAATGTTACAGCAGTTACACTATTTGCATTTTTTTAATTATAGTAAACACCATATTATATATTTATAATCTTATTATTTTTTCTTACCATCCATGAATAATTCATGTCATTGCACATATGGCTCAAAGTGATTGCATAGGTGTCCTTTTATACCTTAAGTGTGCCACCTCTCATCTCATGTTCACTCTTGGAAAGCTCCGGTTACAATCTACCTCACACATACACATTGTGCTACTTGATATTCATCCTTCCCTTTGAATTTTAACATATCAAAGTTATGGTTACCATGAATTCCTTTACAAGTGAGTTATTTGTATTGTGGTATCCAAAAATTATCAGTTGAGTAACTGTTTTATGTTTTATGTTGATGCAGTGAGTTGTTTGTATTGTGGCATGCAAAAATTATTAGTTGAGTACCTATTTTATGCATTGCATGTTATTAGAATATTTAATTTTTTTATGCATAACAGATTATTAGAATAATCCACTGACTTAAAGAAACATGTTATAGCAATGGAGAAGCCAAGAGGTAGTGTCTAGTTTAATGGTCCAAACATGGATGTTCTAGTGGATTTGGGCCATCCTCTTTGCAACCAGATGGTTGATGGTAATTACAGACTTGAATTCATATCTCTTTTTCATTTTTTCTTCCTTTTCTGATGTTTATGTAGATGATTATCATGCTAGTTTTGAGTGTGTTTTTTTGGGCCAAGTTGGTGCTCTGAATTTTTCCTCTCAAGATGCCTACGAATTGGTTTTGCAAGGTGAGGAAGAGTTGCACTTATTCCCAAAAAAATCTTAGACAAGTTTGATCATTGTGGTTTTTAGGTTCAGGACATGGGCAAATAATCTCTGTACTGGGGTGAGTTATGCCATGTGAAACAATTTGGATGCAATCTACTAGTTTGTAGTTCCAATGTTTTTTTGAGCTACAAGAATGGATTGCAATCATTATTCATAGTGTGATTACTCAATTGGGTTTTATTTTTCTTTGTGGTAATAACTACAATATGAATATTTCTAATTTTTGTCCAAGATTATCCAAGTTTTCCAAAATTCTCTTCATCTTTGAAAGTGATATTATTTATGAAGTTATTTCTTCTACTGCTCTATGTTATGTGTGAGATTATTATATGAATTATTTATAAATATTTTGTTTGTTTCATTGTAGTTTTGGTAGCCGGAGTATATTCAAGCATGACGTATGGCATGCAGAGGCACCTGGTGTTCATCACTGGGTGAGAAAATCGTGATTAGACATGACACATGGCATGCAGGAGGCACAAGATTGTCAATTTATTTGTTCTTGTAGAATGAAAGAAATTTTAGATTAAAGAGATCCAATATCCTGTTGGGGATGAAGCCTGTGAGACCATCCATGCTCAAATATAGTTTCTCCAACTTCGTCAAGTTCCATACAATGGAAGGGATTTCACGGGACAATTTATTTTCATAGAGATGCAAGTAAAACAGTCATGGAATCAGTTAAATTGTTTTGACATGCATAAACGGAGATCATGCCCCTCTCCTCTCAAGTAGTGCAACATGATATAGCTCAATACAAATATGTTAGGGTGGAGGATCCTAAAATTGAATGGAGATCCCTTTTACCAAACCTACTCATCATAGATTCACTGTTATTATGCTTGGTGAGGTGTTTGCGCGAATCACATGCTAGAATCAAAATCAAGTATACTTCCTGGTACTCTCTATGTCTTGAATCAACATCACCAATTTCACGCTTTGGAAAACATAAAATATAAGGAGTCCTTTGGTTTCCTATTATTGAATTCAAATAGTAGAATGATCCATTTTACAACACGGTTATGTGGACGTGGATTGCTCCATTCTGTAAGATCATGTTAAATTGATCCAGGTGGAAATTGGTGTCCACCCGCCTATTCCACTTGGGGACCCACCACTGTCTCTTTCAGGTTTTCAGTTTTGGCACAACTTACTATTTTTAGCATTTTTTCAAGTCCTGAACTTCCAAAGCCATTTTGAGGCCCTAAATGACGTTTTTGGGGAAAATTGGGAGCATCATGGATCCATAAAGCGATGTTTATCACATAAAAATTTATAGTCCTTGGATATAACTTTCTAACGAGATATGGCGCGTGTCAAACATAGATCATATGCCAAATTTACATCCCTGGGAAGTTGAAACACCAATTTACCCAAACGAGGCCCATAATTTTGGCGCTTCATCTCCTAGGGTTAGGCTTTTAGATGTTTAGGGTTTTCCATTATTTCTAAATAATAAATAGGCCCTAGATCCTCATTATAACTCAGTTCAGAGGCCTGTAGCCACCACATCTCTTCTCAGAGATAAGCTATCAGCTCCCTAGCTAGTTTATTTCCATGATGTCTATATGCAAATTTCAGTTCTTTGATATTAATGAAATGAAGTGTTATTTCTTCTGCATATTTATATTTATGGTTACATGTGTATTTTGTTGCATTCCTATATAAATCCGGATCATAAATATAAATATTTGAGCCTAGGAACAATATCCAAGACAAAAATATAGAAATATATTTAAATTTGTGATCACAACTAATCTGATTTATAACATTGAGCTTATATTAATTGTAGAGCACAAGTGAAACAATATCCACTTCGGTTAAATATGGAAAAAAAGGCTTCAAAATAAATACATAATACTAACACTATATATTCAAATCGAATCAGAAGCCCTTCTTATAGTAACTATATTTGAAGCGAGTGATTGACCTTTTAGGGTATGCATTGATCTTAATGTGGATCCAATGCATTCACAAGCTCCTCAGCTGAATGATTACGATGTCCCTACAGATGAAGAGTATTCGTTGTGTACTCGGTTAAATTGTTTAGATAATTGAGACTTGAACATGAAACCTAAGGCAGATTTGACACCTTGACACTGGAACCAGAAACCTGAGGCAGGCTTAGTAAGATGACAACAAGCAACCACATGGTAAAAAAATGTTGGATGGGATGACGAAAATGGAGTGTGGGGATTGGTTGGGGTGAACAGTGTTTGCCCATCCAAACCCCGCAAAGAAAACATGTTCAGTGTAATTAAAATTATTGAGAATTTGGGACATAGATTCCAGTGTTTGGGGAGAGAGATTTTCTTGAGGAGACTAGGTTAATACTAATGTCAGATTTTGTGCTTTAGTGAAAGAGTTGCATAATAAATTCAACTAAAAAAAAGGATAATCTAAAACCATACCAACTCCCTAGAAAAATATTCAAGAAAGACAATGGGAATTAAATATAAATATGGCTGCACCAGGAGACTGACATGGGCAACAAAGAGGTTATACCCACGTAACTAGAAATGGCGAAAATATCCTTAGTGGGAGAAATTAATGAAAAATAGAATTACATTTGTGCACAATGGAGGAGGAAATAACCTCTACACATGAAAGAAGATGCCAAGATGTCGACACACTAGGAAAGGGAAAATATCATAATTGGAGGATGAAAAGATAATTATTTAAGAAATAAGTGATGGGAGTAGAGGCCTTCTATTTTTTTTGGTGTTGTGCTACTCACTTTAGTGTCTGTTATGATATGTTTTTCATCGACTTGGAAGAAAGCTTATTTTGATAGAGAGAGTTCACTCTGTGGCAACAAAATTGATGAAACCACTCTGTGTGGCTTCTTGGCTCAAAATTTATAGAGAATTGGCTTCACTTGAGGCCGATGAAACCACTATAAGTGGCTTACCAAGGTATAAAGAACCTACTTGGAAGTCTTAAAATTTATGAACCTACTAGTGAGGAGGCGGAGACACTCAGGTACTTGTGAAGCTGATGAATCACCAGGTGTTGCCTTGGGTCTATAGCACTGGTGCTTGTCTTCACTGAAGAACTACATGGAAGAGTGATTTCTATACTCCCATAGTAGCTTTTCTACTGAGGAACCTTATAGAAAGTTGAAATAACTCTCCTCTTGCTATTTAATTGTAAGTATTTATGTTGGGAAGAACCTCAAAGTCAAAGTTGACTAAGCTAGCAATATTTGATATACAACAAATGGGAGATGTTGATAAAACTTGAGGGAAGTGAATTCCCACTTGTGTTAACTTCCAATTGGCTGGTGGGTAAAGGTGGGTTACATTTGGAGTCCTTGTTTCAGTTAGAAGTTTTGATTTGAACATTTTAAGCACTCCTCCTCAACCTATGGAATCTGGCTTGGGAATGACTACTTCAAGAAAGGCTTGGTTGTAGTGTGTCTAAGGTTGGGTGGAGAATTTAAATCCTAATCTCATTTCCAGGATTTGGATATAAGATAATTGTTTATTTCTTTTATATGTGCATTTGAATTTACCATGAATCTTGTTGTGTCGATTTTAAATGTTACTTGAATGTATGAAACTTGGCTTCATGTATGATTTGGAGTGTTGATATACTTAATATTTATCATGTTGAGTAAAGCTTGAATACTAATTATATATTGGAGATTTGGTTCTTGTAGGTTGATGCCTTGGTCAATCTTCTGAGTAAATATGTATTAATTGCATGGGCTAGTGATGTGGAATGGCATAATTATGATTTTTGTATGTAATGGTGCTTAATATGACTAATGTGTTAGTGATTTTACATGCATGTTGGTTATGTTGTTTAATAATCATGGCAGATGTGAAAGATGTGTATTCCATGTATAAAAAGGAATGTGATTCCTGTAATTGCTATAGGAAAGCTCGATTCATGTATAATTTTGAAGAATGGTTGAATTTCTATATGTGTTTTTTGAACATGAATCTATTTATTCTTGTAACAACCTCAGCTTAAAGTTTCATGTAATAAAGGATAATAAAGGAAATATAATAGAAAAGTCATGGATCACGTATTCCAAGCTCCATGTTGGGAAAAAACTATAGTGGGCATCAATTTTGGTTTATTTATGGCTATGGAAATTGACAAAGGATTAAAAGAGACAATAATTGGCATTTAATTATGAAAATAAAGAAAAATAGGAGAAAAGGAAGGTGAAGAGACACAAATTTGCATGCAAGAAAAATTAGAGGAACAATGTAGGAAAAAGAGACATCAATGAAAAAAAGGCATCTGTGAAACACTTCACAACTTTTGTTAGTTCCAGAATTTTGTCAATTTTAGCTTGGATGAATTTTATAAAGACAAGGAGCTACAAGAGGAGAGAGAAAGAAGGCAGGCAAAGAAAAGAAAAGGAAAGAAAGGGAAGGAAAATGACAAGTAAAGGAAAATGAAGGAAAGCAAGGAGAAGGTTGGATCAACAACTTCAACGAGAGGATTTTGCAAGTAACAGGTTGGATGTGTGATTTCCTAACTGAGGCATGAATGCATGGTACATAAATTTTTATATTTGGTTAATTTGTTGTCATTCACATGGGTTTTTCCTAGTTTCACAGTGGTTTAAGACTTTCCTCTCCATTTCCTAGATAACCATGGTGTGATGAGATTCATTCTTAGTTGAGCTTTGGATTTTCGGAAGGTTTTGGAATTGGGTGAGGTGGTCTCACGAAAATTCCATATGGTTGGAGGTGGAGATGGTTTTTTCTAGGAGGCCCTTGATAGGTGGATGGAGATAGGAAAATTCTTCAAGGTATGTTGAAGAAATTATAAGGCACCAAGCTTGGTTTGGTTTTGTGATCTTAGGATTGGTTTAGGTGAGATCATGATAGCTTGTGGGTGGAGGTGATTTAACCTCTAGATTCCCTAATTGATTATGTCTTGGTTTATCCCATGATATCCCAGATTCATGTTTGGAATATGGCACGGGGGTGATTGGATGAAAGAAAGATTTGGTTAAACTCAATCTATGGTTGGGTGGTATGTGGAAGTCACTGACTTGGTTGGACTTTGCACAAGTTAATAAGAGTTATTTTCTTATTGTGATCTATGAACACTTGTACTTGCTATTATATGGATTCTATAACTGATTTTTCATGGTTAATATTCTCGTTATAAGCATGGTTCTATGATGTGCTCTAGTTATGGATCTTGTTCATGATTTGATAAGTATTTGAATGGTTAATGAATGCATGGGCTAACAATTTTTATTGCATCTAATTGAGAGGGAATTAGAGCTTCTTGGTGATTCTCAGACGAAGTTAAGAGATTTGAGATCAGACCCTCGTTCATGTAACTTATATGTTTACCATATGTTTGACGAAATATCTGATGTGTACTAGGCATGCTCTGGTCAAGTTCTTGTTCAAGTTCTAAATGGTTAAATTGTTAGCATATTGTTCATGTTTTTGGAAATTTATAGGAATATCTAAGAAGTGTTCTAGATGCTAGCTTGGAAAAGTGGCTTAGATCTCGGAACCGTTGTCACATAACTAAGGAATTTAGGTCATAACTACATGAAAGCAAGCTTATGAGTATGTTTATATCCTCATAACTACATGCACAGTGTGTCCAGGGTGCGGTTATGGAGTTAAGTCCATGAAAATGGGTTCTACCTCATATATTGATCACGTGGGGTGGTTTTCTGACTCGTGAGTGGTCTGTAGTCCCCGAGGGATGTCAAAGAGTTTTTCAGATTGTAGACCCAACTTCCATCACTGGAACTTGGAGTTCAAGTGATGTCATAGTAACACTGAGGTCAAATTTAACTTGGGAGTCTGTAAAAGCGGGTAAATGTGGGAGGAGGTGTTACAGGGTAGTATCATGGCTTACAAGGTCAAACACTTGGACTATATGAGCTATATATGATTGTTATGAATGCATGTCATTCATATGCGTGCATGGTAGTGGTTATAGTTGTCATGTATATAGTTGGTGTTATAGTTTAAGTTATCATGCATGATGTTGATATGTTGTTGTCATTATATATATATCGTGCTAATTTGGACATATTTGTGTAGACAAGATAACCTCCCCTGAACTTCACTAAGGTATGATTTTGATTATGTCTATATTTGGTTTATCTAACATGGTATGTTTGCAGGAAGAAAAAGATCAGAGATGGCGAGCATAATGGTGGAATACAAATCAGAAAACTATCCTTGTATATCAAATGAGTAGCAAGGAGATAAGTACTCTCTTGATATAGTAGATACACTAAGAAGTATAAGGAAGAAATCAAAAGTTGCAAGGAAAACAATGATAGGATAATTGAGTAACAGGATATGTTTGCAAGAGCTCAAGAAAAAAAAACCAAGGTCAATGTAGTGATCCTTCAGAGCTTATCGAATTGTCAAAGATAGGGACAACGAAGGATCAGTCATGGACAAGAGGAAAATACTACTATGGCATATGGTAGTAGGTCTCGATCAAGATATAGGTTGGACATGGATGACACAGTCAGAGGCGGCAGATGGTTAGATAGACTTGAAATGATAGGTAGTGCTTATGGTTTCAATTCTAGTTCTAGTTCAGAGAGACATCATTTTAATCACCATCGTAATCCTTATAGTAGGAATGAGAAGCAATACTTGCCAGATGAGTTCAAGAAAGCCATTATTCCTACATTTTATGGAGAGATGAAAAAACTAGAAGATGCAAAAACATGGCTACTTGGGATGAAGAAGTTTTTTGAATTGCATGATTATAGAAAGAATATGAAGGCCACGATAGTTATTTTTAGTCTCAAAGAAGGAACATACATCTAGTGGGAAGATGTGAAGTGTGTCATAGGCATCATGACACAATATTTGATTTGACATGAGTTTAAAGGACTCTTCAGAAAGAAGTACTTGTCTAAGAGATATTATGATGGAAAGACTAAGGAATTCTATGAGTTGAAGATGAGTTCCATGAAAGATGAAGAGTACACGACTAAGTTTCTGGAGTTGTTGAGGTATATTCCTTAACTCAAGGATGAGAAGACAGAGGTTCAAAAATTCATCACCATTTATCCAAGACCCTGTAAACTTGTATAAGAAAAATTTTGAAGTATCAATTATTTATAAAACTATTTCATCAATTTTAAATAAATTAACATTTATATAAAAATATTTTTAATTTATTTTGAAATAAATAATATATATATATATATATATTGTAAATTTAGCAGTACCTTTTTATTTTCTATTTATCAAAATATAAGAAGGTTGTAACAGATCAAAACTCGATGGCCTCAACCTGCCCGAAGGAAACCAGGTCTGTCGGCCATCTTCACGAGTTAAATTCCATCCAGTATTGAAAAAGTTTCAATCTCATATAAATTTTTGTTTCCATTCTACTATTCCTACCAAAGTCTAATTGAAAACAGTAAATGCTATCTGCAAAAATCATAAAAGTTCAAAAATAAATGCTTAGTGAGTCATCTAAGGATTCATGAGTCATCTAAGGATTCAATCGATGTTGGGTCTTTGACACTAGAGCTCGACATATCCACTTGGTGTATAGTTTGCAGTTGTTTCTTAATTCTTCCCAGACGAGCTGTAGCATGATGTTGGGAAACTTGAATGTCCTAAATTTCCTTTTTGATGTCCTACAGAGTTGAAACTACTTGGGGATCCCCTCCCATTTCCTGAAGGCTCATGAAATCCTTGGCTAATACACATTTGAGTGTCCAGTAAGTGTGAATGGACTAATGAAAAAGAGACAGTCTCCCTCTTGTATTCCCATGGTCCTTGATAAAATCCATGTCTTTCTCATGTGTTTCTATCTCCTCTTCTTTATGGCCACAATCTCTCTCCCAACCTTGGATGAGATTGCATACTTGAGGGGAGTTGCATGTAATGTATACATCAAAGAGGTTCTCCATAACCATTTTTTTTTATTTCCTGCCTTGCTTGCTGGACCCTGTAGTGGGTTTTAGCAGTTTTTGTTTCCATTTTTCTCTGACGTATTGCTTGGCTGATTGTCCTTTTGCCATGTTTGTCTTTCTACGTACAATATGGAGCCTATTTTGTTGTGGATTCTCAAACAGTGATTAGAAAACACCTGTTATTAATTTAAGGAGGCCTATATATGGCAAGAGAAATTTAATAACTGTTTGCATGTAACAGTAAGTAGGGCCTTTTGGTGCCCTATAATTTGTAAGATTGCCAAGAATAAATGATAGAGGACAACATCAAACCACTTTGGAATCCATGACCTAGCCTTCCTAGACTCAGAGAGGGATTTTTCTATTTCTGATTTAATTTTCCTTAATATTATGAATGATAATGTTAGGCTAGTTACAGTGATTGTGAGAATTGGTTGTTTTTATTTATTTTGTAGGTTGGATGAGCAGGTCTATGGAGGCTAATCCATTGGGATATGGAGTTAGAAAAGGTTGGGTTGTGCATCAAATTTTTCAGGGCATTCATAGGGAAAGCTAACTATGCAGAATGGATATTTAGAGCAGTCTGAATTATGAAATGGAAGAAAGCAGTGAGTTCAATAATAGCTAAAGAGAAATTAAGAATTATTTAACTATACTTCAGAAGAAAACATTAAGATAGTAAGCACATACAAAATTAAGGTGCTCTCCCAACAAATCTTAATCTAAAATTTCTATTTTACAATCAGATAAATTGATGCACAGCATGGAAGACAAAGAAAACATTAACACATACAGGAAAACATCACCATTAACATAGCTCAAGAATCCTATGAACGATCTCTTATTATTGACACCCAAATCAAAAAACAACTGTGCTCCAATACATAAGCCCTTAAAATATGGGGTCTTATCTCCAAAACAACATTCTTACTATCAACGTATGCAGTATTTAACTAAAAATTACATTGGTTTCCCTAACTTACTTTGGCAAGCTTCATTAATTACAATTAAACTAAAACCAGAAAGGTGTGGCCATGCAAGACCCAAACAAAAAATCTCTGACAAAACACTGCCTGTAGAATTAACTCAAGTGTCTTTTCATGAGTTCAAAAAACTTTGGTAGCTCTTTGCAAATCCAAAAATAGGTTGAAGGTGGCTGAGGTGGTCACGAAGAGGCAACACTGGGTGGCTCTGACATTTGGCTCTATTTTTTGGGCCACCTCTGCTGGATCATTAAAGATGATGCAATGATGGCACTTCTATCCAATCTGTGGCTATGCTAATGTGTCTATTGCCTTTTCTGTTTCTCCTGGTATATCATAACAGTTCTTTACAAATTCCCTTTTCCCAACTCGACCTCTTTTGCTTGTGCTCTTTGAATTAAGCTTCAATCCTAGTAGCTTTGGTGGAGTTTAAAGCATGAAACCCTTTATTCCTTTAATAATTGGTAGAAATTCCATTTTTTGTGGTAAATGGTGGAAGACATTTGAATTGGTGGCTATTCGACTATAAGAAAATGATTTCAATAATAACCCTTTGGATAGGATTGGCAGGGAAAAGCAAAGGGGCGTAGTGGTGGCAAGAGTGGTAATGGTAGGGTGGTTGCACAAACACCTTTTGCCCGACTCAACCCATGGTGTCTATCTCCTTATTACCGCGACGTTCATCTTACTCTACCCTTTTCTCTTTGTCAAGTCTTATTCTACCCAAGTCCTTCTGCCGAGTTTAGCCCTTTTCTTCATAAAACAATGTAAAAGCCTCATACACCCGTATTTGAATTTCTTTAGGATTTATCTTTGAACTACATCATGTCCACTTCATTATCGCACTTCGCACTTCAACGCTCCAACATAATTCTCTAGTGCTTATCCTCATGAGTTTGTAAATTTTGGTATGTGATTGGGTCCCACCAATATCACAAATCGCATTTTGGCATTTATAACATATTCTTTAGCGCTGTTGTGGTGGATTTGACACACGGGTTTATGAAATCACATGCATTTAGAGAATGTGGTATTTTCTCTAAACATAAGTAACAGGCAGTATCTGGGGGAGCTCAGAAGTATAGAACTTAAATGAAGTAATACACTAAAGTATGCTCTGTTAAAAATCTAAAACTAAAAACAAAAAAAGAAGCTATATAGAGAGTTCCAAACAGTAACAAGGTAAACAATGGCTCGATGGCCTTCTTCTTATTGAATTCTTGGAATGAAAACGAAAATCATACCGACTTGCCAAAGGGCCTAGGCAGAGGCTCTAGGACCCGATGCAAGGATGTTTGTCCTTCAAGTTCTGCCTTTTGACATAGTCTAACTCTCTCTCTTTGCTGCAATGGGCCAAGATTGTTGGGTGGCCAACAATCGAGTCCTCTTCTTTAGCTCCTGCTCCTTGGTTCACACAAGACATCGATGTTTCTTGGGCAACTTTGGCCAGCATAACTTTGTGATCACACATTGTTCATCTCTTTGAGGGTTTGTATAGGTGAGCTTTCAAACCTCCTTCCCTCCCTTAGTACATGGTGGATGGTGACCCAAGGGAGGGGAAATATTCCATTGTGGGCTGAAATATGCTTTTGTGTGCTCACACAAGGCCTAAGGAGGCACTTGTGCTGTCCTTAGGCGGCTTTCACATAAGGAGAAACTGTCCTTTGCTTGCTTGTGGTCCCAGAAAGTGACTTTTTTCCACTTCCAGAAATTCGCGCTTATCGGGCTCCAGTGCATGCAGAAGGCGCTCTTTTCGAAGGAAAAAACGCGCATTCAAGCATTTATGACTAGTTTAATCTTCAATTTCTCAAAACCTTAGAGATTTTTGATTCCATAATGTATCCATGTCCTATAAATCCTTAGGCTCGACATTAACTGAAGTCCTTTCCTGCTGTACGATTTTCTAGTGTTAACAGTTGCCCCCTAATGTGTGAGGTCTAGGAAGAACTGTATAGCCGAAATACATTGTTGTTTCTTTTCTGTATCATACGCAGAGAGAGAGAGAGAGAGAGAGAGAGAGAGAGAGAGAGAGAGGCTTGTGTGTAGAAGGACAACATCTTGCACCGGGTCCAAGATAACCATGGCCTAAGGGACCCCCTGCAAGCAGACAAAATATACAACATATTTGCAAAATTTCAACTAGGAGGGCATGTCCCATGCTCATGATGCTATGGCTAGTTAAAACAAATTGACAGATACATGTGCTGTCTGTGTCACTACTGTGGTAGGGATGTTGGTGGTTGTTGATGACGACTGTTGATGCCCTCAGGGGAGTTTTTTCTTTAACGATAGGTGGAATGTGGTACCCATATGCATAATCTTGGTATGTCATATCACTGCACAATGTATGCATATGTATTGGATGGGACCTTACCATGTAAACATTGTTGTCAGAGACACTTATAAAGGCACGGGTTTTCGACAGATCTTGATCAAAGTGCAATGGTTGTAAGGTACGATACCATCGTGACATGAAAGATTTTGCTGTAGTCAAATGTCAAGAGGATCGATGACATCTATGGACAATGATGTCTCCCATAGTGCCACCCGAGGATACCCCTTTGCATGGGGAGGGGTCATCCAAGGTACCGCTTCCTTTTTGGAAAATAGGTGTTGATGTTGACAAAAAGGAAGCCCTAACCGAACCATAATGGGTTTAACATAGGCATGTTGGTGAGCGGTGGCTGAAAACGGATGATGGGGATTCAGTGGCCCGACGTCAAAGTATATTTGAGAAGTTTGGTCACAGTTGTAGGTATTTTCTAAAGGGAAAAAATCCCTGGAGTCGGTAGGACTTCCTGGGCGGGTATGAATCGGCTATGATTGTCGTAATGGTGTGTGCATGGTGGTATGAAATAATTCGACCAAGGGAGATGGGGGATTGCTTCCATGGAAGGAAATGTGCAATATGAGGGTGAAGAGGTGAAGGGCGTTGTTTGTGATTTTTGTACACTTACCAAAAGAAGAAATTAATGGGGTTTGGTTTGTACAAAACACAGAGGCGGGTACCCCAAAACATGAAATAGGGTCGCTCACTTGATGGTGTGAGGACGCTATTTTGCTGGGGGTAGGGGTCCCATTGGTTGGTGTAGAAATTTGCTAAATAATGAAGATTTATCCACTGAGATTATCCTGATCATACATTAATTTGAATTCATGTATAACACATAACCTCTTCTACAATCAATCATCAATTTGCGGAAATAGAAACAGTCGCATGCGCACATAAACACAATATGTAATGGGGAAAGCTTATAGCTGAAAACCCCCAGCTATTTTGTATATTACAATAGAAGAGAACATGTAAAAATCTCAGTACAATATTCCTCACAAGTACTCAGTACTGTCTCCAAAAGTTACACACAAACTAGCTCAGTTTTGAACAAGTCACAGGTTCAAAACTCATCCACTAATTGCTTGCCTCTACTGCGCAATCCAAGTTGGTTCAATGAGAGATCCAAGTTTGAATCTCCTTGGCTTCAACTGCGCAATCCTCATGGGAAATCTCCTCCAATGCTTGTGCAAATCTCATGCACAACTGTTGTCGCAACTAATAGCAAACTCACCCTTTCATCTACCTCTTCCACTGGTCTCCACTGAATTTTCCATGCACTATAGTGAACTGAAGTGTTCTTGACTTGAATAATGAGTTAATAATTAGTGAATTAAATAATATTTAATTCACTCCACTCATTACTAGTGTATTAGCTAGTTAAACTAAACACAACTAGTTCAACTAAGTTAAACCGAACACAACTCCACCAACTGTCTCATCAACTCCACCAAACTCCGCCACTTGAGTTCTAACTGAAGTCAACCATGCATGAGCTCACCAAAACCCTAGGGATAGCACAATTACTTCTGTCAGATGCATGAGCCACATCCGTAGCTCCAACTGAAGTGCTGTAAGAGAATAAACTGAAGTTTAGAGTCCAAATATTATTAAGGGCTAATAATATTTGACTGACCTATTTTTAGACAGCCAGTCTAAAAATAGACTTCGACCTATATGTCTAAAAATAGAGGTCCATCTATTTTTACCAACTCGACCAATCATCCAAGAATAGCATACTGCAACTCCTAGACCATGCTCCATATGTCTAAAAATAGACATAGTCTAAAAATAGACTTTGCGCCAAAAATAGCCTGCGGGCCCACTTAGTGAAGGAGACTTCATTTCACTAAGCTCCATCATCTTGTTGCATTTTCAACACTCCCTCTCAACAAGATATGGATTATCTGCAACCCCTATCCTACCTCTGTGGAATTCGAATTTGCTCCTGGTGAGCACCTTCGTCAAGATGTCAGCATCCTGATCCTCCGTGGGAACATATGAAAGTAACATGATTCTCCGCTGAACACAATATTTGATATGATGGTACCTGATGTCGATGTGTTTAGATCTATCATGAAATAATGGATTAGCCAAGAGTTTAATGCAACTCTGGTTATCACAATAAATCACAGTAGGCTCCAAGTGCGACCCGAACAATCCGACGAGGATCTTCCTCATCCAAATAGCCTCGCATGCAGCCAAGCTTGCTGCCATGTACTCGGCC
Source organism: Pinus albicaulis (assembly GCA_034641835.2). Classification (NCBI taxonomy): domain Eukaryota; kingdom Viridiplantae; phylum Streptophyta; class Pinopsida; order Pinales; family Pinaceae; genus Pinus; species Pinus albicaulis. The sequence goes on from CM076578.1 coordinate 174,870,106, forward strand.
TCTGCTGAAATGAGTGCCACGGATCTCTGCTTCCTACTGTACCAGGAAACTTCTGTCGATCCAATGCTAAAAACTCCTCCAGATGTGCTCTTTCGATCCGTTGGGCTCCCTGCCCAATCTGCATCAGTGAAGCTGGAAAGCTTCGCTCCATCCTCCTGTCTGTACCATAGACCATATCTCGATTTTCCACTAAGATAACGCAATACATGCTTTCCTGCCTTCTAGAAGAGCTTGGTAGGCTTAAACATAGCTTGCGAAAGCTGGTTAACAGCATAGCATATATCAGGTCATGTATTGACCAGATACATAAGCGACCCCACCAACTGTCGATAGACAGTGGCATCCACTACCTCCGCTGAAGTAGCATCCTCCTTCCTCCAACCACCAGGAAGAGGAGTATCAAAAGGCTTGCAGCCATGCATGTTGAACCTCTCCAGTATCTCCCGGGCATACTTACCCTGAGAAACAAACAGTCCACCACTGTGCTGCCAAATCTCCAATCCCAGGAAATAATGAAGGAGCCCAAAGTCCTTCATCTCAAACTCTCTAGCAAGGTCCTCCTTGCATGAAAGTATCAACATCTCATCACCCGTCAAAATTAGATCATCTACATATAGTACAATGATCAGCAACTTCCACTCCACCACAATCTGGTACAGGTTAGGATCCGCCTCACTCTCTGAGAATCCAAGTCCGGTGAAGTAACTGTCTATCCATGTGTACCAAGCACGAGGTGCTTGCTTCAGCCCGTACAGTGCTCTCTTGAGTCGGCAAACATGCGACTCACTGCTGAAGATATCAAAACCTTTAGGCTGATCTATGTACACCTCCTCCTCAATGACTCCGTTGAGGAACGCAGTCTTCACATCCATCTGATGGATGTGCCATCCCATCTGCGCTGAGAGAGCTAGGATCGTCCGTATGGAAGAGTACCTTGCGATAGGTGCAAAGGTCTCCTCATAATCGATCCCCTCAATCTGTGAGAAGCCACGGGCGACAAATCTCGCCTTGTACTTCTCCACACTCCCGTCAGCTGCCTGCTTCACTTTGTAGATCCATCGCGAACCCACCACTGATTTCCCCACCGGTCTTGGGACAATCTCCCATGCACTGTTTCTGACGATTGAATCATATTCTTCGATCATGGCATCTACCCATGCGGGTTCCTCCACAGCTTCCTCAAAAGAGGATGGCTCCGTCACGACACATTGACTCATAAGAGCCATGTATCCAGTGTACCGATCCGGTGACTATCTCTGTCTGCGCTATGCTGTAGGTGGTCCTACAACCTTCTCTGCATCTCGAGCCAGTCGCTCAGCTTCTGTAGTGCGCTTGCGCCCTCTGATGGTTGGCGCTGCATGAGTGGTCTCTTCCACCTCATGAACTTCCTCTTGTGGCTGATCCACATCCGGAAGCTCCTCCTTAGGAACTAACAGCTCCTCATCTGCATGCAAGTGTAGCTCCCTCTCAAGCGAACACCGCATGGCTTTCTCCTCCTGGAATTTTATATCCCGTCGCACAACAGTCTTGCGACTGTCTGGCACATACACCCGATAGTTGTGAGGTGTATCAGTGTACCCTACAAATATTCCAACTTCAGCAGTTGGATCCAGCTTCCTTCTCGCATCCTTCGTCACATGCATGTAGACAGGAGAACCAAAAATCCGCAAATGGGAAATATCAGGCCTCTTGCCAAAATAAGCCTCCTCCGATGTACTCATGCCAAGAACCTTGTGAGGACAACGGTTCTGCACATACACTGCTGTATTGCATGCCTCAGCCCACAAGTGAAGGGGTAGGCCCTGATCATGCAACATCGCCCGTGCAGCACCCAAGATCGTTCTGTTCTTCCGCTCAGCCACCCCGTTCTGCTGTGGGTTATGGGGTGCGATGAGCTCTCTCCGAATCCCTTCTGCGCTGCAAAAGTCTTTGAATTCAGTAGAGATGAATTCACCACCATTGTCGCTCCTTAGAGCCTTCACATGCTTCCCCGATTCCTTCTCAACCAGTGCCTTGAATTCACAGAACTTTGAATATGTCTCGCTCTTCTTCTGCATGAAGAAGATCCAACACTTCCGAGAGAAATCATCAACAAAGATCACATAGTACTTGTGCTTTGTTGTCGAAGCTACTGAGAAAGGACCACACACGTCTGTGTGAACTCTCTCAAGGATCGTCGTGGCGCGACTATCCTTCTCGTGAAAGGTGGCTTTCACATACTTTCCCAAGGTACACCCCTTGCACTGATCTGACTGCGCAAGAGTGCCCTTAGGAAGCCCAGTAGAAATCTGATGCAGTATCTTCAAAGCTCCATGGTGAAGGTGGCCCAATCTCCTGTGCCACAGCTCGCCCTCATCATCCCGGCTCACCACTTCTCCCGCCTTGCATGCCATTGCTGCGCAGCCATCTACTTGCAACTGATAAAGGTTCTTGACTCGAACCCCTATCTTCCGGGTCTCTCCAGTTGTCTTACTGCGCAAGAAGGCTTTTCCTTCGCTGAAGACCACATCATACCCCTTGTCTTCCAACATCGCCACAGAGATCAGATTCTTCATCAATCCTGGAACATGCAAAACTTCCTTCAATACGAAGGGTTTACCAAACTCCCTCTCAAAGGAAATGGTACCGATACCGGTCGCACTGTATCTACCATCATCGCCCATCTCGATGTGCACTCCAAGATCTTTCTCCTCTAGATCTGAAAACAAATCCCGATCTCCGGTCATGTGAAATGACGCACCACTGTCCAAGAACCATACTGATCCCATCACACTTGAAACCAAGCATGCGATCAGTGAAAAATCCAGCTCAAACTGGGAGGCCAATGCCTCTCCCGCTGCAGATCCAACAACCTTCTTATTTTTCTTCTTCTACGGAAAATTTGTGGCATAATGTCCGTGTTGGTGACAGTGAAAGCACTTCACCTTGGACATGTCTTGCTTCTTGCCTTTCGCACCAGACTGAGAAGCTTTCTTGCTCTTCCCCTTCTTTGCTTTGGCAGCCAAAGCGTAATTTTCTTCATCAGATACCTTTGATGAAGATCCGTCCCTGGTAGTCCACCTTATCTCCTCTTGCATGAGATCCGCCCAAAGTCGCTCCCATCCCGGAAACTTCTCCCGACCATTGAAAGAGTCCTGATAGGAATGCCAACTCTTCGGAAGACCAAGGAGAGCCAGGTCCACCAAGTCCTCTTCATCGACAGTCACCCCCACACTTCCCAGCTCATCTCTGCATTGAGTGAACTTCGTGAGGTACTTGGCGATACTGTCGCCTTTCTCCATCTTAATGTTTTTGAGTTTATCCTTGAGCGCCAGCTTCCTCTGGTCGCTCTTGCTCTGGAATAGATCTGTCAACGCTTTCCACATCAAATATGGAGAAGATTTTCCATGCAGGCTGGATACAATGTGATCCTTCACGCCCTCCAACAGAATCCTTCGACATTTCGCCATCTTCTTTTTCCAAGCCTCGACTTCAGCAGGATCAGTGGGCTTTTGGACATCCGTATCTACGAACTCCTTCAGTCCATTATCTTCTAATACTGCCTCCATCCGATCTTTCCATGCAACATAATTCGAACTGCCTTCAAGAGCATATTCGAGTCGCAAACCATTGAAAGACATTTTCAACTCCGACACCAAGAAAACAAACTGCTGCAAAAATTCGAATTCCAAACTCAAAAACTCAACTGCTTCTGGATCTGTGAGAACAAATTATTTCTAGCACAGAGATCGACTGTAAGGGCATTTACTGGATATATCACCTTTCAGAGAAAGGATGGATCCAAAGGCTACCTGGCCCGTTACAGACTCTGTCTACCGAAATAAAAATTGTAATCACTGTAATAGATCCCGATGATCAATTCGCTCCGATACCATGTAGAAATTTGCTGAATAATGAAGATTTATCCACTGAGATTATCCTGATCATACATTAATTCGAATTCATGTATAACACATAACCTCTTCTACAATCAATCATCAATTTGCGGAAATAGAAACAGTCGCATGCGCACATAAACACAATATGTAATGGGGAAATCTTATAGCTGAAAACCCCCAGCTATTTTTATATTATAATAGAAGAGAAACATGTAACAATCTCAGTACAATAATCCTCACAAGTACTCAGTACTGTCTCCAAAAGTTACACACAAACTAGCTCAGTTTTGAACAAGTCACAGGTTCAAAACTCATCCACTAATTGCCTGCCTCTACTGTGCAATCCAAGTTGGTTCAATGAGAGATCAAATTTTGAATCTCCTTGGCTTCAACTGTGCAATCCTCATGGGCAATCTCCTCCAATGCTTGTGCAAATATCATGCACAACTGCTGTCAAAACTAATAGCAAACTCACCCTTTCATCTACCTCTTCCACTGGTCTCCACTGAACTGTCCATGCACTGTAGTGAACTAATGTGTTCTTGAGTTGAATAATGAGTTAATAATTAGTGAATTAAATAATATTTAATTCACTCCACTCATTACTAGTGTATTAGCTAGTTAAACTAAACACAACTAGTTAAACTAAGTTAAACCGAACACAACTCCACCAAATGTCTCATCAACTCCACCAAACTCTGCCACTGAAGTCCTAACTGAAGTCAACCATGCATGAGCTCACCAAACCCCTAGGAATAGCGTAATTCCTTCTGTCATATGCATGAGCCACATCCGTAGCTCCAACTGAAGTGATGTAAGAGAATAAACTGAAGTTTAGAGTCCAAATATTATTAAGGGCTAATAATATTTGACTGACCTATTTTTAGACAGGCAGTCTAAAAATAGACTTCGACGTGTATGTCTAAAAATAGAGGTCCATCTATTTTTACCAACTCGACCAATCATCGAAGAATAGCATACTGCAACTCCTAGACCATGCTCCATATGTCTAAAAATAGACATAGTCTAAAAATAGACTTTGCGCCAAAAATAGCCTGCGGGCCCACTTAGTGAAGGCGACTTCATTTCACTAAGCTCCATCATCTTGTTGCATTTTCAACAGTTGGTCTCATGTGTGGGGTTGATGAAGCGTGAGATGTCGCAGATGGATTAATGCTAATGGAGGTATGGTGAGCCAAATGCGGTGTGTGGAGGAGTGCTTTCATTCTGCTTGTACTACCTGGTCGTCTGGGAAGGGGGTTTGTTTAAATGATGAACTTGACCTTATGCATGATATATGGATGGGCATGAGGTGCTTCCCAGACTGAAATGATATGGCCATGGAATCATTTGTGGGGTGATGTGTGGTCTATTTGAGATGACGATCGCCATGGAGTGGAGGCTCTATCGACCATCGAGGACATTTATCATATGCAGGGTGAGGTGATGATAAATGCAGTCGGGTATGAGGCCCCTATGGTTTATTTCTGATGGAGAAATGATGTCAGGATATGCAAATTTTTCTGGGACTCTATCATGCTGGGGGTAAAATGATACTTGCTCTAGAACTTTCAGTGGTCGGTGTTGTGAATGGTTTGCGGGTTCTTCTTGCAAAAAACAACTACCTCAAGTGAAATCATATTCTTTTCATTCAATATTATTGAAAAACATGAATTTTGGAAAGGAAGATGGGATGGTGCATACCTGCCGGTGCTTGAAAAAATATTTCTTTGGAAAGCGAATGTGGGGCATTGATTTCGTTCGTCATGGTATACTGATGATGGTGCAATTTATGGTTTGTGGAATGGACCTTCTGATCTCCTGTTATGGACCTCCGAAGTTCTGGAAAAGGGTGATAAATAAGGGATTATGACCCTAATCCTATTCATTTTTACTTGCTGAGTTTGGGAGATCAGAGTTGATAGCAGAGCCTTTCTTTCCATTGCGGTCAGCTTGTGTACCGGGGATTAGTGATACTATGCTAAGGTAACTCTCATGACGTCCTACACTTTGATTTTTCCAGTTTAGTGATGCCAGGGGTTGTACAAATTAGGTTTGTACGACCTCAAAGGGGCTTTTTTCCCTACATTGCGCTGGCGATCTAGATAAATAGGCGCCCCCCTTGTGCTCATGTCTCAGGTACAGCCGCGCAGGAGCGCGGTTCTCTTCCCTCTTTGCGTGCAAGGGTGCGCCTGTGAATGAAACAGGTGCACAAAGCTAGTGTTTTTTGAAAAAAATTGAGTTTTTTACTATCCTTAATGATTTTTATTCTTTGTAGTGATGGGTGCCTGTTGCTTGGCAAGTTAGTGTGGAGAGAGCGATATTGGCCCGAGATCCGGACTGCTCTGGCTGCTGATGCTGGGGCGTGTCATCAGTTGGCCACATGGGGCCTCCTGAAGTTTGCTGAGAATGAGTTCCTTCAGTCACAGGACCGATTGTTACGTTACATCATATGGCATTGGCATAGGAGGAGCAACATGTTTGTCTTAAGGGGGACGAACTTGATTATCCGTCCAGAGACAGATATTTACTTTGTGACCGGATTATTTCCTCAGGGAGAGGCGCCAAGGTATCCACTTCCTGTTGGATGGGTGAACATGGACAAGTTCTGGTGGAGGCATTGCGGTGGTGCACCTCTTATTGAGGGGTGCATCAATATCACCTCAGTGACATATGTGGCTGAGCGGTGTGCTCTGGCCATTATTGTGCGACTGGCGGGGTCGTTTGTGCCTCATCTGGCATCGGGCCTGTTGAGCGCTAAAAATGTCTTTTCTTTTTACCAAACTCCACTTCATTCCATTAATCCTTTATCATTTATAGGCCTAAAAGATCAATAAGAATGATTAAAATCACTTTAAGAATACGTGCAATGACTGACTTATTATACTTTTTGTGGTTTTGTTGTCTTAGTGATTTTTGAGCAGATTTAGCGACAGAATGAAGACATTCTGTAGCTAGTCAAATGTTCCGTAGCCATCTTAGTGTTTAAACAGGTTACATGTGTCATATGAGGGAAAGACGTATATAGTTAGACTCCAAAAATCCCCTGCATCATTCCTTGTCATCCACGAGGACTGAGTAAAAATCTGGAAGTGGTTATGCACATGGACAAAGCTAAAAATCAAGAAGCAGACTTCTATAAGGATAAGGACTCTTGGTTTGCCTTTAGAAAAACACGAGTCCTCAACAGGATTTTTAGTTTGATTTTGATTATAAAATACACCTATGCCTATTTCTACTCAATATCAGTTCTGTAGTTGCTTATAAAAATAACTCGGTGAACCGAGAAAAGGAGTTGATGTTTTTAATTTTCAAACACTGTGACACTATGTTTCTGAGCGTTTCTTTTAATTAAAGGAGTATAAATTTGATGCATGATCTGAAGGCAAATTTAAGGAGTTAAAGATTCATGTGCTAATCTGATAGTAGAGGGCCCCTGCTATCTGAAGAGGCTTTTGCATACTTTCTAGATAAGTAACCTTTAATTCTGTTTTGTTCTTAACTTAGGCAGTTTTCTGATTTTATCCTTTTGCATCATGTTTTATGTCATTTACTTACGTCAAAGATCTTCATAATATTACAATCAATCTTGTTCTCATCAGCTGTTCCAATATATCTCTAATACATGAATGAGATCTAGCTGTAGTACTTTGAGTTAATTGCATTTCAGTCTTGTGAGTTATATTTTCTCATTATTTTATAAGCAACTCTTGTTCTCAAAATCTTCTAACACATCACTATTATATGAATGAGAATTAGTTATATTATTTTGAGTTATTGACATTTTCTATTTTACAATTAAGTAAGAGATTCTCATGATTTTACAAACAGTGTTTTTCTCAAGTTGTTCCAACAGATCTCTAACAATGAACAAGATTTCTCTGTGATGTTTTAAGTTATTGTTTTGTAAGAGAACCTCATCACATCATAACTAATCCTTTTCTTAGTTTGTTTCAATATATCTCTAATGAAACGAATTGGACTAAGTTTAATGTTATGAGTTACTTTCTTAACAACTTTACAATCTGTGGATTAGCATTCTCTGTTCTTTTTATCATTTCTAGATTAGAGTAGATCTTATTCTGTTTTAGTGCATTCAGTAGCTTTTCTTTGCAGTTAATTTAGTTTTTTTTTCCTTAGCATAAAAAAATAAAGGCAAAAACACTAGAAAAACACTAAACACAATGAAGTAGGAAAAGGATACTTAGGCACATATGGTGCACTTCACTTCAACATTTTACTAGCCTTGGTTGATAATTTATGTTATCAACCAAGAACACTAAATTGACTAGACATTTTGGCGCTGTTGCCGGGGAAGTGTAACTAGGTAGCCTTATTTCTTACCTCTCAAAAACAATGATATGCGTAGAGAAAGAGACTCAAGGGGTAGATTTATAAGAAGCAGAAGCTTGATTCCCAGAACACCACTCGTTCCTCCAAGACCAAGAGGCAACACACCTCCAACTCAAACCTACATTCCATACTATACTGGTCATAGACTTCCAGAAGACTTAAGATCGGATATTCCATGAGAGAGATCTCCCACTTCATCTACTGAACCTGTCATAGAAGAAGATCCAAGGACCCCTACTGGAGACATAAACTTTTTCACTTCCACAGAAGAATGCACCATGGCAGAAGAAGGGGGAGGAGGAGTCTTTAATGGAGAACATACACTATTTGGAGGAGGTAGAGGTAGAGGTAGAGGAGAAGGAGGTAGAGGTGCAGAAGGAGAAGGAGGTAGAGGAGAAGAAGGAGGCAGACGAAGAGGTAGAAGGGAAATGGGAATCTCTTTTGGTTTCCCTATAATAGATGAAGAAACCAATGCAACTATGAAAAATATTTCACCCTCTGTCATTCCAAAATTTTATGGACTCAAGAGTGAAGATCATGAAACCTTCCTATTTGAATTCGAAGTCCTATGTAGAACCTATGATTACTTACAAGATGCCCAAAAAATTAAACTATTCCCTTCAACATTGAAAGGAGAAACATTAAAATGGTTTATGAGTTTAATCAATAGTTCTATTAGGACATGGGAAGATATGAAACAAGCATTTCTAGAGAGATATTTGGATTATTGTATGCCAATCAACCATAAGGAGGAAGTGTTTAAAATGGTACAAAAAGAGGATGAAAATCTGGAAGATTTGTTGGAAAGATTTAACTATAACATCAAGAGAGAAAAAATGGAAAGCTTAGACCAAGATACTTTGAAAGCTCTCTTGTTGAAGACAATTAGGGATGAATGGCTAGATATCCTTAATATGATGGGAAAAGGGGATATATCTCAGCTCACATTACTTGAAATAGTTGAATTATGTATCAATGTTTCAGGAGAGAAATCTAAAACTTTAAAAGGACCAAGAGACCCTGCTCTTGCAAGGGCAAGTAAGTCTACTTCTGGAACAGTAAGTAGGGCAGAAATAGGACATATGCTTGATGAATTAAAATATAACATTTTAGGGAGTCTTAGTGAACAAATAGACACCCTTAAGTTACAAAACAAGCAAAAAGATGAATCTGATGCCTTAGAAATATTTTGTCCCAAATTTAGAAAGAAGCATGCCTTGAGAGAGTGCCCTTTGGATGAAAAAATTGTAGAGACTTGTGTAATTTGTTCAGAAAAACATGAGACCAAGAGTTGTCCTTCACTTCCTAGTCTTAAAGCTGTCTTTCAAGAAGAAACCCCTACAAATTCCATAGAATCTCTCAATTTTGTCTCTAGGAGGACTTGGCAAGGACCTCAAGCACAAGGATTCAATGATCAGATGTATAATCAACCCCTACCAAATTGGAATTCTTGGTAGCAACCTTGGCCCCAATTCCAAAATCAATCTCAAACTTGGGCACAAGGAGCACAAAATCCCTATTTAAGATACTCTCAGTATTATCAATATCCACCATCTTATCCACCATATCCAAATTTCCCTCCTCAACAAAATCCTCAACAAAACCCTCAAAAAAATCCACAACATCAAAATCCACCACTTCCATTACCATTTCCCCAGAAAGAAAATCAGTTACCTGCCCAACCTATACCAAACCCCAATAATAAAAATCCTCAGAACACATACATGATAGAAGGTCAACAGTTCCCAACCTATTTGATCACTCCTTTAGACTTTAATGATGTTCAACTTAGGTCTGGAAGAATACTTAAAAATAAGAAACCTTCTGTAATCATACAAGAGCAAAACAACTCTGAGGAAGATTCTCTATGGGTAAATAAAAGTCTTTAAGAGAGCACATCTTTTCAAGACCCAAATATTGAAAAATCAAAACAAAAAGAACCAATAATTTCAACTCCTATATTAGAGCAGCCATCAACATTCACCTCTACACCTTCCTTTCCAGAAATATTACAAATTGATAAGGGTGTAGAGAAACAAATTATGGTGCCTAATTATGATTTCCTAGATGAGCTAAGGAATGTTTGTATTAAGATCCCATTATTACAGGCTATCAAGGAAATTCCAATCTTAGCAAAGACAATAAAGGAGTTGAGCATGAAAAAAATAGGAAAAGAATAAAAGAGACAAAGAAAATTCCACTGGCAGGAAAAATAGCAGACATCATGATGGGTAAGATTGTTATTCCAAAGTATCTAGACCTAGGAAATCCAGTTGTTAAAATACACATCAATGGAACTAAGATCCAAAACACACTTATTGATTTAGGAGCAGCAATCAATATCATGAGTAGACTAATCATGGATAAACTAAAACTTCCTAATATTCTTTTTACACCCACATTATTAAAATTAGCAGATAGATCTGTGATTAAACCTGATGGGGTAATAGAAGAAATTCAAGTGTCCTTAGATTCCTGGGAGTACCCTGTGGATTTTATGATCCTAACTCCTAAAAATAATCTAGGAGGACATCCTATTATATTAGGAAGACCTTGGTTAGCTATAGCTGATGCCTTCATTAGCTGTAGATCCAGTGATATGTACATCTCTGATGGTAGTTCAACCAAGAAATTTACCTTGTATCCTCCAGCAAGAATAATTACAGAGTTAGATGATACTCAATGGATTGAGGATGAAGAAGACATACAACCTCTCTTCACAATTTCAGAAATTAGTGAAGATAGCCAGATTCTAAATACCTTAGAAAATTTTGAATCCTCTTCAGAATACAAACATGAAAAATTTCAAGAAGAATCCAACATTGAGTTTTTATCATCAAGACAGATGTCTCTTTACTCCATGGATAAATTTGGCAGCTCTACAATTGAGATATTTCCAGGTAAAACTTTAAACATAAATAAGAACCTGGAGAAATTTCAACAAGAAAAACTAGTCAAAATATTACAGAGACATTCTTTTGCATATGCATGGGAGTACACTGATATGAAAGGGATAAACCCTAAGACTTACACTCATCACATATACATAGAGGAAAATTGTAGACCAATCAGAAAACCTCAGAGAAGGATGAATCCAAATCTTAGGGAGATTGTTAAAGAATAATTGTAGAAATTGTTAAATGTCAACTTTATTTATCCCTTTTCAGATAGTCAGTGGGTTTCTCCTTTGGTAATTGTACCAAAGAAAAATGGTAAATGGAGGGTATGTATTGACTATCGGGAATTAAACAAAGCTACTCTTAAAGATAATTTTCCCCTACCTTTCATAGATCAGGTGTTAGACACATTAGCCGGAAAAAAGTACTTTTCATTTTTAGATGGGTTTAGTGGTTATAATCAAATTCAAGTAGCACTTGAAGATCAAGACAAAACCACATTTACCTGTCCTTGGGGTACCTATGCCTACCGAGTATTGCCATTTGGACTATGCAATGCACCTGCAACATTTCAAAAGGTAGTATTAGGAATCTTTTCAGATCTAATACATGACTGTGTAGAGGTATATATGGATGAATTCACAGTCTATGGAAACACATTTGAAGAAGCCTTAGCAAACTTGAAAAAAGTTTTAAAGAGATGTAAAAAAAAAAATCTTTCATTAAGTCATGAGAAGTGTTTCATGATGTTTACTAAAGGGATTGTTTTGGGGCATCACATTTCAGGAGATGGGATTAGAGTTGATGAGTCAAAAGTTGACGTCATCTCTAACCTATCTGTTCCAAGTTGTCAAAAAGATGTTAGGAATTTTCTAGAATTTACAGGGTATTACGGAAGATTTATAGAAAACTTCACCAAGATAGCATCTCCACTTTTCAAACTACTTACCAAGGACTATGAATTCAAGTGGAATCTTGATTTCCAGTTAGCCTTTGAAACCCTGAAAACAAAAATCTCTGAAGCACCTATTTTGAGGGGACCTAACTGGAAATTACCTTTTCATATTTCAACAGATGCCTCAGATACAACTTTAGGAGCTGTATTGGGACAAAAAGACCTGATTCCTTATGCCATCTACTATACAAGTAAAAATTTGACCCCTTCGGAGTTAAATTATACTGTAACTGAAAAAGAGTTTTTAGTTGGTGTTCATGCCATAAATAAATTCAGACACTATATAACAGGCTATGAAAATTTTGTTGACACAGATCACTCTGCAATTAAATATCTAATGAACAAATCAATTAATAATGGCAGAGTCATAAGATGGTTATTGCTTTTACAAGAATTTAACATCACCATTCTAGATAGGCCTGGAAAACAAAATACAGTAGTTGATTTCCTATCTAGACTCCAAAACATTAAAAAAAATACTCCAGTTGAAGATCAATTCCCTGATGAATATCTTTTTGCAATTTCTACTCAAACTCCTTGGTTTGCTGACATTGCCAATTATCTAGTTTCAGGGAAATTTCCTTCAGTTATGGATGCAAGAGATAAAAGAGAAATAATTTATGACAGTGAAAAATATTCATGGGTTGCTAATGAGTTATACAAAACAGGTCTAGACTTTATTATTAGGAAATGTGTTCGAGAAGACGAGATGCTTGAGATCCTTAAGGCATATCATGATGAACCTTGTGGTGGACACTTTGCTGATAAAATGACATCTTATAAGATCCTTCATTTAGGATACTATTGTCCATCTCTCTTTAAAGATGCTAAAGAGTATGTCAAAAGGTGTGACAACTGCCAAAGGGTAAGGAAACCTTCTCCTTCAAGTGAGATTCCATTACAGCCTCAGGTACATATTGAACTTTTTGAGAAATGGGCTTTAGATTTTGTAGGACCTATTAATCCTCCATCAAAACAAAAGAATTATATATTAGTTTGCATTGATTATGTTACCAAATGGGTAGAGGCCAAGCCATTACTTTTTGCTACTGAAGCATCTGTAGTTAATTTTATTTTTGAGGATAATTTTACTCGTTTTGGTGTCCCAAGAGAAATTGTTACAGATCAAGGAGCTCAATTCACATCAAAGTTGGTGGAACAAATGGTAGAGAAGTACAAAATCAGACATAGAAAATCTACTCCCTATCATCCACAAGAAAATGGCCAAGTGGAGTCTACCAATAAGGTTATTGAAGGGATCCTAACAAAGAATGTTCATTTACATAGAATATATTGGGCAGACAGGCTTCCTGAAGCCTTATGGGCCTATAGAACTACATGGAGAAGCACAACAGGTCATACCCCTTATGAACTTGTTTATGGAAAACAAGTCTTGTTTCCCATAGAGTTTCAGATTCAAACTTTTAAAATGGCAGTCCAGCTAGGACTTGATTTAACAGAGGCACAAAAGCACAGATTGGAGCAGATTAATGAATTGGATGAGATCAGACAAGATGCAGTCTAGAGAACAAACATAGTCCAACAGCAAAGGACTAGATGGCATGATAAGTACATTAAGGAAAATAAATTTAAAGAAGGTGACTGGGCCCTCTTGTTTGATTCAAAGTTCAAATATTTTCAAGGTAAATTCCAAACTCATTGGCTTGGGCCATATGAAATTGTGAAAATCTTTGACAATGGAGCAATAAAAATCAAGACAATAGATGACGATAAGGTGGTTTTTCTTGTAAATGGTCACAGATTAAAATTGTATCATAAGCCACTTTCAAGAGAAGAATTTGTTAAGAAATTCCAAGAAAGCAGTGATGTGAAGTTAATAGAGGAATCCTTCTTCTTCTTCATTAACTTAATTTCTTTAATCAGGTTAAAAAAAAAAGAAAAAAAAAAGAAAAAAAGAAGAAAAAAAAAGAAAAAAGAAAAAAAAGAGAGTATAAACATGAAAACCAATCATTGATTGGCATGTTTTTACAGAAAAGATAAGGTGAAAATTAGAATTTATTTTATTTTTTTTTATTTTTTTTGACACTCTAGATTTTCAAAATTGTTCTTTTTCTGCAATCAAGTATCGTAAAATCATAAGTTGCAGACTCACTTTTCATATTCCATTCCATTCCAAATTGATGATTCATCTCATCCCATCATATTTTACTTCATTTCATACTTCATTCCATCCATATTTCAATTCATTTCATTCCATGTCTCAAAGTCTTTATAGGTACATTTTGCAGCCAACTATTTTGCAGCCATCTTTTCTGCAGCCAGCTATTTTGCAGCCATCTTTTCTGCAGCCAACTATTCAGCAGCCACTTGTTCTGCAGCCAATTGATCCTGCAAACCTACTTCAGCAAGAAAAATCAAAAGGATTATGGAGTGTAAAAGATTAATAATTTTCAGAGGAAAGACAAAGCATATCAAAGCATAAAAAATTAAAAAAAAAGGGGCTAAGGTAAAACTGTGTGTGAAATTATTTTGATAGAAAATTATGAAAAGATATAATATGCTTAAGTCATATTTATGTTTCATAAAGTTATTTTGTTATTCGAATTGATCAAGCCTATCATAAAATCCTTGAACAAATCCCTTCCATTTCGCTCCATATCAAATCATCATTAATTAGAAGTTAACGGTCAGTACTTGAAGTGACCTATTAGGTCACATCATTAAACCGAAACATTCATTGATGATTTTGAAAATCTTCATGAGATTTCTTCGCAGTCTTTTACTCCATGACAAACTCTTAAACTCAATCATTCTTATGATTTACCCTTACCATATTTCACTCATTCTGTATCCACTCAATGCCATTATATTTCGTAGCCAATTCCTGTCTGCAAAAACAGAGAAGTCGTTTTTAGGGGGGAGACAACCCTCTACAGCCATTTTTGCCTCAAACAGGAGAGCAGTAACAAAGCAGTAAATTGAAGCTGAGGAAAAGAAGCAATGGGACTTATTGTAAGGTCAGAGCCAATCAGAACTAAATATCTAGAAGGTTAGCCTTAGATTAAAGAGATGTTACAGCAGGTTGGATGGCTAAAGTTTATGGAGAAGTTCAATGGATTTCATAAGGAGGTCACCAAGTCATTTGCCTAGTCATTCAACGGGTCAGAGGTTGAAATTGGTGATATCAAGTTTATCATCGTGGAGTCATTCATAGCAGAAGCAACAGAATTACCGAGGCAAGGTGAGCGTTGGTTTAAAAACAAATAATTTCACAACGAAGCCTGGAGAAAGATGTTAAAAACACCAGGTATGGACATTTCAGTATTCAAGAAAGGCATTCCTAGTTCAGCCTTGAAAAATAAATGGCGAAATATGTTGCTAATTCTAGAAAAGTTCATAACCTGTGAAGGGAGATTTGACACTTTATATGTTTATCACATTAGACTCATGATGAATTTCCTAGATGAAGAGATAAATCTATCCTTTTTCTTGCTCAATAGTCTAAAAAGGATGGCTTCTAATGTCCAGAAAAGGGTTCAGTTCTTAGAAGCCACCTTATATCATCATGGCTTAATTAAAATTTTAATTGAGCATCATTTGAAGAAGGTAGGAGATAGTTGGGATGAGTTCCTCTTGAGAAATCATTTTGAAGAACCTAAAGAAACTCTGTTTGAAGAAAAATATGTAAGAAGAAGCAAGAGGGGAAAATTTTCCAAATCTGTTGAAATCAAAACTGATATATCAACACAAGAAGAAAGTGGGGAAATAATCTCTGAAAAATTGGCCAAAATCAAGAAACAACTCGGAAAGGAAAAGGTAACAAGAAATGATGCTAAAGAGAAAAGTGAGGGACCATCTAAACTGAGAAGAAGTCATAGGCTTAAAGGCATAATGAAAAAGACAGGAGTCAAGAAAACAAGAATCATAGATATTGAAGATGAAGAGACATCAATTGACAGATGTCCTAAACACCAGTATGAAGAAGATCCTGATAAATGAACTCCGGATGTAGATCCAGCCCAACAACATATCTATGATTATGTTGAAACATTAGAAAAAAGAGCCTCAGAAAACAGAGAAAGAACCCTCAGTCCACAAGCACCTCCAATTGAAGTACTGAAAAGAGACAAATATGAATTGGAGGTACTGAATAGGCATATAAAAAATGACAATGAAATTTTAAGGGAACAAGTCAAATCGAAAAGTGACATGAACACAACTCTATCTCTGCAAATGAAAAAATTGTATAAGGCTAGCAGGAAGCTGAAGAAGAAAAACAAGAAATTGAACCGGGCACTTATAGATCTAAGGTTCAAATTGTTTATGAGGAAGCCTAGAATGCCATTGAACACCAAGAAAAGCAGAAAAAGGAAGCTAGATGTCCTTGCTGAAGTGTCAAAATACATGGATTGATTGCATGAGGACATGCAAAATTTTTGCAGTGGGGGTATGTTAGGTCCCTATATTACCAGTATAGTCCCTTATTGTTATTAGTGTAACCTATTTATTGTTATTATTGTACCCTTGTAACCCCCATTTTGTTATTATTGTGCCCTTAAATTATTATTGTTAGGTCGGCTAGGATTACATTGTGGCCCACTGGGATTACATTATGGCCACATGGACTCCTATATATAGAAAGGAGGTTTTGTAAATTGTATCATCCAAGAATTTTTCATTTATGTAATGTATTGGAGGTTTCCCCCTCAAAGTGGCTCATTTCTAAGGCGTTGATATCTCTTTTCTTCTATTTTTGGCGTTGGTTACACAACATTTGGTATCAGAGCTTTGGATTCTAGGGTTTCGCTGCTCCAAACAGGTCATCATGGAATTTTAACTATAAATTTTTTTATACGAAGTTTAAAAAGCTGAAATTTTAAGGGTGTGAAGCATAAATCCTGAGGAAGATCGTCTAAAAATTTCAGAGCTTGGTTCACAATATTTTCTAAGATATGATCTGTGGAAGTTAGGTTTTTTTTTTCAGGCTCCTAAACAGGTCATCGTGGAAGTTTCGCTATACAAATTTTTCTACGAAGGTTCAGAATCTAAAATTTTTAGGGTACGAAGCTGAAATCCTGAGGAAACTCATCGAAAACTTTTAGATCTTGATTCAAAATATTTTTGGAGATATGATCTGTGGAAGGTGGTGCTTTTTCAGGTTCCCAAATTTCATATCAAAGAGGTGATCGTGGGAAAATTTCAATAACTCTCTCTCTGAGCATCGGATTGGAGTTCCGTAAAATGTGGTCACAAGCACACGGACTTTAGTTTCTTGGCTATCAATTTTAGAGGTGAAGGACGAAACAGTGACACATGGCAAGTCGTACAAGTTCACTCTACTGAACCAGTCCATAATTAGGTCATTGTGGGAGATTGGACATAACTTTGTCTTGGAGAATCCAAATCAGGTCAGTACTGTGGCATTCAAAAGAGAATTCAAAGGGATACTTCATTGAAGAAGTTTAGATATTGAAGAGCCACAATCACAGAGATAATCAAATTTCAATATCGAGCTTCTCAAAAGCAAGAAAAAGGTGTGTATTTTTTTTTCCGAATTGCATAAGTCTTGTTTGAAAAATCAATTTGAATTGATTCCAAGGGCATATTGTAGAATATATATCAGTATTGGGTTCTAAAAAATTCTCCGTAAAAATAATTCAACACCCATTAAGCCTTCAGAAGGCTCTACTATGACTCATGAAGATGAAGAATTGCAACATGATCTATCAAAATTACAAGAGCAAATGCACCAAATTTCGCTCTCACAAAGAGCAAAAAAAAATGAAATGGAAGTTTTGAAGAAAGGTGTGGAGGCAAAGATGGATGGTGTGAAGAATAATATGGATGGTTTGAAGAAAGACGTGGAATCTAAGATAGATGACATGGAAGCTGGCATGGAATCTAAAATGGAAAACATGAAGAATGATCTAAAAGAAGACATAGAAGGTTTGACAAAGTTGATACAAGAAATGTTTCCTAATGGTGAAAAGATAGTAGAGGAAACTCATGATGAGAACAAAATAAATGTTAATCGTGATTTCATAAACTCTAATGTTGGCGGGAAGAACCACCATATTCCAAAACTGGATATGAGGAAGTTTGATGGAAAGGATCCTGTAACATGGATACTACAAATGGAGCAATATTTTGATCTCCATAATGTGCAAAACACACAAAAGGTACGCATTGCAACTTTACATTTAGAAAAAAATACATTTGTATGGTATCGATGGCTTTGCTCCCGTAAAAAATTGTCACTTGGTCAATTTTTACGGAGGAAATGATAGCACATTATGAGGATACAAAGAGCAACACCTTCTTTAGCCAATTGATAAATCTCAAACAAAAGGGTTTAGTGGGGCAACACATTGAGGACTTCCAAAATTGAATATAAGGGTAACTGATATTCCAGAGGAACACAGGATTGATCTCTTCATAGGTACTCTAAAGGATAACATCCAACATGAAGTTCGTGTTTTGGAACCCGATTCATTGGAGAAGGCATTCAGGTTGGCAAGAAAAGTTGAATGTAAAATTATGGCGACAAGGAAGCCTACCACTCAATTCTATAAAGAAGGAAGTGTTGCTACGCCTAGATTTCCACAACCTACAAGGTTGACACTACAACAATTGGAAGAAAAAAGAGCAAAAGGGCTTTGCGATATTTGTGATAGCAAATACACTAAAGGTCATAAGTGTGCTGAGAAGAAATGATTTTACATAGATTGTGAAGAGGAAAGAAGAAAATGAACAAGAAGAGGATATACACCAAGAACCAGCCCTAGAAGAGGAAGAAATGAATCCGACCATATCGTGTAATGCACCGGCAGGAATTACCACTCCTCAAACTCTCAAGATACAAGGACAAATCAAGAAGAAAAAGGTAATAGTGTTGATTGATTCAGGTAGCACCCATAATTTTATTCATTGTAAGGTAGCCAAGGAATTAAATTGTTTCTTATACCCAGCACCAGAATGTCAAGTGATGGTTGGAAATGGAGGAACTATAAATTGCTCTGGAAAATGCCATAATATCAAGCTAACCATGGGGGAATATGTATTGACTAGTCCAATGCTTTCCATTCCTATGGGAGGTGTTGATGTTGTACTAGGAGTACAATGGTTACAATCTTTGGGGACGGTAGCTTTTAATTTTCAAGAAATTTTCTTGAATTTTTTTTCAAAAGGAAAGGAAGTCGAACTACGGGGTATTGCAAGGAAGCTGGGAAAGATAATAAGCTCTAATGTCATGACAAAGCTTCTAAAGAAAGAACAACGAGGTTTAATTGCACAATTATGCTCACTAGAAGTTCCAACATCAAAATCATCTATTTCTGCAGATCTCCAACAAGTCTTGGACAATCATTCCAAGGTGTTTGAAACTCCCAAAGGACTCCCACCTATTCGTGATCATGATCATGCTATTCATTTGAATCCAGGAAGTGTTCCTCCAAACATCAGGCCTTATAGATATCCTTACGTCCAAAAGAGCGAAATTGAACATATGATTTCAGAAATGTTAGAGGCGGGTATAATTCAACCTAGTCAAAGTTATTTCTCTGCTCCTGTAGTATTGGTACACAAGAAGGATGGATCATGGCGAATGTATCTAGATTATAGGGAGCTCAATAAGCTCACCATTAAAGATAAATTTCCCATTCCTGTGATTGATGAATTATTGGATGAATTACATGGAGCAATTTATTTTACCAAGTTGTATCTTCGTTCAGGATATCATCAAATTAGAATGAAGACTGAAGATATTACAAAAACAACATTTCGAACTCATGAGGGTCATTATGAATTTTTGGTCATGCCTTTTGGCCTTACCAATGAACCTTCTACATTTCAAGGGTTGATGAATTCCATTTTCAAACCCTTCCTTAGAAAATTTGTGCTGGTATTTTTTGATGATATTACTAATCTATTATAAGTCTTGGAAGGATCATGTTGAACATGTTGACAGGGTGCTCAAACTATTGCAGGAGAAACAATTATATGCAAAAATATCCAAATGTTTCTATGGAGTACAAGAGGTGGAATATCTGGGTCATATTGTATCTCACGAGGGTGTTAAAGTAGACCCTAACAAAATTAAAGCCATTAAGGAATGGAAAGTCCCCACAACCATAAAGCAGCTGCGAGGATTTCTCGGGTTAACAGGGTATTATCGCAAGTTTGTTAAGAATTATGGGAGAATAGCAGCACCTCTAACAACATTATTGAAGAAAGATGCATTTTCATGGACTCCTGAAACAACTAAGGCCTTTGAACATCTTAAAGAGGCAATGTGCCTAGCACCGGTCTTAGCTACGCCAGACTTCACAAAAACCTTTATTGTGGAATGTGATGCCTCAGGAAATGGAATTGGTGCTATTTTAATGTAGGAAGGAAGACCCATTGCTTTTGAAAGTCGTCCAATCAAAGGAAAGTATTTACAGAAACCTATTTATGAGAAGGAAATGTTAGCAATACTGCATGCACTAAAGAAATGGCGAACTTACCTAATGGGAAGACACTTCAAGGTAAAAACTGATCATGATAGTATTATACACTTTTTGGAACAAAGACTATCTTCAAAAGAGCAAGAAAAATGGGTCACAAAGATGTTGGGTTATGACTTTGAAATAATCTACAAAAAAGGAAAGCTTAATGTTGTTGCAGATGCACTCTCAAGAAAGAATGAAGAGGTGGAAGCATTGCTTTGTGCCATTTCTATTATCCAACTAGATTGGATAACCGAAGCAAGAGATGAATGGAAGAAGGACAAAGATGTATGGGCACTCATTAAAAAGTTGCAATAAGATCCTAGCACATCTAATACATTTAGTTGGAAAAATGATTCCTTATGGTACAAAGATTGCTTATATCTTTGAAAGAATTCCCAACTAAAACAAAATATTCTTCTGGAATTGCACACTTCTCCTTTAGGAGGACACTCAGGATTTTTAAAAACTTACCACAGGGTGAAGAAAGAATTTTTTTGGGATGGCCTTAAATCTGATATTCAAAAGTTTGTGGAGGAATGTTTGGTTTTCCAGCAGAATAAAGTTGAGACAATTAAGACCCCGGGACTTCTACAACCTTTATCCATTCCAAGTCAACGTTGGGAGAAGATTTCAATGGATTTTATCACAGGTTTACCTAAGTCCGAAGGAAAGAGTGTCATCATGGTGGTAGTTGATAGACTTACCAAGTATGCATACTTTTGTGCATTATCTCATCCATTTAAAGCAAGTACAATTGCTACTACATTTATGGACAGAATTCAAAAGCTACATGGAAGCCCAAGGGTTACTGTGAGTGACAGAGATCCCATTTTTACTGGAAATTTTTGGACGGAGTTATTTTCTTGTTTGGGTACTCAATTAGCTCATAGCTCATCTTATCATCCTCAATCTGATGTTCAAATTGAGATAGTAAATACATGTTTGGAAGGATATCTTCGTTGTTTTGTATCTGATAAACAAGTACAATGGGTCAAGTGGTTACCTCTCGCTGAATGGTGGTATAACACTTCCTTCCATACTGCAGCAAAGATGACCCCATTTATGGCACTTTATGGATATCATCCACCATCTATCACATCATCTTTAAGGGAAAATTCGAAGGTTCAAGCAGTGGAAGATCACATCGAGCATCAGCAAGAAGTTCTCCAACTCTTCAAGGATAACCTGAATTTGGCACAAAATCGAATGAAACAACAGGCAGATCAACATCGCAGCGAGAGAAGTTTTGATGTAGGAGATTGGGTATTTTTACGGCTACAACCATATAAACAAATGTCCCTCAAGCAAGCTAAGAAGGATAATAAATTATCGCTAAAGTAATATGGTCCTTACAAGGTGTTGCAAAAGATTGGTACTATGGCATACAAATTGGAGCTTCCTGCTTCTTCGCGAGTACATCCAGTTTTCCATGTTTCATGCTTAAAGAAGGTTATAGGAGAAAATCTTCCAGTTCAAACAATATTGCCGGAACTTGATGAGGAAGGAAAAATCATATTGGAACCAGAAGCGGTCATGGAAACAAGAACTCGACAACTACGGAATCGATCAATTTCAGAGTATCTCATCAAGTGAAAGAACTTACCCACTGAAGATTCTACATGGGAGGATGAGAATTTTATACAGAAGCACCCAGAGCTACTCAAGCGTTGAGGACAACACTTTTTTGAAGGAGAGGGGCATGATCCGGATTTTATGCAGGAATGCAACAGAATACAGATATAACCATAGATATAGAGATGCAGCGGAAATAAGGCTTCACTTTATTAATAAAAGAATGACTGCAATAAGCTTACAAACATAATGGACATAAGCTAGGGCGCTGGTAGCATATCTCTGAGAAGAGATGTAGCGTACGCAGGCCTCTGAACTGTGTTACATTGAGGCTCACAGGCCTATTACAGACATAACGGAAATAGATGAGCTAGGGTACTGGCAGCGTATCCCTGAGAAGAGATGTATACACGCCCCCGAACCGTGTTACAATGCGTACATGATGGAGATGGGGCGCAGCTAGGCACCGCAGCGCTATCTCTCGAGAAGAGATGTATCGGTCTCAAACAACCGTATTACAATGAGGCTCAGGCCTATTTATTATTGAGAAACAATGTAGAACCAAAATGTCCAAAACCCTAACTCGTAGGAGATGAAGCGCCAAACTGTGGGTCCCGCTTTGGTAAATTGGGGTGGTCTGAAACTTCCTGGGACGTAATCTCTGGTGATGCGGACCCATGTTGCTCTCCGTTTTCCCAAAAAACGTCGTTTAGGGCCTCAAACCGGCTCCGGAAGTTTAAGACCCGAAAAACTGCTAAAAATAGTAAGTTGTGCCGAAACTTACAAACTGAAATAACTGATGGTGGGGGTTCAAATGGACTCGATGGGTGGCTACCAATATCCACCTGGATTATTAATGCCCCAAAATGGCTCCGAGTGTGCAGGACCCGAAACCCTGCTATAAATAGTAAGTTGTGCTGAAGCTGAAAAACTGAAAGAATTGATGCTGCGGGTCCAAATGGAATAGGTGGGAGGCCACCAATATCCACCTGGATCATTCCTCCCTCCTTAGGAAGTAATGGTCTCCATTGCGTTAAGTTCCTCCATGGGGGGGGGGGGGAATTTTGCTGAATTTTGATACCACTGATCTGGATTTATGCAAGAACGCAACAGAATACAGATATAACCATAGATATAGAGATGCAGCGGAAATAATGCTTCATTTTATTAATAAAAGAATGACTGCAATAAGCTTACAAACATAATGGAAATAAGCTAGGGCGCTGGTAGCGTATCTCTGAGAAGAGATGTAGCGTACGTGTGCCTCTCGAATCGTGTTACATTTAGGCTCGGCAGCTCATTAAGGCATAATGGAAATATATACTAGGTACCGGAGCGTATCCCTGAGAAGAGATGTGGCGGCTACCAGCCCCTGAACTGTGTTACAATGCAGACATGATGGAGATGGGGCGAGCTAGGGCACTGGTAGCGCTTATCTCTGAGAAGAGATGTATCGGCTCCCAGCCCCTGAACTGTATTACAATGAGGCTCGAGGGCCTATTTATTGTTGAGAAACAATGTAGCATCCGAAACGTTCAAAACCCTAACCGTAGGAGATGAAGCGCCAAAACTGTGGGTCCCGTTTGGGTAAATTGGTGGTTCAACTTCCCGGGGACGTAACTTTGGCATCCGATCTCCGTTTGATGCGCTCAATAGCTCGTTAGAAAGATCTGTCCGAGGAGTACAATTTTTGAACGAGCAACATCGGTCCATGGACCCATGTTGCTCTCCGTTTTCCCAAAAAACGTCGTTTAGGGCCTCAAAACGGCTCCGGAAGTTTAAGACCCGAAAAACTGCTAAAAATAGTAAGCTGTGCCGAAACTTACAAACTGAAATAACTGATGGTGGGGGTTCAAATGGACTCGATGGGTGGCCACCAATATCCACCTGGATTATTAATGCCCCAAAACGGCTCCGGGTGTGCAGGACCCGAAAACCTGCTATAAATAATAAGCTGTGTTGAAGCTGGAAAAATGAAAGAATTGATGCTGCGGGTCCAAATGGAATAGGTGGGAGGCCACCAATATCCACTTGGATCATTCCTCCCTCCTTAGGAAGCAATGGTCTCCATTGCGTTAAGTTCCTCCATGGGGGGGAAAATTTTGCTGAACTTGGTGTTGGATTTAGATGTGCCACCGATGGGCAGCCAATGAAGGATCTGAAAAAAAAATTGTCCATCATCGCGTTCCTCTGTTTCTCGAGGGCATCCTCGAGCAAGATTTTGACAGGATCTCTTGCTCCCTCGTCTTTCTTTCCTTCCGCCATGGGGGGTCGTCGGGGTTGCAAGGTTGAACTCCTTATACCCTGGCCGCATTGGGGACATGAAGAGAAAAACAGAGAAAGAGCAGACCCGCTCTGATACCACTGATCCGGATTTTATGCAGGAACGCAACAGAATACAGATATAACCATAGATATAGAGATGCAGCGGAAATAAGGCTTCATTTTATTAAATAAAAGAATGACTGCAATAAGCTTACAAACATAATGGAAATAAGCTAGGGCACTGGTAGCGTATCTCTGAGAAGAGATGTAGCGTACGCGGGCCTCTAAACTGTGTTACATTGAGGCTCGCAGGCCTATTACAGACATAATAGAAGTAGATGAGCTAGGGTACTGGCAGCGTATCCCTGAGAAGAGATGTGGCGGCTACCAGCCCCTGAACTGTGTTACAATGCAGACATGATGGAGATGGGGCGAGCTAGGGCACTGGTAGCGCTTATCTCTGAGAAGAGATGTATCGGCTCCCAGCCCCCTGAACTGTCTTACAATGAGGCTCGAGGGCCTATTTATTGTTGAGAAACAATGTAGAATCCGAAACGTCCAAAACCCTAACCGTAGGAGATGAAGCGCCAAAACTGTGGGTCCCATTTGGGTAAATTGGTGGTTCAACTTCCCGGGGACGTAACTTTGGCATCTGATCTCCGTTTGATGCGCTCAATAGCTCGTTAGAAAGATCTGTCCGAGGAGTACAATTTTTGAACGAGCAACATAGGTCCATGGACCCATGTTGCTCTCCGTTTTCCCAAAAAACGTCGTTTAGGGCCTCAAAACGGCTCCGGAAGTTTAAGACCCGAAAAACTGCTAAAAATAGTAAGTTGTGCCGAAACTTACAAACTGAAATAACTGACGGTGGGGGTTCAAATGGACTCGATGGGTGGCTACCAATATCCACCTGGATTATTAATGCCCCAAAATGGCTCCGAGTGTGCAGGACCCGAAACCCTGCTATAAATAGTAAGCTGTGCTGAAGCTGAAAAACTGAAAGAATTGATGCTGCGGGTCCAAATGGAATAGGTGGGAGGCCACCAATATCCACCTGGATCAGCATGTTAGGTGCCTATATTACCAGTATAGTCCCTTATTGTTATTAGTGTAACCCCTTTATTGTTATTATTGTACCCTTGTAACCCCCATTTTTTTATTATTGTGCCCTTAATTATTATTGTTAGGTCGGCTAGGATTACATTGTGGCCCACTAGGATTACATTGTGGCCACATGGACTCCTATATATAGAAAGGAGGTTTTATAAATTGTATCATCCAATAATTATTCATTTATGTAATGTATTGGAGGTTGCCCCTTCGAAGTGGCTCATTTCTAAGGCGTTGATATCTCTTTTCTTCTATTTTTGGAGCTGGTTACACAATAGGGTATGTTGAGCCCTAAAAAATTCTTTTCTTTTTACCAAACTCCACTTGATTCCATTAATCCTTTATCATTTATGGGCCTAAAATATCAATAAGAATGATTAAAATCACTTTAAGAATACATGCAATGACTGACTTATTATACTTTTTGTGGTTTTGTTGTCTTAGTGATTTCTGAGCAGATTTAGCTATAGAATGCAGACATTCTGTAGCTAGTCAAATGTTTCGTAGCCATCTTAGTGTTTAAATAGGTTACAGGTGTCATCTGAGGGAAATACGTATATGGTTAGACTCCAAAACTCTCCTGCATCATTCCTTGTCATCCACGAGGACTATGTAAAAATCTGGAAGTGGTTATGCACGTGGACAAAGCTAAAAATCAAGAAGCATACTTCTATAAGGATAAGGACTCTTGGTTTGCCTTCAGCAAAACACGAGTCCTCAACAGGAGTTTTAGTTTGATTTTGATTATAAAAGACACCTATGCCTATTTCTACTCAATATCAGTTGTGCAGTTGCTTATAAAAATAACTCGGTGAACCGAGAAAGGGAGTTGATGTTTTTAATTTTCAAACACTATGACACTCTGTTTCTTAGCGTTTCTTTTAATTAAAGGAGTATAGCTTTGATGCATGATCTGAAGGAAACTTTAAGGAGTTAAATATTCATGTGCCAATTTGATAATAGAGGGCCCCTGCTATCTGAAGAGGCTTTTGCATACTTTCTAGATAAGTAACCTTTAATTTTGTTTTGTTCTTAACTTAGGCAGTTTTCTGAGTTTATCCTTTTGCATCATGTTTTATGTCATTTACTTACGTCAAAGATCTTCATAATATTACAGTCAATCTTGTTGTCATAAGCTGTTCCAATATATCTCTAATACATGAATGAGATCTAGCTGTAGTACTTTGAGTTAATTGCAAATTTTCAGTTCTGTTAATTGCATTTCAGTCTTGTTAGTTAGATTTTCTCATTATTTTATAAGCTACTCTTGTTCTCAAACTCTTCTAACACATCACTATTATATGAACGATAATTAGTTATATTATTTTGAGTTATTGACATTTTCTATTTTACAATTAGGTAAGAGATTCTCATGATTTTACAAACAGTCTTTTTCTCAAGTTGTTCCAACATATCTCTAACAATGAATAAGATTTCTCTGTGATGTTTTAAGTTATTGTTTTGTAAAAAAACCTCATCACATAAGAACTAATCATTTTCTCATTTTGTTCCAATATATCTCTAATGAAACGAATTGGACTAAGTTTAATGTTATGAGTTACTTTCTTAGCAGCTTTACAATCTGTGGATTAGCATTCTCTGTTCTTTTTATCATTTCTAGATTAGAGTAGATCTTATTCTATTTTAGTGCATTTAGTAGCTTTTCTTTGCAGTTAATTTAGTTTTTTTTTCCTTAGCATAAAAACATAAAGCCAAAAACACTAGAAAAACACTAAACACAATGAAGTAGGAAAAGGATACTTAGGCACATATGGTGCACTTCACTTCAACAGTTTACTAGCCCTAGTTGATAATTTATGTTATCAATTTAGGAACACTAAATTGACTAGACAGGGCCCATAGTTGGCTATTATAGGTCACTTGAGGAACTTGCATTTCTTCGATTTTTTCCATTTCTGCTTTGATGGTATGGTGTCACAACTGAACAGGGTCTAGCGTGGATACAAATCATTTGCGTACACCAGTATTTTGTGCAAGATCATGTGCGAGAGGGTTGTGATGTTGAGGCCTGTAGTGCCTGTGCGTATTGGGGGGCCGAGGGAGCCACGCATGAGGAGGTGGGCTTCGGTGATGCCACACGGTGGTGGTGGCAGGGGGGGTCGTCATTGGAATGGCACAATGGAGGCCTGGTTTGAGGCCAATCTGAAAATTTTTTTGCCATACCCTTAAGCAGGGATGGACTTTCAAGGTGATCCAGACATTGGTCTCCCTTTTGGTTATGTTTGGGGTCCCGCAGGTATGTGTTATATTTCTGCATTTACTCGAGTTTTGTGTTCTTGAGTGTTTTTTTAATGACACTGACAATCTTTTGGTTACTCGTGCAGATGTTGGCGAGGTGGGACATCCAGTGGCCCGACTGGTGGGTCACAACCCTCTATCACGACCGCCTGGTAGTCAGGGAGGTGGTGCCGTAGGTGAACCGGGCAGGGATGGTGTTGGTCCTTCTGGTGAGGGTAGCAACACAGGGGAAACTTAGGTAGAAGTAGAGAGAGCTCGTGCAAATGTGGCTGAGGTGCACATTACAGCACTTACAGCTCAAGTAGAGGCTCTAAAGGACTTTCAGGGTCGAGTGGACCGTTTGACCCACGGAATGCCTGCTCGAGATCTTATGGATGAATTTGAGGAGATATGGCTAGAGACAATGATGGCCCGCGACAGGGACTACCAGCTGACTCTATGACAGGTAGCTATCGCAGTGGTGACATCAACTTTGGTGGTGGCACCAGGAGCGGTGGTGGGTCCAGGTGCTCCTCTTGAGGGGGCACCCCCCCTAGAGTAGATTTGTACACAGGGAAAGCACCCATTATGAGGATGCTTCCCTTATTTTTGACGACCTTTGTATCTTTGGGCTAGCCAATGGGCTAGTGACACTATTTTTTGTACTCTGATACACATATTTTTTGATATATATATGAGAGATATTTTTTGCTGCTCTACATGGTGTGGTGTTTGTTTCGGTTTATACATTTTGTGTTATGCTGATGGATATACATGTTTTTTGGCTTTTTAATATATGGTGGTTTGCTCACGATGCATTCCAGTCTAGGATATTGTTAGCTATGCGATCAACTATTTGGTTTTGATTCCTTGATACATGTGAGAATGTAATATAATCAAATTGTCTGCTTAATCTTCTCGCATGCAAATATTTTATAAATAGGTTTGCATCCCTGGTTTCAAATGTTTGGTTTAACTGCGAGACTCCTAACTGGGAATCAAGGTAGACATGCATATGGCAGATGCCTTGGTGGAGGGCCTCGCACATAATTCCGATAACGACATCATATTATGCTTGATTGTTGGTTACATATCCGATGCACGCGCCATTTGAACATAGTGGCGATCGGTCAGGGTAGAAGATGACCCAGGCAGCTGTAGCTAAGTTTTGAGACCATCATGATGCTCCATCAGGAAATCTGAAATAAGGTTCAAGTTGATCCATGGTGATATTTTGAGCACGTTTTAGGTTTTTTGGGTAAAAAATATTTGGTATTTGGGATTTTTGTGTACTCTATCTCTAGGGGATAAGGGCTTCTAGGGCTCTTATGGGTAGAATTTCTTGAGGTAAAGGTCGTTGACGGGGTTAGCTAGGTAGGTACTGTCCGGTTCCGTCAAGATGTATGCCCCCTGCCGGAGGCAATGTTTGATGAATAGGGCCCTTTCCACTAGATTTTGAACTTCCTTGGCCCTAAGGCTTCTTTTGTGACATCATAGCGAAGGAATAGCTCTCCTTCAGTAAATGAGCGAGGGTTGATGTGGCAGTCAAATGATGCTTTTACCATTTTCTTATGGGCCTCATTGTGTTGCAACGATTGGCGCCTGTTTTCGTCAACTAGCTCTAGTTGTACTAGGCATTGTTCTAGAGGCTGGGTGTCATTAAGGATTTCGATGGTTGCATGTAAGTTTGGGATCTCGTGGAAATTGATGCAAGGGCATAGGCTGCCTTTTTTTTTATTGACATGAATAAAGCCGAATTCCTGTGATGGGGAGGTTGTTGGAATCCTATTTTGGGCATGCGATGACACAAGTCGTATGTGATGAGTTGTGTCGATGGCATGTGGTGGGGGAAGGATCTCCGCAATGGAGTTCTAGGGTAGCCGATAGTTGGCCTTCCTGCTAGGATAGTCAATTCTTGGTAGATGGAAGTTGATTTTATCACAGAGATGTCTGAACGTTTGTAGCAACGGACATCCCTCTGGCACGTGATTATGACTGGTGCAAATGGTGCAAGGTATCACAGCGCTGACAGATTAGATAGTGTGAGAATATACACTACTCTATGTTCCTAATGTGGATGCTTGGAAAGGGTTTGTTGCGGACCAAGTCATCTTCTATTTCCATTTTTGCGTCATGGGTTGGAATTTGCCCCCCTTTTTGGTGGGTGGCTGACTTAATGTGGCTCCAACTGCTCTCATCTTAGGGATATGTGCGCACTTAAATGTATGATGAAAGTGTGAGCAAATTCGACAGTAAGTGTGTGTGATCTTCTCTTGATTAGAGAGAAGCTTTTGAGGGAGAGACGCGATTATGCAAAGAATATTTGCAAGGGGTTTGAGTTCTCTGCATTGATTGATTTGGTGATCGCTTAGATCACATAGGCTGCATGTTATCCTCGGCTTGCCTGGAGGTTTACGTGATTGGTGTATGGTTGTAGCAGTCTTATAACACCATCGTGGTGGTGGGGATGTCATTGGGTCGACGATGTATTTTTTATGTCATTCTTGGAGGTAGCTCGTCCTTTTTTCTACGACATTAATCATGTCAATAATGGGATGAAGTTGTGAGACATAGGTACAATTCCAGTCATAATGATCGCCCTGACATCTCAGGCAAAATGTCCGTGATATAGGTCTCCCATTGTGCGTTGTCTGAGGCCGGGCGGGGTACCATCGTCGTAATGCTACCAAATTAGGGAAACAGACTACTATATGGTCCATATTCTTACATAATGTGCATGTGGGTGACCTTCGTGAAGTGCCTGTGGTGGTAACTATGGGTTCCCTACTAGGCCTTTCTTCGGCTGATAAGAACATGATCGACCCGCTCATCTCCTCTACTTGGGTCATTGAGTTGCCGATAGATTCGGCATCCATATCATCTTCTTGGGAGAGACGAACTATGGCTAAGTAGAGACTAGAAAGGGCTAGTCGGAAATGAGGTATGTAGTGACAATCCTCCAATAAGTGATTGTCAGCGCATAACGGGCATGTGAATTGTGCTACCCATAGCCCCACGTAGTGGACCCTTTCGATTGGATACCATCTGTGAATGAGTTCCAATGCGGCACACTCTTCGAGGTAGTGGCCACGTTCATCACATAGCTTGCAACATATAATGGGCATTACTGGGCGGCGCTCTACATATCGGTGCTCCTCTTGTAGGTACAAGATGGTGCGTGGCTCGTCATTAATAGACTGGGTGGAGGGATCCTCTTGATAGGATCGCTCAATTTGTGTAAGGAATCCCGATACCACAACATTTCTGGACAATGGTGGGTATAGTGCCCATAGGTGTCACAGAGGGCGCATGCATGATTGGTACGTAGCGATTTTCCTGTAATATTGGTGGCAAGTTTCTTTTTATGGGAATGATGTTTTCAGGTGCCTGCCTCGCAGCCGAGGAGTGACTTTAATTCGTCCAACTCCGGGCATATGTGAGTAGGGTGTCCAGTGACATCACATATAGCGTAGGCTGATGACTCCTGTTGTATGGTGGGGGTCACCACTTTCTTTCCTTTCTTGGCAATTTTCTTTATCATGGTCGTCGGTTTCGCAGTGGGGATCTCCCTTATGGGGGCGGTTTCGACTGCTACTTGGGTAGGTTGGGATCCCTCGGGACCGGGGGGCTGTAACCCAAATGCAGTAATGTTGGTAGTTGGCATTCCTGGAGGGGGAACGAGGTGCCACACTAGGAATGCCAATGATATATTGGGTAGTACTAGTGTTGCCAAGACCTGTTGGGAGGTGAAGCCAGGAGGTGGGTATAGGAAAGGAGTTGGGAGGCGGTATAGACTAGGGAGGCTACAGTAGTTGATGCCTCGGTGTCGTTACTGCTTGAGTCCGTGTCCTGACTAACCTCGGTGCTTGATGTGGACATCATGCATACTAGGGCCGTTGTGGCATCGGGCGATACCTCAGGGATAATAGGAGGATCTCCTAGGAATGATCCTAGGACGGACAATGATTTGAATTGGCCAGGGCCATATTCTTGATATCGTGAAAGACCATAAATGGTTGTGTCCCCATAAGGTAGAACCATATCTGTATTGTTCAAAGAATGCTTTTTAGTGTGCGTCAGCTGGTCTACTGTAATGATTCGATCCTTGTGGGGGAACATCATGGTGCGGAAAATGAACGATGCTATGGCAGACATGGCATACATGTAACTCCGCCCAAGGAGTATATTGTAATCCAAGTGAGCATCCAAGACTTCGATGTCTATGTGGACCGTTTTTCTGGCTAAGCAGAATGGTACATTTTGGAAGAGACCGAAGGGGGTGGAGGGCCGACCGTCATATCCCCTGAGTGTGATGATCGAAGGTTTGAGTTCTGGGGCTCCTAACTTCTGCCATACATTCTTTGACATGATGCATGTGGATGCACCCTCATCAATGACACATCGGTGAATAGTGATATTCTGTACCAATACTGGTATCTGGAAGGCGACCATGGAGGGAAGCCTAGGGGTGGCTTTGTCTAAATCAAAAGCCATCATGCACGTGTCAGCAGGATCGACGACGCCTAAGGTGGAAAGTAAGGCTTTCCGCTATTTCTGGCACGACTGCAGTACCTCCAAAGAGGACATAGCAGTAGGTGACTGGGCTAAATCATCAACAATGCCGTAATTGTGGGCTACTTTAGAGTAGTTACCTGCTCACCTATTAGGCCATTTAACCATTTTTGGCAATGGTTCCAAAGGAATCTTTGGAATGGTCAAAGGTGTAGTCGGTGTGGACGTACTAGCCCCTGACATACCAGTGTCTGGTGGGGTGTCGTAACTACGATTCCGGGTTTGGAAAAACATTTCTTCTCCAGCCATGTAAATTTCATGGTTGTTTTTCTCGGAATAGTTGGGGTTTTATTGCTGAGTGCTGATCGTTCCTTGATGGGGGAAGGGTTCTTGCATACCTGCAGTTGTCTGGGAAGATCCTCCTTGTCCTCAATTACTCTAAAGCTTTTTAAGCTCAAGGAGTTCGGGATAGTGGTGAGTATATTGCCCGTACTCACCACATATTGAAGAAGAATGATTTGTTCATAGAGGTGGCCTTTTGCTTTGCTTTTGAGCATTGCTTGGCCCTTGGTTTTGGTTCCGGTTAAAGTTATCTCTAGTCCGGGGTTGCGGTGGGCGTTGTGGGTTGTTTCCCCCCTCTCCAGGGTTCCCTTTGGGTTTGTTTTTTTAACTTTCATTTTACCACGTTAGGAGGGTAATTCTCTTGATCATACTGGTGTGGTTGATTTTGGGACGGATGCACAAAGTTCACCTGTGCATTGTTTTGCATTGGTGGGTTATGTGCTTGGGACTGAGCATACTACTGTCCCATATTTGCACCTGGCTGTTGAGGGGGAGTTCTTCTATCAATTTTTCTTCCCGCGTATTGGGTCCCCTCGGCCGGAGGGTAAGGTCCTCCTTGGTGATATGCTGGCACCCTATTAGTCAAATTTTGCTGCTGCATATGATGACTTTGAAATCCAGGTTGAGACATGTCCTGGGTTGACCCATGTGTGTAACTGAGATTTTGAGTACTTCTGCCTAGGTACCCTTGGGTCATCAACCCAATAAGTCTGTCTCCAGAGTTAGACACGCCTGGAAATTCTTGATAAGATTGCAGACTCAGGGCATTAGGCAGGATATTGTATATGTATCCTGATTGCGTATAAATCAGTTCAAGTTGTTGGGATTTACTGATTGCGTCCTATTTGAATGTGGGGTTATGTTGTGCCACATCCTTTGAAATCTCTGTCATCAGAGTTTTCAAGAATAAATCTAAAAGGACTTGGTCATTGAGTTGAGCTTTGCATAAGCTATAACGCCATCTCCACTTGTGGAGATGTTCAGAAATGTAGGTAGAGGGAGATTGTCTGAAATGAGTCAGTATTTCCATTCCCGAATCATGGTGAATGGGTAACTGAAAGTAATTGAGGAATGCAGTAGCGAGGGCACTAAAGGTTCTATGTGAAGCAGGGGTTTTCTCAACATACCATTTTGCGGCCACTCCCATGAGAGTGCATTGAAACAGCCTCAATCGAATAATATCGTCAATGATGCTATTCGATGAGAACCACAGGTGAAAGGTCATTATATGATTCCCTGGGTCTTCCGCTTGCTTGCCCTAAAACTTTGGTATGTCTGAAGGGAACTTCATGGGCATGGGAGGCCAATTGGGGTCGTGTGCGATGGGGTCATTGGTGAGCTTGGTTAAATCCAGTAGATTTAACGTTGCTAAGAAGGGTGACTGAGAGGTTGACGCCATGGCAACGTGTGAAGACACGAAGTTCTAGCTAGAATGGGAGTTAGTCTGTGATGTACCCAGTTGTGAATTCAGTTGGCTTCCCGTATGGGATGCACTTTTCTGCCCCCTAGGGGATGAGGGGGGAGTGATGTGTGGTGTGG
Organism: Pinus albicaulis; assembly: GCA_034641835.2. Lineage (NCBI taxonomy): Eukaryota > Viridiplantae > Streptophyta > Pinopsida > Pinales > Pinaceae > Pinus > Pinus albicaulis. The sequence continues at coordinate 174,904,217 of CM076578.1, forward strand.
TGTTGGGAGACCAGCTAGGGTTCCCAACTAAGGTTGCTCCAAGAAAGGAGGAACCAACTACTGAGGCAACATTTCGTCTTTGATGCCTAAACGACGAAAGACCTAGAACCCCTCCCGTTAACCGGGGGAGGTCAAAAAGATGCCTAGATCGACGAGGTTCCATTGGAACCATTTGAGGGTCGTTCAGTTTAGGTTTTGGAATTTTTTTTTGAGGGGATTGAGTCTTTGATCATGACAAATTTATGGCCACATACATAAAATAAAGAAAAAATAGAAATGATTTTTCCTTAATTTAATCTATGTGATCAATCAAGCAAAAAAAGGTTTTGTTTGTTTACACGTGATACTAAAAAATCCTAGAAGATCTAATAAAGTCCTCACACTCTCAAAAGTAACTGGGCCTTGAGAGGATTTCTTGCGAGTGCTGGCACAACGTCCCGAAAGAACTGGCAACGCCCCCAGTCAGCCGAAGATAATCAACCAAGGTAAGGGTAGAGGGTCTGGCGCTTCGCTGCACCGTCACCTATAGGGTAAAGGATGCCCTAGTCTTGGCCGCTAAGAACCACCATCCCAAGTGAGCGTTCGAGTCTTGGGCTTCTTGGTAGTCAGCGAACAATACCGAGTATCAGACGGGTTAGGTAGCCCCAACTGATACCGCATGCACTGCGCCTAAGCTTAACCCCCTCTAAATCGGGTCTCTATCGCGCTTGAGTTTTCTTTTCCGTGGGCTGATAGGTGGATTTTAAGCTCTCTAAAAATGCAACTTCTATGTTTCAAATGTGAAGCGTGATCAAGGCAGCTTATTGGATTCCTACCCCCTTGATCCTAACTTAAACTATAATTTCTCTTGTGGCCCCTATGGGGATAATTTAGTGCGTTTGTTTAAGTTATTTTTAGGTGGCTTTCTTTTCTTAGTGGGTGAATGTGTGTGAGCATATGGTGAACAATCTCATAATTTGAACATATGGATATCGATGATCCTTTACAAAAGTCCCCTAGTTAAACTATGTGATGTTGTTCCTTGCTCAAATAAAAATCATTTGCGGATAATGGGCCGCTTCCAAAACCTCCTAATTAGTATGTGAGTGACTAAAGGGAGATGGCGAATCACAAATGTAGTGTGTTCATATGCTTGTCTAGGGTCACCCAATGGTGGAAAGACAAAAAAGATTACTTTCTCTAGCTTGCGATTCAATCCTAGTCCCGCAATTTCCTAAATGCAAAAATTGAAATTTAAAATAAAAAATTTCTACACTAGCTTATGCATGTGTGGTCATGGGCCACTTACTTGGACTAGTTAAACTAAGTGTGCATACCAAAATTTTCAAAAAACATAAACTGTTTGGAAAGCAATGATTAATTTCCCCCCTACTTAAACTATGTGAACACTTTTTTCAAAAATTCAACTTAAATGAAAACTAACTAAATGCCTACAAAAAGCAGCAAAAATAAGTTTTCAGAAGTTGTGGGGTATCAACATAGGTGTTGGAAAATACATTAGGGGCTGCTCAACACACTTGCAAGCAGAAAAATGCAACAGATAGGGAGAAAAAATATCTCTGCAAATTGCATGCAAAACCCTCTGATAGGTGCGCCTTCCTGCACGCAGGTTACCTCTGAACGTGCACACTACACATCTATGTGAAAAAACAATGTGCAAAATTCCTGCAAGTAAAAAAAATTAGAAGCTGCCTTCTTCAGTCTGTCACTTCAGTGAGTCTAGGGACTACAATATGGGTCAGAGGACTGTCAGCTCCACTCCAGCATAGACTAAGGGTCTCCTGAAAACAATGGCACAACCACATAAACTTGAAACACGTCAGTCGAGTCGCCAATCCTGTTGTGGTGGATTTGACACATGGGTGTATGAAATCGCACGCGTTTAGAGAATGTGGTCTTTTCTATAAACCATAAGTAACAGGAAGTATCTGGGGGGAGCTCAGAAGTATGGAACTTAAATGAAGTAATACACTAAAGTATGCTCTGTTAAAAATCTAAAACTAAAAACGCAAAAAGAAGCTATATAGAGAGTTCCAAACAGTAACAAGGTAAACAACGGCTCGATGGCCTTCTTCTTATTGAATGCTTGGAATGAAAACAAAAATCTTACCCACTTCCCAAAGGGCCTAGGTAGAGGCTCTAGGACCCGATGCAAGGATGTTTGTCCTTCAAGTTCTGCCTTTTGACGCAGTTTAACTTTCTCTCTTTGCTGTAATGGGCTAAGATTGTTGGGTGGCCAACAATCAAGTCCTCTTCTTCAGCTCCTGCTCCTTGGTTCACATAAGACACTGGTGTTGCTTGGTCAAATTTGGCCAGCATAGCTTTGTGATCACATATTGTTCATCTCTTTAAGGGTTTATGTAGGTGAGCTTTCAAACCTCCTTCCCTCCCTTGGTACATGGTGGATGGTGACCCAAGGGAGGGGAAATATTCTATTGTGGGCTGAAATATGCTTTTGTGTGCTCACATAAGGCCTAAGGAGGCACTGGTGTTGTCCTTAGGCGGCTTTCACATAAGGAGAAATTGTCCTTAGCTTGCTTGTGGTCCTGGAAAGTGACTTTTTTCCACTTCCAGAAATGCGCGCTTATCGGGCTCTAGTGCGTGCAGAAGGTGCTCTTTTCGAAGGGAAAAGCGCGCATTCGAGCATTTATGACTAGTTTAATCTTGAATTTCTCAAAACCTTAGAGATTTTTGATTCCATAATGTATCCCTGTCCTGTAAATCCTTAGGCTCGACATTAATTGATGTCGTTTCCTGTTGTACAATTTTCCAGTGTTAACAAGCGCTTATCCTCTTGAACTTGCAAATTGCGATATGCGATTGGGTCCCACCAAGATCGCGAATCACATTTCGGCGTTCATAACATATTCTTTAGTGCTTATCCTCCTGAACTTGCGAATTGTGATATGCAATTGGGTCCCATAGCCGAACTTCAATTCCTTTAGATTTTAGCTTTGAGCTACATTATGTCCAGTTCATTATCGCACTTCGCAGTTCGATGCCCCAACATAATTCTTTAGCGCTTATCCTTATGAACTTGCGAATAGCGATATGTGATTGGGTCCCACCAATATCACATCGGGAAGTCTATACGATTCAGAAATTGAGTTATGAATGGAATGTTTGCGAACTTGCGATGCGAAAAGGCAAGGAAGAGGTCAATGGGATAAAGGTTGCGGGTAGAATTTATGATGCGATATATTGTAATCACAAGATTTTAAATTATCGCAAATCACAAAATCGGGGATCGGGGAAATGAGGTAAGTCATAGCATTTGTGATATGCGATAGCGATGCTAACGGGGCAGGGAAATGGGTCCCATTTGTTATCACAATTAGGAGTTATAAGTGGCAAACGTGAATGTGAAAAGGTCAGAAAAGTGCGAAGTTGTGATGTGATGAAAATGTAAAGGGTTAGGGGGATAATGGTTTGTTGTGGTTTATATCAATATCAACGGCCTAATGTGGGGAGGGGGTAGAGCTGAAATGGAGGCGTTGGGACTAGTATAAGACTTAGGAAAAAATGGAAATCATTGTTTTAGGGATTTTTAGGAACAAACAGAATTAGTATCTACGAGACTTAGGATAAAAGCTAAGGCATAGGGTATGCCTTAATAATTTTGAATGCAGTTTTAATTCTAACCTTTGGAGCATAACCCTGTTCCAATACTTGGAGCATAAACACTCTTTACTCTGGATCTTCTTCTTCGACCATAGGAAACAAAAATGCAATTTTTAGGCTGTACATTGTAGAATAAACTTTACATTTTCCTTTCCTTATTTTTCCCTATCCTTTCTACCTACTGACACTACAAATGTAGCATTTTTCTTCTTTGGTAGAGTGCATTTAGACTTGCAGACCCTGAAACATTTCTTTTTTGGAATTCTAACCTAACCCCTATCCCTTATTTCTCTTATTGGTTCAGATTAAGTTGTTGAACCCCTGTCAATTTCTATCTATCTAATTATAAGCCAAGATTAAACAGTTTGACAAATTTTCATTCTCTAACCTATCAGCAAAAATTCAAAATTGTACAATCATGCTTAAACTGTATGATTGAACAAACTTTTCTCAAGAGTAGTGGCATTTTGATTTGCAACACTTTCAGAACTATTCATTTTTTGTGGGGTCTTCTTTTCCCCTTTTTTACAACCTCTTTTTCTTCTTTTTTGTTTCTTTTTCTATTATTTGGAAATGTTTTGAGCATTGATATATATATATATATATATATATATATATGAAAATTTGCAAGGAAAAAATATTTAGTCACCTTGTGATACTGTAAATTACAGGATTCTAATAGGGCCCACTGTATTGTTTTTCCTGTTGAAGGTGGTATAATTGATTGTTTTAAGCTTAGAAATAGAGGGGACAAGGTTCCGGCGACGTAAATCCATAATACAAAACCCATGAAGACGAGGGTGCAAACTAAAAACACAGAGCAGACTCAACGAACTGAGGCTCCCATCTCCCACCCGATGACTTCTAAGACCATATTTTGAGACAGAGGGATGATCCCACAACCCTACAGAGAATATTTTCTTTGACCGAAGAAATGTGAAACAGAATGAGGGATTAGGCCATCACAAACACAGTTACCCGACTGGTCATGCATGGCCATTCTTGCTATCTTGTAAGCCTGAGATGCAGAAGCCCTCATACCTTTAGTACTATCCAACATTATAGAATTATACACCACACACAGAGCGAAATCAGGACTTTCAATTGTATGACAGGGGGTTCGAAAATGAGGATTGACCATAGGGGCCAGGCAGAACATAATGATTAAAGCGTTCAACAAACGGCTTAAACAGAGGAGAATAAAAGAAGAAAACTGTAAATACCTTTGGCTATGGGCCATGCAACCAACAAAACCTAACTCCAAACTATACCAGAAACCATAATTGAACACACATCCATATTGATGAATTGCATGCAGACTCTTTATAATTTGATTGCCTCCTTCAAAATTAGGACAGGGAATAGAAGCACACAAATTGCACCATGGATTATCAATCCTGAGAACAACTGTGCTACCAACCAAAAAAATAACCTCTATTTTCATGGTAAGGATATTCAAGACGTACTAGGTAACCAAGAGGCATCGTAAATCCTCAACCTTCTTCCTCACTGCTCCTTCTTCGAGTTTCCCCCCGAGAACATTGCTCGCCTTCCGACGCGTGACTTTCTTTAACCCTCGTTGTCGTCGACTCTGTTTCCCAAGTTGGTATGACAACATTATTTGGATCCCTGCATACTCGTCGGCAACCATAATGATCCGTTGAGTGATCGTACCACCTACCATTATACTGTCGCCCTTATACTCGAGCGACCATGTGATGCACGCCGCTGCGTGACACTGCATGTCTCCCTTCTCCCTCCAAGTGGCACCACGATCCAAGAATTTTGAAATAAATAATTATTAATTTAGAATAGTTTATATAATAACCATTAATTTAGAATAGTGTCTATATTTATATAGAGAGTAGAATTATGAGAAAAAAACTTTCGGTAAAAATCACATCCAAATAAATTTGGTCAACACATTTCGAACCAACAAGTCTGGTTCATCATCAGGACTAGATGAAAAAATTTGATCAGGAAACCCAATTAAATAGATAAGAAAAGCGTCAACTAGCCATTGTAAAATAACGGCTAGTTTGACTAAATCAAGGTCAAAAAATCGTAAAATCAAAAAATATATAAATTAATAATTTCTTTTATTAAAAGATTAATGTTAATAATTTTAATATTATTTAATTTTAATTTTAATAAAATAAGAATTAATCAATATATTCTAGAAGATTAAAAATATTTAATATAATAAATATATTTATTTCTATTATTAGAATAATAATTAAAATATTAAAATATTTAATGTGTTTTATTTCTATTTTTATTTATTTTAATAAGGGATTAAATTGTTAAAAAAAAAAAATATTAAAATATTAAATAATAATAATAATAATAATAATAAAAATAATATAAATTTGTAGAAATTCTTTCGGTAGTAATCACATGCAAAAGAACGAGGTCGACGCGTTTCGAACCAACTAGTGTGGTTCATCATCAGGACTATGTGAGAGATCAGAGCTAGTCATTAAGTATAAATAGATGAAGAAATGACTCAACTAGCCGTTAGGATAACGGCTAGTTTGACTTTGAAAAAGTAAATATTCCATTATTTATTTATAAAACCTTTAATATATTAATATAATGGTAAGTAATTTAACAAATCGTGGTGTATATATGTAAATTTTTGTAAATTTTGATCAAATTATATAATAATTAATTATTATTATTAATTAATAAATATAATTAATACTTATTATAACACACCATCATCAAATAGTCAAACAAAGAGTCAGAATAAATAAATAAATAAAATAATTAAATAAATAAATAAATAAATAAATAAATAAAAATAACAAAAAATAAATATATAAAAACAAAAATATAAATTAATAAATAATGAAAATAAATAAAAATATTTTATTAATTAAATAATTAATATTATTATTATTATTATTTTTATTTATTTTAATTTAATTTAATTTATTTATTTATTATTATTATTATTATTATTTATTTATTTATTTTTATTTATTTATTATTATTTATTTATTTTTATTTATTTATTTATTTTTATTTATTTATTTTATTTTAATGACTGGATCTGATCTCTCACATAGTCCCGATGATGAACCACACTGGTTGGTTCGAAACGCGTCGACCTGGTTCTTTTGCATGTGATTACTACCAAAAGAATTTCTACAAATTTATATTATGGATCACAGAAGCTTAGATTCCAAAAATAAAAATAATAATTTATTTTTAATAAAATAGATTTATTAAATTCTTATTTATTTATTTAATTAATATTTATTTATTTATTTTATTATTATTATTATTATTATTTTTTCAAGGATAAATAATTTTTTTTATAAAATGAATATAATAAATTTGATTTAAAAAAAAAATATAAAAAATAAACCTAAGAATGAAGAGCAAGAATCCAACATCTGCTAACCATCCACCCGTCGTCTCTGTTGAGGTTAACTGGTCTCTTTTCTATTTCTAAGGCTTCTCTCAACTTGCGGTGGTGGAAATGGTCAATCTTTGCAATAACCTTAGCATCTTCAATGCAAATGTGATGATTGGTCTTCTCAGCATGCTCTACTAGGGCCGAAGAATGAGATCTATTATGCTTAAGGTCAGCGACATGCTCCTAAATTCTTTGATTAATTGACCGACCCGTTTCACCAATGTAAGGGGTCCCACACGAGCACGAAATCAAATAAACATCCTTACCATCCTTAGGGCAAATCGGGTCCTTAACAGATCTAAGGGAACTTCGAATAGTGCGGGAAAGTTTGAAAGTTGAGAAAATATTAAATTTCTTTAAGATCCTGGCAATTTTATCCGTTGTATCTTGGATAAACCCAAGTTGAACTCCAAATAACCGATAGCAAGAATCCTTCTTATCTCTAGACCCTTTTCAACTTTTTGAAAAGCTTTGAAACAGTGACTCATACCATAACCATTTTTATTAAAAACCTTAAGTAGATTTGCCTTTTCACCAATATTAAGCTCCGCTGTTTTGGTGTGGTGTGTTTAAACGCTTATTATTGCCCACGGCTTTCCCCGGAAGTAAAGTTAAAGTTTTCCTTTTTCAATATTTCTGACGTTAAGGAATTTATCGGTTGCAGCTGCACGTGAACTACAAAAGGAGGTAGGTTGACTCCCGTCTTACGCAATAGCACAGCGTAGCAGTTATTACACGTTTGGGTGGCGTCAATTCATTACAGAAAATTCTTTGGTGTCAGCACGTAAGTTGACCAGTGTTCCGCAGATTTCGTAAGATCAATATCGTGTAACCAAATTACGATAATCGACCTCATATTTGTGATTGTCTCGTTTTCTGTGCCTCATGGAAAGGAAAACCCTAAATCCCACCAAATCAATTGAAACCCTAACTTTGTATTTTGCCTGTTTGCAGGGAGATAGTGTGCGCTTTCTATGTATCTTTGTTGCAGACCGCGGCAAAAGTGAAGATATAGGACTGTACATCACGTAAAGTAGCACTTAAAAGTCATATTCTATTTCTTCTGTTGAAGAGACTGGACGCCATTTGTACAGCAAGTGTGTTTACAAAGAGGGAAAATGACAGCACATTGATCTGTAATCAGCGTACTGTTAACACTTTTTAAAATTTCATGGAGGTATTGAGTTTTTGGGTTCTATGAATGGACGTGTCTACCGAGCCCGCGTTTTGGCCTGGACGGCAGAAATCCGCCGGAATCCGGTCAACTAAATTTGCAAAAATCAGGTAGTTGCAGTGCTTGGAATCCATTTTTGACAGTGGAAATGGATTCAGCACTATCAAAAACCCCTGGGGCACTCAAAATACTAATGTTTAACAACTATAAACAAGTTTCTAGGCAAATCTTTGCCGGATTTTCTGAAAATCGTTCCCGGATTTTGGGTCAAAACGCGGGCTCTTTAGACTACGGTTCTATGAATAGTATGATGGGTTTCTGATTGTTGCTATTTTTGAATCAACTGGATCTTCACCAGTCATTGCATTCGTGGAGTGCAGATTAGCCATTTCATATATATCCATTCCATATATGAAATGTATGAATAGGAGTTGTATAGCTTGTACTGCAGTTTTTTTATGTGAATCTGGTAAAAAATTTCAAAAAATTCAATAGTTAGAGTGTTTAAATTGCATTTTATCAAAAACACTTAAAATACTAAAATTTAACAACTGTAAACAAATTTCTAATAAATCTTTTACATAAAATTTCAAAATCGTACCAAAATTTCTAAATTATTCTGTAAATTTTTTAAAATACAACTATACGAATATATATACATGGGCATGCGGTTACCCTAATTTGGACCTATCATGTTCCAAGCCTCATGGCTAGTCCGAGAAATTTTCTCCTCATTACAACACTTATCGAAGGTTTGTCAGAGGAGTTTTAAGTTTCATTGTCCGAATGGATTTCAGTGAATATGGGTTAACTGAAAATGTTATCGGCAGAGAATTTACTGAAAATGTATAACTGAAGTTTATACAATGTTTTGATTGGTTTTCATGTTCTATCATTGTCATTGTATTAAATACATCTATATATACATAGTTCAACATATGGTGTATACATGGTTCAATATATGGTATGAAAGAGAATTTCAGTATTTTAACACTTCTTAATATATTAAAAAATTATTATTAAAACGGTAAAGTTTTTTTTTTTTTTTTAATATATTTATTAAATTAAATTTATTATATTGCAACTTTTTTTTACTTTATTATAGATGTTTTTAATAATTAAAATATTTGAATAAATTTTGTTATCATATTATAGATTAATATCACAACAATATTTTGTAAAAATTAAATATATAATATCTACTTAATAATTAAAAAAAAATAAAAAAAAAATTAACAAAAAATATTAAAATTATAAAGTTGTATGATTCCACTAGAACATGATATAGTGAAATAACTCTCAAAATCTAGTTAGAACATGCTATAGTGAAATGACTCAAAATCTAGTTAGAACTTAAAAAACCATCACGGAAGACACAAAGGCTCTTCAAGTGAAATGAAGTATTTGGTTGACCCGAAACTACTCATTATTCCACGATACCTTTAGGACAAGGAGATTTATAGATCCATTCTTTAAGTTTCTATTAAGACAAAACCTAATGAATAAATAGTGTGGACAAAACTTAATGAATAAATTGTGTGGATGTATCATTGTTTCAATCAACTAATATGGTTTATTTTTAGGTTAAAAAATTTATGGACTTTATTGAATAAATAGTGTGGATGTATCATTGTCTGAAATTAGTAGCTAAAAAACTAAGTCACTGAAAAAGGCTATGGATTTTAATGAATAAATAGTGTGGATGCATTATTGCTTCGAATTAGTCTCTGAAAAATTAAGTTACTGAAAAACTAGCTGTTAGTTTAACTAGTTATTTAAAAAATTAATAAATATTATAAAAAGATTAAAGATTAAAATTAATTGAATCCTTTAATTTAAATTTTTTTAATCTTTTTATAATTTTTATTAATTTATTAAATAACTAATTAAATTAACCACTAGTTTTCAAATGGCTAGTTTTTTAGAGACTAATTCCCAGTAATAATGCATCCATACTATTTATTCATTAAGATCCATGGACTTACAGTAATAATGAATCCACACTATTTATTCAGTAACACTATTTATTCATTAGGATCCATGAAATTCGAGGCAATGATGCATCCACACTATTTATTCATTAAGATCCATGAGCTTTTTCACCTTATTTGAGGATAAACCACATTAGTTGATGAACCACAAGTTGATTGAAAATACCTACCAAATCTTAATAATATAATTAATCCTAAAAACATCTCATATATATTTTGTATATTTAATTATCAAACAAAATATACATCATAATTGCAGGCCTAAGCTTGGTCAAAACCAGGTTGAGAAACCTATGAAACTCCACGTGGTGACCATGCAGCAATACATCATGCCACCCATTTACTTTTAAAAATTAACCACCCCAGATCACCTTTAAAACCCCGCTGCCAGAGGCTAGCATAAAACCATTTTGCAGTCTCGCCATTATAATGTACTATTGAAATAGACATTCCCTGGACTTTCGTTGTGAGCTGTGCAGGAAAGGCAACCTTGGGAGGGGCAGTAGGCCTTCTCCATATATTCGATAAACATTCTTGTTCCTTCTCTTTCGGAACAGGATTGGCGTTTAACAAAGTTAAAATGAATAGCTGGTTTTAAAGTTCACTTTATAAGGGAAATTAAAATTGCATATTTAAGCTTACTCTTTAGTAAAGATCAATTGGATAACGAGAGTGTTTTTAATGGAAAAGTGCACAATTTTACCTCTTCATGATATTAAAAAGCCACTAACTTCTTCTCTTACCACTTTTTACTTATGTTTTCAAGGAGTACAAGCAAGAGGTTTATAGACTCCCAGAATCTTAAGTGGAAATTGATCAGGAACGGTCAAGATCATTCCTAAAGTATTTTCAAAATATTTTGGTTATAAATCCAATTCGTATTTTAAAATGTAAAAAAAAAAAATCGTAGAAAATACAATAAATATAAAATTAAACAAAGTAAATGATAAAGTGAAGGAAAGTACATCATATTTATATGAAAAATCTAACAATTGGAAAAATCAAAAGAAAAAGAATAGTAGTTTTATTTAATAAACAATAGATATAAATATATCTATTCACTTTTAAATTACACCTTAGTTTAAGGTTTCCAAGCCATTTTAAGGTTTTCTAGCCATAAATAGACTTTCTTACCATACCATACACAATTACTTTGAAGTATCAATACCAAGAGCAATCATAACTCATCCTCCATAAGCAAAATATTATATGTGTGTGTAAATGTGAGATTTTGATTTGATCTCGTCTCACATAACACAACATAAGTGTTATCATTGAAAAATCAAGCACTCAAATGCATTGGTGAGTGCATTCAAAATTGAATAATGGCTTGTGCAAATGCACCAGTGAGTATTGGAACATGTCAAAAATCAAGAAAAAACTAAAGGTTCCTACAATTGTCATTTAAAAAATCAACCCTAACAAAGTCACCTAACCAGTTTTGCATGGATCACTATGTTTATTTCTTGATAGTTGCATAGATCAATAGAAGTGACATCTTAGTAATTTGTGGGCCTAAATCGCATTAAATGAGCAACCACCAAGTGAAAGGAAAATTTCATGGAGCTAAGTTTGGACCCACTACACTAATGAAGTGGATTTAAGGAGCCTCCAAAGGACTCCTTTTATCTCCCACTAGCTCACTCAAAGATCAAATCTTATCAATGAGCCAAGTGGATGCAATACATGAGCTTGAGGATATAAATATCACGTCATTTGGGACCATTAGAAAAAGTAAGTCCAAAGCAAGGTTATGCTTCTAAATGGTCTCACAATTGACATAACTTTGTTTCATAGAGCTCATCATTAGAGAGCTCTCAAGGAGCTTGGAAAAGAATAATTCTTGCAAAGAGAGGGAGAAAAGGGGCCTTCCATTAGGAGATTCATAGACTCCATTTCCCTCTCAAATCCGTTTAGTCTGTCTAAGATAATGTTGTAGCTATTTTCATCAAGAAATAAAGAGATTTCTTACTTCCCTACCTCCATTTTTATTTTTCTTAGCTTTAACATTGTAACTCAAGATCTTATTTAGATATAGTTTCTTATCTTTTATGTTTTTGTTTTTTTGTGTTTTAACTACTTGTTTTTTGGTTCCATAAAGGGAGAAACAACCTTCTAATATAGTTGATTTTGGGACACCCTTTCCCCAAAAGCCACACAAAAAATTGGTGAGTCCACTTTCTTTTCTCAATCATTTCCATCATTTGGAGGCTCTCTTCTCATTTCAATTCCATTGTTCTTTTTTTGTGTTTTTCCATCAAAGCCATTTTATCGCTCTTCTTGGCCTATACATGTTGGAAATCAATTTTTTTCTTTTCTGGGCTAGTTCACACAAATATTGAAGAAACAATGTTAGTTCTTCCCCCATGGTTATCGATAGAATACCCACACAGGTTTACATAGTTTCAAATCATTATAGTTTTTTCCTTTTCCTGAGTTGGGTAGAAAACATTTATAATCTCGCCCCACTCCTACACATTTCGACAAGTTAATTAGGTTACATTCATTTAAATTAACAATTAATGTAGTACCATTGATTTCTTTTTTGATGTGTACAACCATTATTTTCTTGCTTATATCAATGTAGAATGGGGACTAGAATTGGCTCACTTCCTTCTTGAATATTCTCTTTTCCTTGCAATCATAATAAATATAAGGGAATTAGAAAAACTTTGAAGGTCATTTTCATCTCTCTTTAGGTTTAGAGGTTAAAGAAAATATTTTAATAGGATGAAAATAGGCATCCCATTATATGCACTTATTTTCTTTCTTGCAATGTACAACACACATAGCATAATTAGATTAGAAAGTAACAAATCCCACGATCTACATCTCTACAATCTGATAAACATTTGTGATGTTCGCCTGAAATTTGTGATGTTCACTTGATACCTTGTAGCCACTACATTCCAAACAGAAAAAATTTCTTTATCTCTTGCTTGATAAGCATGATTTTCCCCTTGCACTCATTAGTGATACGGGGGAATCAAAACATTATGTCTAGATTGTTTGAAATTCATCATTTTTAAAACCTGAAGTTCAAATGAGTCTTGGGCCATCCACCTAAAATATGAGCCACTTAAAAGACGCCTAACTTAACCATATTAATTCTCCCTATCATGGGGTCACAAAATAAATTATAATCTAAATCCATGAAGGAGAAAGTCTTAGACTAATTATTATCAAGGGCCTCCTTGATTCTATTGGTTCTTGGTATGGGGCTTTCGATCTGCAGTTGATACTTAGAAGAGCTTAAATAATTTCACCTGCACTAAACATATGTAGCTTAGTAGCAAAAGGTTAGAGTATATTACCAAAAGTGGCAGGTGTGAGACCACTTGCACTTAGAGGTGGTTTTGAAAAAATGTTGGAAATTCTGTTAGTTTCTTTGAGACATGGCCTAGTACCCCCTTTTATAACCCTTCTTTCACTTTCACTATTTTTCTTCCGGTGGCTTGAGATCCCATTGTCAAAAAAATTTGGAAGGGAAAATTACTTTTTGAGTGCAAGAATGTTATCCATTTTAGGATTTCATGTCCAAATCCCTCATCAAAACATGGATCGTTTCACAGATTAAAAAATCATTAAGGTAAGTAACCCTTCGTATTTTTCTTTTCTCTATGTGTTGATACAATGGTTTACATACTTGATATCCCACTCATCATCTATCCATCTCCTTGAGCACCATAGGGGTCCACTTTTTACCCCATTTCTTTTGTCACCTTCAAGGCCTCCTACCTTCAATAGGAAGAGTGTAGGGTCTTGTAGCTTTTTATACTCAACATTACCATCAAAAGTCACCACCTTATCGCACTTTTCTATGCTCATCCACAGTATGTGCTACTTTTTTAGGAACCACACTACCTTAAAGTACACTTTCATCTCGCACAGGTTGCACAATCATGGCCATTCCTACAAGTAACCTCCTTTATTTTACTTCACCGAATCTTCCTTATCTTTTGAAGTTAAAAATTGATCCTATAACTCATAATGTTAGATAACTAGCCATGGACATGAAAATACCTTCAAACATGGCTAAGTTTGATGGAAAACTTGGGGAAGATATTGCAAACAATCTGATCACTTTTCATTTATGAAGTTCTTCAAACATCATCATAACTTAATTTGACTAAAGCTCTTTCAATGGACCTTCATTGGCCCCTCAGTTAAATGGTAGGTCAATGAGAGGTAGGATCCCATAATAAGTTTGGATCCGTAGCCAAGTTGTTCCCCACATTTTTCCAACTCACTATTCATCATGAGTGTGACAACCCTAGGTAGTTCCCTTTTATTGTAAATATATTTTTGTTAAAATTAAAATGACTGAATTTGGGAAATGAATTCCAGAGTTTGAGGAGAGATATTTTCTTGAGGAGGCTAGGTTAACACTATTGTCGAATTTCTTGCTTTAGTGAAATGGTTGCACAATAAATTCTACTGGAAAAGGGATATCTAAGAACCATACGAGCTCCCTAGAAACATATACACGAGAGAGTGTGAGAATTAAATGGAAATATGACTACATCGACATAATGACATGGGAAATGAAGAGATTATTCCCATGTAACTAGAAATGGTGGAGATAACCTTGGCGGGAGAAATTAATGAAAAAGAGAATTACCTTTGTGCACAATGGAAGAGGAAAGCACATCAATGCATGATAAGACATGCCAACATTTCTGTGCACTAGGAAAGGGAAAACATTGGAATTAGAGGTTGTGAATATAATTAGTTAAGAGATAAGTGATGGGAGTCGAGCAATTTTATATTTTTTGGTGTTGTGCTACTTGGTTAAGTTCTCTTATGATATGTTTTTCCTAGACTTGAAACAAACTTCATTATTGTAGATAGAGTTTGCTTTGTGGTAGATCAATTGATGAAAACACTTTGTGTGGCTTCCTGCCTCAGAATTTATAGAGAAGTGGCTTGAATTGAGGTTGATGAAAGTACTGTAATTAGCTTGCCAAGGTCTTAATAACCCACTAGAAAGCTTGCAGATTGATGAACCTATTGTCGAGGAAGTGGAAAAATTTAGGTACTTGTGATGTTGTTGAACCACTGGGTGTTTCCTTGGGGATGAAGCACCGGTGATTTTATAATATGGAGAACTACTTGGAAGAGTGATTTCCATATTCCCTTGGTAGCCTGTCTACTAATAAATCTTCTCGAAAGTTTAAAGAACTCTCCTCTTTGTATATTTCTATAAGTATTTATGCTATGAAGTACCTTAGAGTTAAAGTTGACTAAGCTAGAAATATCTATTATGCAACAACTGGGAGATGTTCATAAAACCTAAGGGAAGTGAATTCCTTCTCTTTGTCTTAGCTTCTGACTGGTTGGAGGGTAAAGGTGGGTTACCTTTGGAGGCCATGTTTTAGTTAGAATTATTGATTTTTAAAATTTAGGCACTCCTCCTTAAATTCTCAAATCTGGCTCGGGGGTGACTACTGCAAGAAATGATTGGTTACAATCTGTCTAAGGTTGGGTGATTCGAATTTATGCAAGAACGCAAAAGAATACAAAAATAACCATAAACATAGAGATGCAGCGGAAATAAGGCTTCATTTCATTAATATCAAATAACAAAAATATGCTTACAAACATAATAGAAATAAAATAGCTAGGGTGCTAGTAGTGAATCTCTGAGAAGAGATGTGGTGGCTACAGACCTCTGAACTGTGTTACAATGAGGCTTGAGGGCCTATTTATTATGGAGAAACAATGGAGAACTCTAAACGTCCAAAAACCTAACCCTAGGAGATGAAGCGCCAAAACTATGGGCCCAGTTTGGGTAAATTGGTGTTTCAACTTCTCGGGGACGTAACTTCGACATACTATCTTCGTTTGATGCACATGATACATCGTTAGAAATATCTATCTGAGGAATAAAACTATCGCCATGAATATCAATTCCAAAATGGAATCATATTTTCAAGAAAAACGATGACCAAAAAACGCCGTTTAGGGCCTCAAAATAGCTTAGGAAGTTCAGGACCCGAAAAACTTCTAAAAATAGTAAGTTGTGAAAAACTGAAAGAGACAATGGTGGGGCCCCAAGTGGAATAGGCGGGTGGCCACCAATATCCACCTGGATCCTTCCTCCCCCCTTAGGAAGCAATGGTCCCCATTGCGTTGAGTTCCTCCATGAGATGAGGAAACTTTTGCTGAATTTGGTCCCTAGTGAACCACTTGCCTTGGTGCAGGAGTTGGCCAGCTTTGACAACCTAATATAGTTGGATATTCTGTTGGTGAGTGTTCTTACTTTGCATGTCCATGATACAGTATGTGGTGGCTTATTCCATGTAGTCTGGGTTTAACTCTTTTGGTGTGAGTTCTTCTGCAATGTCAAAGGTGTCTAATAGAGGTGGGAAGTATGGACGAAGGCGGTCTACATTGAATACTGGGTGCAGACCAAAGAATGGTGGAATACTGAGCTCGAAGGAATTGTTCCCTACAGCCTTGGTGATGGTGTATGACCCATATCAGAGTGGGCTAAGCTTGCGGTGGGGTCCAGTGAGGCGCTCCTTCTACAAATGTAGCCACACTTTTTTGCCCACCTGGAAGTTGTGTGGCACCCGATGTTGATCATGTCGTTTCTTGTACTTAGCATTGGCTCTGTCCAATATGTCATGAACCTGTTGGCGGATGTGTTGAATGCACTCGATGAAGTTGTTTTCTTTGTTAGCTTCAGACTAGACATGAGCCGAATCGGCCTGAGTAGTCACAAATGGGATGGCTAAATCAATGGGACATAGTGGCTGGAATCCCAAGCCCACCTAAAAGGGGCTGTGGCCAGTTGAGCTGTGGAGAGCCTAGTTATAACTGTGTTGTACATAGGGGAGGCTCTCATCCCATGTGCGTGGATGCTTTGAATTGTACATGCGTAGAATGTGTACAATCATCCTGTTGACGACCTCTCTCTGGCCATCAGTTTGGGGATGGAAAGCTGTGGACTTGGTGAGCTTGGTGTCAAACATTGACCAAAGGCTGGACCAAAATGTGCTGAGGAACCTGTTGTCGCGATCTGATATGATAGACTGTGGGATCCCAAAGTGCACCCACACTCATTCAAAGAAGAGTTTAACAGTGGCTTCTGCTGTGATATTCTTCTTGCAGGCCGCCATAATGGCCATCTTTGAGAATCTATCGACGACCACGAAAACAAAGTCGTTTCCATGCTTAGTAGAAGGAAGGCCTGACATGTAATCCATCAAGATGGATTCCCAAGATCAACTAGGGGTAGGTAGCGGAGTATAGAGCCCTTGCTTCTTGATGGTTAGTTTGGCAATGGCGCAAGCAGTGCAGGATCTGATGTAGTTCTCGACATCTTGTCGAAGGTTCGACCAATATAAATACTTCTGCAGTACTGCCACTATTTTCTCGACCCCAAAATGCCCAACGACTCAAATTTAATGCGCTTCCCACATCATCTTGGCATGCTCGCTTGAAGGAACACAAAGGTGTCCTAGGTGACATAACAATGCATTTTGGAGGTGAAAATTTGGAACTTGCATACCCCCCAAGAGTGCGATGTATGTGTAGCTGAATTTTGGATCGCTCTTGTAGAGAAGTGGCCAATTAGAAGTCTCATGCCCATAAGAGTTGGGAACGGTGGTTATGCCACGATCGATGGTCAGCTGAGGTAGTTTGCAACATTATTGGTGCTACCCTTCTTGTACTTGATCTTCAAATGAAATTGTTGCAGATATGTAGACCAATTCTGATGGTGATCGTTCTGCAACTTCCCTTGTGTCTGTATGAACTATAGAGGTCGGTGGTCTGTGTGGATGATTGTCTCGTTCCCCAAAATGTAATGCTTCCATTATTGAAAAGCCTGCACAATGGAATACATTTCTTTGTCATAAGTGGGATACTTTCGAATTGTGTTGGACAATGTCTCACTGTGATATGCCACCGGATGCCCCTGTTGAGTAAGAAATTCCCCAATAGCATAGTCAGAGGCATCTGTCTCGATCTCAAATGGTTGTTGCAAGTCTGGTAATGTGAGCACTGGGGAAAAACAGAGGCGATGTTTCAATTCTACGAACGCCTTCTATTGAGATTCCGACCAAAATAATTTTTCTTTTGCTCCTCCCTTGGTGAATTGACTCAAGGGCCAAGTGATATGAGATAATCCTAAGACGAACCTACGGTAGAAATTAACAAGACCCAAAAAGCTGCGAAGCTCTATTAGGGTGGTTGGGGCTGGCCAATCCCGAATGACTTGGATCTTGGCTGGATCCACATGCATCCCCATTTTATCAATATTGTATCCCAGATATTGAACCTGGGCCATGCCAAAAGTGCACTTCTCCAAATTGGCACACAACTTGTGTTGTCGTAGTGTTTGGAGGACTTCTCGGATGTGGTGGAGGTGCTCTTCCCAAGTCTAGCTGAAGATCATAATGTCATCCAAGTATACCACTACAAATGAGTTGGTGAATGGATGCAAGATGTCATCCATCAACCTCATGAAGGTTGCGGGAGCGTTTGTCAACCCGAAAGGCATGACGAGCCATTCGAAAAGGCCCTCCTTGGCTTTGAAGGCAGTCTTCCACACATCAGAGGGTTCGATTGGTACCTGGTGATTCCCAGACTTCAAGTCGATCTTGCTGAAATATTTTTCCCCTTTGAGTTGGTCTAGAAGGTCATCAATCCATGGGATCGGGTACCTATTCTAGATAGTGATCTTGTTTAGCGCCCGATAGTCAATACAAAGTCTCCAAGTCCCATCCTTCTTCTATACCAACACGATCGGGCTCCCACAGGGCGATGAAATTGGTCGGATGTGACCTTTCTGCAGCAGCTCCTGAATCTCTTGATTTCATTATTCTCTAGAAAAGAGCACCTATAGATCGGTCCATTGGGTAGCGGCACACCTAGGGTCACGTCAATGGGGTGCTTGACCTGACAGTGTAGAGGCACCCCTGTGGGTGAGGTAAAGATGTCCCCGTACTCCTCCACAACCTTGTCCATTTGTTGTTGTCGTGCAGAGGAGCCATATCTAGAGGTCATGGCCACAGTCTTCTTCTTGCCCTGGGGGCAGATCATCAGGAAAGCAAATTTCCTAGTTTGGGAAATGAGCTTACTGCATTGTTTTGTAGTAACCAAAGATATAGTGGGAGGTGGTGGTACCTCTGGTATCCTATACAACTTATTTCCCAAAGTAATAATAATAGCACGAGGTCGGGACTCATACGCAACATGTCACTTCCACAAGTATGGTTGGCCTAATAATACATCCGAAACATAAATAGAAGTAATGTCACACAATACCTCATCCATGAAGGGCTTGATGCTATAGGGAAGGCGACACTGCTGGCTGACTCATAGATCCTATCCTTGGTGAGGCCACCTAATGGTTTATGGTTGTGGGTGTGTTGTGGTCAGCAATCCCAACTGATTCATGACATCTGCTAAAATGAGGTTCTTTTGGCTCCCATTGTCGAAAATGAACCATAGCGGGGAACCCTTTACCCACATCTAGGAGTGGAAGAGATGCTCTTCCTCCTCTAGATCTTATGGTTCCTCCTTCTGGATCTTTGTAGTGCCAATAGTGGCGTTGGGTACCGCATCAATAATCTGCTTCCCTTTTTTATTCCCCTTTTCAGGTTATGATTCAGAGTCAGAACATGCATCTGATTTAGAAGCCCTCATCTTGGCCACCAGTGACTGCTTGGCCCGACACTCACTTGTGTTGTGAGTGGAGCTCTTATGGAACTCAGACCACTTTCCCGTGTCCTTCTTTGCCTTCGTGGTGTTGTTATTTGCTTTTGGCTTTGGCAGGTTGTCTTGGGCCGCCATGCCTTGGCTTTGTCCTTTGTTTTGCGGTTTGAGGGCACCTTTCCCTTGCTTTTGATTCATAGATCCAAAGTCTCGCTTCTTTTTTTTGAATTTCTGCTCAACCTTAGCAAAATACCAGTATGCCATACCAAGCGAGGAGATGTCAAGGAACTCCATTTCTTCTTGAATGCATCTGTGTAGAAAACTGCGATACTTTAGCACCAAATGTTTCTCTAAATATTTGATACCCAACTTTGTGCGTAGGGTATGGAACATATTCGTCAGCTCATGCACATCTTGATCCCTTTGTTGCCACAACGTGCTCCATTGTATGTACTTGTCCTCATAGCTCCCCACGGGATAGTATTATTCCTTGATGGCATCTCGGAAAGAATTCCAAGTGGGTATGGCTGCGAATAGAGAGGGTTATGTCTCGTCCTTTTTTTCACAGTAGGTTTCCCACCAGTCCTTGACATGGGGGGTAGCTTTGAGGAGTGAAAAAATAATCTTCTCTCGGTCGGAAAAGTCGTGAACCGAGAAATATCCTTCTAATAGATTCAACCATCTATCTACGACATCTGCATCTATTTGACCCTCAAATATGGGAATGTCAAAGCTTACTTGTACCTTAAAGGGAGTCGCGCCTTGAGAGTGGCTTCTGGATGCAGATGCACTGCCGGTGGGTAGTCGTTGAAGGATCTGGGCAAATTTATCCATCATCGCGTTCCTTTGTTTTTCGAGGGCCTCATTGAGAAATAGTTTGATAGGATCTCTTGCTCGCTCATCTTTATTTTCGTCCCCCATGGGCGTCCATCAAGGTTTGCAAGGCTGATCTTGCAAAGGTTCCACCAAATCAAGCCCTAACTCCTTATACCCTGACCTCATTGGGGACATGCAAATAAGGATCGAGAAAAAGAATATCGCTCCGATACCACTAATTTGGATTTATGCAGGAATGCAATAGAATACAGAAATAACCATAAACATAGAGATGCAAAAAAAATAAGGCTTCATTTCATTAATATCAAATAACAGATATATGCTTACAAACATAATGGAAATAAAATAGCTAGGGTGCTGGTAGTGAATCTTTGAGAAGAGATGTGGCAACTACAGATCTCTGAACTATGCTATAATGAGGCTCGAGGGCCTATTTATTATGGAGAAACAATGGAGAACTCTAAACGTCCAAAAAAGTAACCCTAGGAGATGAAGCGCCAAAACTATGGGCCCTGTTTGGGTAAATTGGTGTTTCAACTTCCCAGTGACGTAACTTTGGCATACTATCTCCGTTTGATGCACATGATACATTGTAAAGATCTATCCGAGGACTACAGCTATTGCCACGAATATTGATTCCAGAATGGAATCATATTCACTAGAAAAACGATGCCCAAAAAACATTGTTTAGGGCTTCAAAATGGCTCTGGAAGTTCAGGACCCGAAAAACTGCTAAAAATAGTAAGTTGTGAAAAAATGAAAGAGACAATGGTGGGGCCGCGAGTGGAATAGGTAGGTGGCCACCAATATCCACCTAGATCATTGGGTTGAGAATTGAAATCCTAATGTTAGTGTCTAGGCTTTGGATATAAGATAAGAGTTTATCTCTTCATATGTGCAAGTGAATTTCGCATGAATACATGTTGTGTCAATTTTAAATGTTACTTGATTGTATGAAGATTGGCTTCATGAATGATTTGGAGTGTTTATATTTTCAGCATTTGTCATGTTGAGTAAACTGCTTGAATACTAATTGTATCTGGGAGATTTGGTTCCTGTAGTTTGATGCCCTAGTCAATATTCTAAGTAAAGACATATTAATTGCATGGAATATTGATGTGGAATGGTATAATTATGATTTGTATATGTAGTAGTTCTCAATATCACTAAGCCAATGATTTTACATGCATACTCGTTATGAGATTTTATTATCATGGAAGATGTGAAGAATGTGTATTTCTTGTATAAAAAGGAATGTGATTCATGTAATTGATACAAGAAAGTTGGATTTATGTATAATTTATTGAAGAATGGTTGAATTTTTGTATGTGTTGTTTGAACCTAAATCTCTCTATTCTTTTCATTAAATTGATGAGTAAGATTTGATGGCTCGTTTTCTCTTCATATGCTTTGAATAGTTGAGTTGTTATATGCTAAAATAAATAAATTCATACATCTATATGTTGTGGTTAAGAGGTGGGATTGAATTTCCTTTAATTCTAAATAGATACACTCGAATGCACATTCACATAGTGTATCCTCCTCTATAGGTAATTTCCTATGTTCATTGAATTCCTATGTATTTTCAGTGAGTTTGTCATAGGTCGTAGGGCCTTTATAAACTATGAAGAAAACTAAAAAAATCTTCAAAGTGTAAAAATATCGCAATACCAGCATGAAGTATTCTGTGGAATTACCAAGTCAGAGGTCAAGAAGTTGGTTAAAAAGTCTGGACCTCAAGTGGAATCGTGTCTGACCTAATATGCGTAGGGAGATTCGTCAGTGGGACCCACCAGTCAAGAGTCGAGGTTTAGGCTAGTCAAGGCCCAAACATAGGTATCTCGGAGGGAGGTCGTTTGACCTCTAGGTCATGGGTTGGGGTTTGGGCCTTTGTTAAGTTTTATTTTGTGGCATATTTGTGAATAAGGTTGACCTCCGATTATTCGAAGGAGTGTGTCGATGATGGCACATAATGTGCCACATGGGTTGGCCTCTGATTTCCATGTGGAATTTGTGATGATGTGGAAAAGGTGAATTGGCTTAACTTTGAAAGGTCATATATTTGGATATTTAAGTTAGATCAAGGTCTCGATGAGTCAAACAAAACAATGTCACCCATTCTAAGTTTTGAGAAAGTGGAAATGGTTAGGAATTTTAGACCACATTTCCATAATGAGACCTTAGCGATTGGGTTAGCATAGTAAATTCCTCCTTCTAACCTTAGTTGGGCAGGGATTAGGAGGGGGCATGCTACAGATTGGTATAAGAGCCACCAGGTTCAAATACCACCATAATAAAAAGGGATGGTACAACATAGAGTCAGCAGATGAAGAAATGAACAACAATATGGTACAATATAACTGTGACCACTCACCACATAAGAAAGAAGAAAAATATGCTAAACAAGGAAGAGGGGAAAATTATCCTAATTTAATGTACACCCTGATGAGTTTGAGGGAAGATATATGAAGTGCAAGGTTGAAAACGGAAGGCTTTTCAAAGAACAGGAGAGACAAGTAGGAGAAAATGAAGTCATATTGAAGAGCCTCTTAGAATTATAGAGGAAATGGTAGCATGGGTGGGGAGCTAGCCATAGAGGCATGCATAGTTCCACAAAACAAGAAGAAAAGCATAGTGGAGCGCATGAGAGAAGATCCAAGAAAATGTATAGGTTTTTAAGTGAAGACACTATAAAAGGAGGTACATAATTAGATACCCTAGAACAAAGGATAAAACACTAGAGAGAATGACCCAGTGACATTCATAAACACCATCATGATCATTGTCATTATGACAAGGGAAAAGGAAAATTATATGTACTAGAATAATTTAAGAAATCCAAACCCCCTATATTTGACGATGAAGAAAAGAAAGTAGTAGATGTTGAAGCATGGTTTCTCAGGATTTAAAATTTCTTCAAGGTTCATGAATACTCCGAGAATATGAAAGAAAAGGTGGCTACCTTTAGTCTGAAAGGAAAAGCTAACATATGGTGGGAAGTCTTAAGGAATGTAAAAGTTACAAAAGAAGAAGAACTAACTTGGGGTGAGTTTGAGGGACATTTTAGAAGAAAATATCTATCTGAAAGGTATTGTGGTCCAACAAAGCCAAAGAATTCTATGGGTCTAGAATGGGGTAGATGTTTAATGAGGAGTATATTACTAAATTTTTGGAGCTACTATGACATGTTCCTTATGTTAAGGAGAAAAATTAAAAGGCTTAAAAATTCATTAGTGGTGTTGGCTCGAGGGGTCTTGACCTAGGTTCAGAGGTTAAGGTTTGCCAACAAACCCCTATACTACTGGCCCTTTTAGCAGTGACCTGCTTGCGCAGGTCAAAGTATCACCCAAAGTAGTATGGGTGGGTGGTGGAACCAGGTTTACGCACCCTAAGAGAGGGTAGGTAAGTCAAATAGAGCTGCGTCCGGATTTATAATGACCAGATCACCTATCTTAAAACTGGATCTATAGATCTCCTTCGCATCCATGTGCACAAGGTCAGCTATACTTACTGTACTCAACAAATCATATACTTCTAAAATAGTAGTGCAACATTAGAATTATTCTTTGCATAAAACATAACAGAACAAACCCAAATGCAGAATAAACACTTAACACAGTACTTTCGCAGCTTAACACAGAACATGCATAACGCAGTAGCTATCAAATATTCGCATCAACAGTACAAATATATTCAGCTACGCAACAACCTTTCTTATTCATTAATCCTTCAGTTCCTTCTTACAATACCCAAACCCGACCTGCACACACAACAGCAGGGTCCGCACACAGCAGGACTTAGGATCTCCGCACACACAACCAGTAGGAGTCCTTTCTCCAAAAACCCAAATAGATCTACTAAGCCATAATCCACATCAAGATCTCATCATCTTCTTGCCTTATAATTCAAAATGTCCCTCTATTTATAAAAATCTAGCCTAATCTTTCCTATGGTCCATAAACCATGGTTTGTGGACTCTAGGTCTACCCATTGACCCATTACAATGCGTTCAGGGCTTTAAACCACCCCAAAACCCCCGCGCTAGACTAAATATAATAAAAAATATACAAAATCGGACCAGTTTTGCAGCTTGTAGGAGACCCTGTTCCAACAGTCCCCCAACATAATCTTGTGACTCATCCCAAGTCACTGTGGTGGTGCGGTCTCTACCTGCGCATGTAGGGAATTTATGGCTGTGATCAGTGGAAGCAATTCTTCTTGAATCTGATCAGCAACACTATGAGCAATGTCTATAAGCTTCTGGGAGGTCGGTCCTTCAGTAGCCGCGGTAACCAGTTCTAATATTTGGTTGAGTCACTCGATTACGCCATTGGTATCCTGTGATGGCTGGAGGGCGGCGTCGGCCCATGGCTTCAAGTGTTTTGTGATTACATGCCTCGTTTGTCGGAGATCCGTAAACGTATCTCGAAGTGCGTTTCTAGTCTTCAAGAGTGCCAGAAATTGCGCAGGGACTAAGGAGGGAAAGGTAGCTTCGATCTGATCGAAAGTGGCTTCCTTCTGTCGTAAGTACTGCTTGATGTTCTGAAGAACTGGGTTGAACTGTACCTCCGGAGGTGTGGCAGGCTATAATTGGGCTTGTAATGCAGTGAATTGCTAGTCCATTTGGGTCTGTATTTCGGTTCTGGATGCCTGTAGTGCTGCAACCAAGCCTTCTATTGTAGCCCGAAGTGAAGCTGTAGCTGAGAGCTCATCTAGGACCTCTGTGCCAAGTTGGTGGACCACTGTTTCGAGCTGTGCCATCTGCGAGATAGCAAGGGAGACATCTGTGGTCTGTCGTGCGATGATCGGCGTGGCCACATAGAGTTGTTGCTGCGCGGTTCGGTCGCGATGATGGATCTCTTGAAGCACGGCGATGTGTAAAACCTATAACACCTCGCGGGGCAGCTGCGCCAAGTTCAATTGTAGTTTAGTATCCAGTGGAAGGTGGGCACCAACCAGGACAGTGCTAGGTAACAAATAAGCATGGATTTTGTTTGCAGTTAGCCCGGTACTGTTGGTAGGGTGCAGCGTATCCGTCTTTGTCCAGATGTTTTGAAGCTCAACCCCCATTGCGTTGATTGCAACCTTTTGTCATGCTTCTATGGCTACCCACTGATCCTTTGTAGCCAGAGTACATGCGTCCGTGATTTGCTCGAGATAACCATCAGTTAGCGTGCTTGTTGCGCCATATTCCAGGCATTGGGCGTGCTGCTTTTTTCGGGGCCCCTTTGCAAGCTCTCTGTGCCGCTTCGTACCCCGAGGGGATGTAGTATCCTTGTTAGTCAGCCCTTTTGTTCACAAAACTAGCTACGAGTCGACTGTGTCATCTCTCACAGTGATCTGCGGTAGTTGCCTAACATCTTTCGTGGTTGCTGGCTATGTGCGTAGGTGAGGCAACAACATAGAGATGAACCATTCCGTATGTTGTCTATCATCATACTCAAATCCTCCTTCCCTGATTGCTCTCTTCAGTCGCTGATCAACCTCCCATACAGATTTAGACGCTCCTTGCTTGAAGTCCTTCACATTTGTTACTAACTGAGAGTAAGATTTTGGCTTTTGGAATTGTTGCTTCAGAGCATCCTTAATATCTTGAATAGATGCATTCCCGTTTTGAGATATGTATCGCATATACCAGTCCAAAGCTCTTTCTTCGAATGCCAGGGACAATTGTGCCCTCTTCACTGTATCATTTGCCACATTTTGCATAGTCCATAAGGAATCTGAAACAAACCAAAATCGGTCCATATCCTCATCTCCTACCCCCTTGAAGGCAGGTAGTTTTAAGTGCACAACCATATCACTATTTGGCAGAGGTGGTGGTATGGGCGAATTATTACCTTTGTGCGGCCTGGACGCCGATGTAGCCGAGGGGCTCTGCGCAGCCGTCTCTCGCAGAGGGATATAGATAGATATTCACCCTTCAAGGTTGGTTTGATAGTATTTATCACTGCATGTCATGCTCTCGTCTAGATCCGAGGTCATTCACTCGGTATGACTACACAGAATACTCTTCTCGCACAATAGTATCTTAATCAGCAGAGGTAATGTCTTCAAAAACTTTCCCTAGAAACCTTGAAAGAATCTCCGCTCTGCTTCGGAGTAGGAGATGAACTGATCAATGGAAAATTCTGTCACAAAACCTCCTAGCACACTGTCCACCTAGTGATCCACCGTGCGAGTGATGGTATTATCAGTCCTTTCTAGCTGCTAGATCAGCCCTAGAGTCCACTGAGTGACTCGTTCGTCCTTCCAGCACTTCTGGAACTCCAAGAGCCTTGCCAGCCACTCCTGAAGCTCGATTGCAAATGACAAAAAGAAAATTTCGTAGCTTTCCGTATGAATATACCTCTCTTTCCAATTTTCCGTTGTTAACCTCGTGCTGCAATTCTCTTTTATCGCAAATTCCTGAATCTTCTTTTTGAACCACTCTTCAATTTCCTTCCTCTCAGGCTTCCAGTACTATCTTGTCATTACCCGATCCCTCTCTCAAAATGCTCTAGGTCCTAGCAACAGAACCATTTGTTGGCTCGAGGGGTCCTGACCTAGGTTCGGAGGTTAAGGTTTGCCAACAAACCCCTATACTACTAGCCCTTTTGGCAGCGACCTGCTTGCGCAGGTCAAAGTCTCACCCAAACCAGTATGGGTGGGTGTTGGAACCAGGTTTCCACACCTTGAGAGAGGGTAGGTAAGCCAAGCAGAGCTTAGTCTGGCTTTATAATGACCAGATCTCCTATCTCAGAACCGGATCTATAGATCTCCTTCGCATCCACGTGCGCAAGGTCAACTATACTTACTGTACTCAAAAAATCATATACTTCTAAAATCGTAGTGCAACATTATTGTTATTCTTTGCATAAAACATAACAGAATAGACCCAGATGTAGAAGAAACACTTAACACAGTACTTTCGCAGCTTAACACAGAATATGCATAATGTAGTAGCTATCAAAGATTCGCATCAACAGTACAAATATATTCAGCTATGCAACAACCTTTCTTATTCATTAATCCTTCAGTTCCTTCTTACAATACCCAAACTCGACCTATGCACATAGCAGCAGGGTCTGCACACAGCAGGACTTGGGATCTCTGCACACACAGCCAGCAGGATTCCTTTCCCTAAAAACCCAAACAGATCTACTAAGCCACAATCTGCATCAAGATCTCTTCATCTTCTTGCCTTATAATTCAAAATGTCCCTCTATTTATAAAAATCTAACCTAATATTTCGTATGGTTCGCAAACCGTGGTTTGCGAACTCTAGGTCTACCCTTTGACCCATTACAAAGCTTTCGGGGATTTTACCCACCCCAAAAACCCTGCGCTAGACTAAATATAATAAAAAAGATACAAAATTGGACCAATTTCGTAGCTTGTAGGAGACCTTGTTCCAATAAGTGGATTGCCACATTACCTTAAAGACAAAATCAAATTCAATGAGTCACGAACATTAGAAGATGCAATCAAAAAATTCAAGCATTTTTATGAACAATCAAAACACATACCATAATCCAAGAGTGAGTGGAAGGAAAGAAATAGTCTAATATACAAAGGAAAGGAACATAAGAATGAGTGGGGGTCGTTGAAGCCTGGGATTGTTCCTTTTTTACTATCCTTTTTTCTATCTCATTTCACTTTTTTGTCATAATTTTACAATATTCTCAACATTTTCAAGGTCAAGAACAACTACTAAAATTTATTCACTATCCATAGTTAGAATCTTTTCTTCTTAATGAATTATAACTAAAATACTATTACAGTGACAGAATCATGAATATTCGGCAACTAATATCTCTTTCCGTAGCAAAATCCATTGTTAGATAGGTTTCAACACTCCAATTAAGGGATGAAAACTACCAGGAGGTGACAAATTCCTACCACATGGACTACCACCTACCAACATAACTTGGTAATCTGTGATGATTGAGAAATATAGAAGTCAAATTCAGAGTCAAACTCTGTAAATGATGTGTAGAGATCAAATAAAGGCAGTGAAGGAATAGAACAAAAATCAAGCGGGCGACATTGAAGACTGATCAACTGTTAGATTTTGGACCAAATTAAATCTCCTATGAATTTCTCTTTTAGTAGAAAGTCATAAAGATATTGAGTCTCAAAATGAATTGATTTCATAGATGCTAAGGAAACTCATGTTGTGTAGGCATCAAGCTATTTAAAATTGTTTTATGAATCTTGTATAAAAGGTTATAATATGAGACATGAGATAGAAATATTGTTATTATTAAGTTCAATGTTATTTCAATGTAATGACTGATACTCTGTTACAGCTTAATACAAGTCACTTTGTTCTTAATGCGTGCATGAAGATCCTGTCATTGATAGTTGACTTTCACTCATGTGAGGGTCCCTTGTTGAGCTGTGAGGTTTTGTTCGTAATTCTATTTTTCTTTACTTGTATTTAACACTATAATTTCTTTTCTGAATTTTTTCTCATCATAGTTACATTTCTGATCATTTTTCATTTCTTTCAAAGTACTCATAAACAGAAAAAAAAATTAAAAATATTTTGGTTATTGAATGCATCTTCTTTATAGGACTTATTTCCATAGCTTAATTTAGTTTCTTAATCAATGACTAAATAATTTTTAGAGATGAAATACACACATAAATAATCATTCTCAAGTTGTAAAGTTTTTATTTCCATTTTCTACAAGTAGGAACCATATTATTTTTAGTGACAATTCTTTTTCATGCAATTAATATGGAACTTCCTTACTGCAATCTAGTATAAAAGTTTATTTCTGCAAGATTAGTGTACAATGACTTCAATTTTGCAAAATAAAACTAGATTGTTTCTTTCTAAAAATTTGGTTTCTAAGCATTTATTTTTCATTCAATTAAGAGGAAAAGTTTGAATTACGCAATTTAGATATATTTTTAATTCTGCAATATAGTGAATTTCGATTCAATTAAATAGAATTCAATATAAATTTAGAGTGAAAGAACATGTCCGTAATTATTCTCCAAATTGTATTTATCCATACTTAGAGTTAGTTTAATTTCTAGAATAAATTAATTCATAGAAAGAATCCTAGCATAGATAGTGCACATACATTTCATAAGTCTATAAATCCTCGTTGACAATTAATGAAGTAAATTAACAACAATTAATTTACCGAAAATTTTGGTGTTGTTGTTAGGGAAGTGTATATAGGATTCCATTCTTAATTTGTCATTTTAGGTACATTCAATTAAAAAAAAATGATATTTTTTTTGTGAATATAGAAAGGGATTCTAGGGGTATATTGGTAAGTAGAGATAGAAGTTCAATTCCAAAATCACCACTCACTCCACCTAGACCTCATAGTGCCACACCACCCACTGAAACTCACATTCCATCATAGGCAGGTAGACATAGACTTCCTGAGGTGCATAGGTATGGAATCTAACCTAAATATTCATCAATTTCCTCTACTAAAGAAGTGGTTGAAGAACCTATATCCACAATATAAGGAGTAATATTTCTATATTCTACTGGAGAACAACAGATAGGGCAAGAACTAGAAGTTCCTAGTGAAGAAGAAGAGGAAACTTATTCTAATATACCATTAGTAGAAGAAACATAAGAAAATCTAGATAATCCAATCATAGAACCTTATATTAACTCTTAGGAATCTACAATGGCAAGGGAAGGAGAAGTAGAAGTACATAGTGTAAATGGTGAACTTAGGATTGGAGGGGGAAGAGGCAGAGGAGGAAATAAAAAAGGAGTCGAAGGTAGAGGTGGTAGAGGTGGTCAAGGCAAACCATAATCTTTTGGATTTCCAATCTTCGATGAAGATTACACAACCACATTGAAAAATATCTGACCCTCTGTTGTGGTGGATTTGTCGCACGGGTGTACGAAATAACACCAGATTAAAGAGTGTGGTCTACTCTTTAAACTATTGGTAACATGCAGAAAGTAGGGGAGCTCAAAAGCATAAGAATTAGTGGAAATAGTATGCTAAAGTATGCTCTAGTTAAACTAAAACTAAAACATAAATATACAGAAGCTATATAGAGAGTCAAAATGATTATAATGCAAACGATGGCTCGATGGCCTCTTCTTATTAAACATTTGAAATGGAGAAGAAATTTTACCCACTTGCGAAAGGGCCCTTAGGCAATGGCTCTAGGTCCCGATGCAAGCATGTTGCCTTCCAAGCTCTGCCTTTGATGTAGTCTCCCTCTCTCTCTCTACTGTGGTGGACTAAGATGTTGGGTGGCCAACTATCGAGTCCTCTTTAGCTCCAGCTCCAGGTCACACACACTGCTGGTGTTGCTTGGGAAAATTTGGCCAGCATAACAATGTGATCACCATTTCTTCATCTCTTGGTGGCTTTATATAGGTGAGTTTCAAATCCTCCTTCCCTCCCTAGGTACACGATGAATGGTGACCAAAGGGAAACGTATGATTCCATTGTGTGCTCCAAATATTCCATTGTGTGCTCACATAGTGTTTAAGGAGGCGTTGGTGGCTGTCCTTGGGCGGCTCCAAGCATGTGAAATCACTTTTACTTTGCTTTGTGTGGTCCCGGATAGTGACATTTCACCACTCTCAGGGATGCACACATTTCAGGTCAAAAAGTGCACAAATTGCGCGCTTATCGAGGGATTTTGCGCACAAAAATGCGAACTTATCAAAGCATTTTGCACACAAATAGCATTTAGGACTAGTTCAAATCTGATTTTCTCAAAACCTTAGAGATTTTAAATACTTCTTGATTCCATAATATGTTCCTTCCCTGTAAATCCTTGGGCTCGACATTAATTGATGTCGTCTTCTGCTGTATGATTTTCCAGTGTTATTAACAGTTGCCCCCTAATGTGTGAGGTCTAGGAAGAACTGTATAGCCGAAATACATTATAGTTTCTTTTCTGTATCATACACACAGAGAGAGAGAGAGAGAGAGAGAGAGAGAGAGAGAGAGAGAGGTCTGTGTGTATTTTGGAATTGACAACACCTTGCACTGTTTCCAAGATAACCATGGTCTAAAGGACCCCCTACAAGCAGACAAAATATACAACATATTTACAAAATTTCAACGAGACAGGCATGTCCCATGCTTGTGATGCTATGGCTAGTTAAACAAAATTGATAGATACATGTGCTGTCTGTGCCACTTCTGTGGTAGTGATGCTAGTGGTAGTTGACGATGACTGTTGACACCTTTAGGGGCGTTTTTTCTTTGACGATAGGTGGAATGTGGTACCCATATGCGTAATGGTGGTATGAAATATCATTGTTCCATGTACGCATATGTATTGGTTGGGACCTTCCCGTGTAAGCATTTTTGTTAGAGACGCTTATGAAGGCACGAATCTTCGACGGCTCTTGATCAAAGTGCAATGTTTGTAAGGTACGATACCATCATGACATGAAAGCTTTTGCTGTAGTCGAATATCAAGAGGATCGATGACATCTCTGGATAATTATGGCTCCCACAGTGCCAGTTGAGGATACCCCTTTACCTGGGGAGGGGTGATCCAAGGTACCACTTCCTTTTTGGAAAAGAGGTGTTGAGGTCGACAAAAAGGAAGCGTTAACCGAACCACGTGTCGCCGACCTAAGGGGTCGGGTAGTGAGATGTGATGAGTTTAACATAGGATGTTGGTGAGAGGTGACTGAAAACGGATGATGAGGATTCAGTGGTCCGAGATTGAAGTATACTTGAGCAGCTTAGCAGTAGTCATAGTTATTTTTGAAGAGAAAAATCCCTGGAGTCGGTAGGACCTCCAGGGCGGGTATGAACCGGCTATGAATGTCATGATGGTGCATGCGTGGGGGTGAAATACTTCGACTAAGGGGAATGAGAGACTGCTGCCATGGGAGAAAAGCTGAAATATGAGGGCGAAGTGGTGAAGGGCATCATTTGCGGTCTTTGTACACTTACAAAAAGAATAAAATAATGGAGTTTTGTTTGTAGGAAACACAGAGACGGGTACCCCAAAACATGAAAGAGGGTCACTCACTGAAGGTGTGAGGACAGTGTTTTGCTGGGGTTAGGGGTCCCATTGGTTGGTCTCATGTGTGGGGTTGATGAAGCAGAGGATGTTGCAGATGGGATTATGATGATGGAGGTATGGTGGGCCAAATGCGGTGCGCAAAGGTGTGCTTTCAATCTGCTTGTACAACCTGATCGTCTGGGAAGTGGGATTGAGTTTGAATGGTAAACTTGACCTTATGCATGATAAATGGATGGGCATGAGGTGCTTCCTGGACTAAGATGGTATGGCCATGGCGTCACTTGTGGGGTGATGTATGGTTTACTTTGGATGACGATCGCCATGGAGGGGAGGCTTTACCGACCAACGCAGACGTTTATCATATGCAGGGTGGGGTGACGATAAACGTGGTCGGGTATGAGGATCCTATGGTTTATTTCTAATGGAGAAATGATGTCAGTATATGCAGAGTTTTCTGGGACTCTATCATGCTAGGGGTAGAATGATACCTGCTCTGAGATTTTCAGTGGATGGTGTTGTAAACGGGTTGTGGGTTCTTCCTGCAAAAACAACTACCTCAAGTGAAAGCATCTTCTTTTTATCCAATATTATTGAAAAACATGAACTTTAGAAAGGAAGATGGGAGGGTGCATCCCTGTTGGCATTGAAAAAATATTTTTTTAGGAGTGTGAATGTGTGGCATCGCCTCTGTTTGTTATGCAGTGCTGATCACCATGTTTCTTTTGGACTAGTGATCGTATACTCAAAGCTCCATTTTTTTCTTGGGAGTTGTTACTTGGGTCCTAGTTTTGATTTCAGTTGGGGTTGCCCCCATATTGAGATCAGGGGGGGCATTTCCAGTTACTACCCCCTATCTAGGATCTCCTTTTTGTTTGTTCCTCGGCTTCTTTTTGCAACATTTGGAGGATTTTCATAATTCTACTAGTTGTATGGTTGTTGATGAGCCTAGGAAGGGTTGCACTAAATTGACTGGAAAATTACGTTGTGCCATTGGTCCATTCTGTGTGGGGAATGGGGGATATCAGTTTTCTTGTCCTTGGTTGGTATATGAGTGTCGGTGTGACTTTTATAATATCTAGGTTGTCATACGTTCTAAGTAGAATCTTATGAGTATCCAGGGTATTGATTACTGTTGCCTAGGTGTCCTTGGGCCAAAGACCTGATCAAGCCATTTGCAGAATCGACGCACATGGTACTACTGTTGCTTAGGTGATCTTGGGTCAAAGACCCGATCAAGCCATCTGCAGAATCTACCTACCTGGTAACTCCCTGACTACCATGGGTGTTACTACTACCTAGGAGATCTTGGGTCAGAGACCTGATCAAGCCGTCTGCAAAATATACCTACTTGTTAACTCTCTGAGTATCATGGGTGTTACTGCTGCCTAGGAGATCTTGGGTCAAAGACCCGATCAAGCCTTCTGCAGAATCTACCTGCATGGTCACTCCCCAAATATAGATTACTGCTGCTTAGGTGACCTTGGGTCAAAGACCCATATCAAACCATCTGCAGTAGATGAGGCGCTTGGTAACTCCCTGAATACATATTAATGCTGCCTAGGTGACCTTGGGTGAAAGAATTGATTAAATTGTCTGCAGTAATCGACGCGCGTGATAACTCAAGAGGATGAGGCAACTAGGTTCCCCTGTCCCTAGTTGGTGTATGGTGGCTTGGGGAGAGGAGGGACAAATGGCTGACTTTTTGGTGACTGTCGTTCCTCCGGTAGGCACAGGATGGTACGAGGTTCATCATTGATAGAATGGATGGAGGGATTCTCTTGATAAGATCGCTCGATCGCGTGTAAGGTGTCCCTATATCATGGTATTTCTGGACAATGGTGGGTATAGTGCCCATAGGTGTCACATTTAGTGCATGCGTGATTGGTACGCAGCGGTTTGCCTGTACTTTTGGTGGCAAGTTCCTTTTGATGGGAACACGGTGTCGAGGTGCCTGCTTTGTAGCCGAGGAGTGGCTTTAACTCATCCAGCTCCATGTTAGGCCTCTGTAATTTAGCAGATTGGCAAGACTAAATGCTGCAAAGACTACATCAAAAACCACTTTGGGATTCTAGGATCTAGCCCTCCTGAATCCAGAGAGGGATCTCTCTATAAGTGCAAAGATTTATTTATCTTTTAAGGTTTTAGTATGATATTAGGCTAGTTATTAAGAACAAGGGTTTTTTGGTTTTTTTAGTTGGTCGGGTATGATCTTTAATTGGGTGGAAAGTCTTGAAAATGAAAGAGTTTCAAAGGGGTAAAGGTGGTAATAATCAAAACAAGGTTTAGCTGATAGGATAGGTATGAAATTGCACTTAATCCATTGGGCTATGGAGTCACAAAAGGTTTTAATTGCACAACATTTTTCAAGAGTGGTCCATGGGGCAAGTCATATATATCAAAGGATTCTTTATATTAAATGATGGAATGGAACATTAAAGTGTTGAGAAAAAAGTAAAGCTAACAACTCAATCAATAATTAATTAACTCTGCTGAACAAGAAAAAGCCTCTAAGTAACTGTTTGAAACCAGCCAAAGGACAGGGCTAACCATAGAATTCTTTGGACAAGCTTGTATTAAAGCTAACTTATCAGACAAACAATCCAGTAATCCTCATGACTACTTTCAGAAAGGATGAAAACATTTAAGAAAACAAAGTGCAGCTTAAGATCAAGTAAGATATCATTAAAGTCTAGGCTTGCTTTCAACATACTCTTAGGGGAACTTTCAAACAACCTCTGGAGAAAGAACTAGAAGACAGGGAAAACCATAAACTTTTCTAGTTTAACTCTACTTAGCATGTAATGAAAATATCATTCAAGAACAATGTTTAGAGTTTAGACAGTAAGACATGGGCTCACCAACATTCCTTGATAGTTTGGACTGTATTAAATCATTCTTAAATACACAATTGGAGGAAAACATAAAGATAAAGCTTATCAGTGAGAGTAGGGTACCTTTAAGAGTAAATCCTAGCTTTATATTTGTTGTTCTTTATCAGAGAAAATGGAAAATTTTATGGAAAACATAAGAAGGAAAAC
The DNA here is from genome assembly GCA_034641835.2 of Pinus albicaulis. Lineage (NCBI taxonomy): Eukaryota > Viridiplantae > Streptophyta > Pinopsida > Pinales > Pinaceae > Pinus > Pinus albicaulis. The sequence goes on from CM076578.1 coordinate 174,939,941, forward strand.
AAGTACAATGAGAGGTACATCACCAATGGTATAGACCAGGATCCCATGAATAAGCTTGTATATTGATATCAATCCAGTTACATACTTCAAGTCCAATGTTTTAGTACATCAACAACTTCTCTTCTCAGCCTAACTTCTTTGATTACAAACAGAGCTTCAAAAGCCTCTGAAAACTATTTACATGCAGAAAGTTTCAAATAGTAAGTATTACATCAACAGTCCAAGAACCAACAAAAACTCATCTTCTTCAGAAGTATTTATAGAAGAAAGAGGAGGTGGGATGAAAGAAAATATCTCTAGTTCAATTAATACAATTTTTAATGCTTCTCTATATTTGAGGGGTTCAATAGAGAAGTTTTCTGATATTTTCTCTGTATTAATTGGTTTTCACTAAGTATTAAGCTACTTGGCAGTTTTTGTTGACTTTAAAACTCTTTAGGCAGGTTGGCAATAACTCTGGCTATCTTTAGGCAAAAATATCACTGACTAGGAAATAACTATGCCTTTATTTGATTTAGTGAGGCTGCAGGTGGCACTTTGGTAGCTGAAGAGGATAAATTACCTCTGATGTGGTAGTGGAGGCCTCCTTTACTGATATTTCTCTTTGTTTTTCTTTAAAACACCTTTAATCTACTTTTGCTCTGTGTTTTAGGTTTAATTATGCCTTTGATCTTTATCTTCGGGTCTTCATTCCTTAACACTGTATTTATCTCTTTATTTGGTGGATTAAAACTTTGATTTCCAAGCTTTTGGCTTTAATCACTCTTTAACCTTAATTTCTTCACTGATACACTTTGTTGCTCTGTTTCAGTGGCACAAATGGTATTATGCAGTTGGATTCCCTTCTCCGTGGCTTAAGACACAGGATCGTCACCCTATAATCCTATGGTCATCTGTCTGTGACTGTGGAAATACACAGATAAAACACCGTTTAAAACCCTGCAAAACACCAAAAAATTCATTAAGAAACCCTGCGATTCGTTGGAAAAACTGCGTTCAGATGTTTAATGGAGGGAATGGAGCGCTGTGAAATGGGCAAATGCATCGATAGGAGGAAAAAAACCTGGCAGAACAACTAACTAGGTGCAGATGGAGTTTGGGCGCTACGGCGAACAGGAGACATTAGATTAGAACAATCAACGACTGAGATCTTCCGATGAAGTCACTTGGGAGAAAAGATGAAGGAAAATGACTTGGGGTCGCCATATAATGAGAGCCGTTCGATCTTAGAGATCGACGGCTGAGATTTAAAAGTGAAAATGACATTTGAGGAGGATGGTGGTTTGGCGGAAAACTGATAGCAGTTTTCACACTGACTCTGGGGGGTAGGTGGTATTCACAAAAAAAGTGCAATTCCATACACCTTTTGACACGTGTCCCCTTCAATACCGCCCATTTCGTGAAATTTTTTGGCATTAACATTTGGGCGCAAAATTTTTGTGAAACGCATCGTCCACCGTTGGATGATCGGGTGCAGATCCGATGGTGTGGATCTCACGCGACGGGGAAGTTGTGCAGACGAGGAATGTAGTGGGGCCCCAAGTGATGTAATGTCTTTTGTCACATAGCGGATCAATGGTGAGATCGGGTCAAGTCTCAATCATTGGATCTCCGCAACGAATGGTCAATATTTAATAAAGAGGTGGAGATTTGGAATAAAGGAAAGCTTGATAAGTGAACGGGCGCGTGTTTGAGTTATCGGGTTAAGTCCTGACCGTCAGATTTAAAGAACGAACGACATTAAAAGATGAATTGGATATATGGATGGAGCAAAAGGTAAGGAAAGATGGATGGGCGGAAGAATAGGGCCCGATGGCCGTTGATCTACAAATATCAATGGTCCAGATTTGTTTTAAAATCGAAATGTTGGTGGATGGAAAAATAAAGAAAATAATGGTTTTGGAGATAGGGCTTTTCGGGTTTAAATCCTGACCGTTGGATCTGATGATCGGGTAGTTAAGATGTAATAAAGGAGCAGAGGTTTTGAAAGGGGAAAGGGACGTTAGATGAATGGGCTGAAGGAAAAGCACCCGACGGTCGTTGTTTTATGTAAATCAATGGTCCAGATTTGTTTGGACCAAAATGTTGGGAAAGAGGAAAATAGAAGGAAATAAGGCTTTTAGCACGGAGGCTTTGCGTTTTAAGTGCCCGATTTCGGGGCATTAAGTCGTATGAAGGTCAGGGGCTAAAGGAAATAAGCCCTCGGGGACTTAGGACCTATATAATGTAAAAATACTATTTTTAAGCCCAAAAACAGGGTTTTTTGAGTTTAAATGGGGGTTTCGATAGATGAAAGGAGGGGTTTTTAAAACCAAAATAAGGGAAAATATAAGGATTTAAAAGGGTTAGGATGATTTAGGAGTCAAATGGAGGTCTTTTTAGAAGGGTTTATGAAGGGAATAAGGGTAAAAAATGAAATTGTTTGTGAGTGAAAGGAGGAGTGGAATGATGGAAAATGGGGTTTTATAAGCAATTTTCTCTTGGTGAGCAGTAGGTTCTTTAGGATTAAAAGTGAAACAGAAGTGAAGATTAACTCAAAGAGTAAATTGTCATCATAAGGCTTCAAGAACTCACAATTTGGACATGAATTGTTTCTTGAAGGCTAAAAAATATCTAGCCACCATTTGATATGACAAATTTTTATAGGTGGCTAATAGTGGCTCCACATGGGGATGGCATATTCTTGAAGGTGTCAAGAATCTCAGAAAATTTTCTCTGGAAGCTGATCAGTGCCTTGCACTTTGATAATATTTTTATTGGCTTCTTAACAAAAAATGATTAGAACTTATATATCAACAAAAAGTATTTCCCAAACAACTACCTACACAACCTACTTCCTAGCATTTTTTCTTCAGCAGGTGCATTTGGACTTGCAAACCTTTTCATCAATCATTTTATTCTTTTATTAAAATCATAAAACTAGTCTAATTCTACCCTTATTTCTCCATGAGTTCAGATTAAGCTGTTGAACTCATAATTTTCTCTACCTAACTACTATCTATCAGGATTAGACTGTCTGACAGACTTTTATTCTCTAAATTCTAAAACAGAAAATTTAAAAGTAGACAAGCCAGGATTAAGCAGTCTGACCTGCTGTTGATCTATGGCATAAAAACAAGCTACACATAGAATAAAATTTGTAGAAAATCAAAACAAAATTGTGAAGGCTTAAGATCTGAAAACTAAAACTTCCTTCATTATTCTTCAGCTCTGATTTTGATTTTGTTTGAGTTGTCTTCTTTTTATTTTCTGGTTCAAGTTTTGAGCATATTAGAACTAGTTATTTTTTCTATCCTAATCTACCGTACTGATAAGCCAATATTAAGCTGTTTGGATGATTTAATTCACTAACCTATCAGCAATAAATTGAAAAGCTAATTATTCATGGTTAGGCTGTATGACTAACTAGAAGTGTGTTTTTAGGAATGGCATTTGAGTTTGCACACTTTCAAACTTTGTTTCTCTTTTTGGTATGGTGCTGTACCTTTCTTGTTTTCATTTTTCCCTCTTTTCTTTTTCTATTTTTCATTTTATAACATTGAATGCAGTGATGGATATGATATTTACAATGAGGAAAAAATAAAAAATCTTCAAACTGGTACAGTTAAGAAAATAATGTTTGAGCATCCTGCCATTGACAGGACCTCCAAAGAGTTTAGTTCCATTCACTTATTACAAGAAATAATCATTGTTACCAGTAGTAGAATGAATGAGATAAGGGCCTATCCATCAGTTATCAAACTTTCCATGTTTGCCCTTATCTTCTCTCCTGGAATCCCACTTTAAAACTTTATCACCAATGCTGAAATCACTTTCTTTGGTTCTTTTATCAAACAACTTATTGATGTTTTCTTGCTTCTGTAGTGCTCTGTTGTAGACTTCCTCTCTGGTTTTTTGAAGATATATATTTTGATCGATTCTTCTTGTCATATCATTATCCTCAGACTGGACTTCTTGGATCAAATTCATGATTGACACTCCTAGAATGGTTGGAAAAATTGCATCTGCTCCATAAACTAGCTGGTAGGGAGACATTTCAATTGATTTCTTAAGTGTTAATCTGTCAGCCCATAGTGCATGTACTAGCTTTTTGTGCCGTTATTTCTTATTGTCTTCCAACAAATTTTTGATTATATTCACCAAACTTTTGTTTGAGGATTCTGCCAACCCATTACCTTGAGGGTAATAAGAAGTAGAATGGCCCAATGTAATCTGATATTTGTGACAGAATTCAACCATGTTTTTGGATCCAAATTTAGTAGCATTGTCAATGATAATCTTCCTAGGATAGCCAAATCTGGATAAGATATGATTTTCAAGGAATTTTATGATAACAGAGTCATTGGCTTGCCTAGAAGGGATGGCTTGTATCCATTTTGTAAAGTAGTCTGTTGCAGTGAGAATCCATCTATGTTGGGCAGATGAGGCTAGATGGATTTCCCCTATGAAGTCTAGACCCCACTGCTGAAAAGGAACTTCAACAATGATTGGATGCAAGGGTAAGGGAATCAGTTTTATTTTGCCTTCAAAGAGTTGGCATTTGTGACAGGAAATAATCATTTTGTAGACATCTTAAAAGAGGGTGGGCCAATAGTAACCAACTCTAAGGACTTTATTGGCAGTTGTCTTCCAATAGACGTGGCCTCCACATTCTTCTTCATGTAATTCATGCTTGATCTTATCTGCATCATTCTCAGGAAAACATTTAAGCAATAATCCACTAGCATTTTTCCAACATAGACATTTATCCAAAATGCAGTAATTAACATCTTTCAACTTTAAAAATCTTGCCTTTTTTTTAGAAAAACTAGGAGGTGTATTTAAATTGAGAAAAACATATAAAATATCAGCATACGAAGATGAAAACATAAAATGATCTTCAATAATGGGAGTTGACAATTCCTCCTGTTCATCTAATGCATCTATCGTGTTTATATCAAGAGCTTCAAAATTAGACTCAGCCATTAATTTTTCTAGTCCTTGGCCTTTTATGAGCTTAGTGGGCTTGATTTCTAAATCATATTCAAGTATCACAGCAATCCACTTTCCTCTTTTTCCATCTGGTTCCTGGGTTAGAATGTTTTTTACAACTGAATTTGACACAAATGCAATTATGTGGGAATGTAAAATGTAAAATCTGAAGTATTTTAAGGCTTTGACTAAGGCAAAGGCTTGTTTTTCCATGATATTTTACTTCAGAGGTGCATCTCTTAATGCCTTACTAAAGAATTCAATTGGCTGCTCTTGTCCCTTCAATTTTTCTATAATAGGACAACAGCCACAGTGTGTTCTGATGCAAATGAAAAAATGAAGAAATCCTTTGTAAAATCAGGACTAATGAGAATTGGTGTTTTGGTTAATGTTTGTTTCACCATTTCAAATGATTTCTTTGCTTCTAAGGTCTATTTAACTCCTTCTTCTCTTTTAAGCATATTGGTCAAGTTTCTAAGGAGTTTAGCCAGATTGGGTATGAACCTTCTCAATAAATTAATCTTCCCAAAGAAAGATTGATGTTCCTTGATGTTTCTAGGATGGCTGATTTGCAATATACCATCAATCCTCTTTGGGTCTATCTTTATCCCCTCTTATGATATGATGTGTCCAAGAAGTTTGCCTTCTTGGAGACCAAACATTGTTTTCTTTGGATTTAAAGATAACCCATATTTTTTGCATTTCTCAAAGACTTTTCTCAAGTGTTCTAGGTGTTCTTCATCTGTTTTGGAAAAAAAAATGATATCATCAAGGTAAATAATGATGAAGAGGCCTAATTCTTCTGAGAATGCAATATCCATGGCTCTCTGAAATGTAGCACCAACATTCATTAAACCAAAGAGCATTTTCACCTACATGAAAGTACCCCAAGGTGTAGTAAAGGTTGTTTTGAGTTGATCATCGGGATGTACTAATATTTGATTGTAACCTGATAGTCCATCTAACAAATAAATCCTTTTAGACCCAACTACCTTTTGCAAAATATGATCCATCTTGGGTAAAGGGTAGTTGTCTTTCAATGAGGCTCTGTTTAAGTTCCTAAAAATAATATAAAGCCTTATTTCTCTTGTCTTCTTCCTAACTGACACAAGATTAGATACTCAATTCGAATATCTAATACGGACTATAATTCCAACATCATACATTTTCTTAATTTCTTTCTCAACCAAGGGTAATTGAACAGGGTTTATTCTGCGCAATTTTTGTCTATGGGGCTTTTGGTTTTATTTGAGGGGTATATTATGCTGAATTATCTCCGTGCCATATGATTTTAGATCCTCATAACTCCATGCAAATACATCAGAAAATTCCTTAAAGAGCTTAATGTATTTTAGTTTGATGTGAGCTCGCAAGGTTTTAGACAGTTTAATCATTTTTGGTTTTTTTTTCACTGCCTATGTTACATTCTTCTACTTCAGTTTCAATAGGCTCCAATTTTGGTTTTTTGGCAACGTCATTGAAATCAAACAATTCTTCTAATGGGACCAGTCCTTTTGGAAAGCTTTGGGTGTTAGATTGTAGAATTTCTAAATCTTCATTTTCTAAATCTGCGCTAATTTCTGTTGCATGTTCAAGTTTATTAGCTAAGATATTTATCTCAGCAACCTCTGGAGACTTTACTTCTTCATCAAGTGGGTTTTCTTCAATAGGACAGTCATTTTCATAGTCTGAATCTGAACTTGGTGGCTCAAATTCATTTCTGGACTGTAGGAAGTCTTCTATTTGTTTATCTCCCTCAAACACTTGCTAGTATTTTTCATTGTCTAGGAAAACTAGTCTAAATTTAACTTGGGTGGTACATTGTTTGGTTTCATAAGGTGTTAGACAAGTTCTAGCAGCAAAGTCTAAACCATTGGCAAGGACATTTTGATTTCTTGGGACAAAGATAAGTTGGAATTCATCAAATGTTTTTAATAAATCCATGACATTATTTCTATAGGCTCTAAGTCTGGGATGTTTGGCACTATATTCCCCATTTACTTGCCTAATAATCAACTCTTAATCCCCATGAAATTTTATCCTTCTGGCCCCTAATTTCTTCAATAAGTGTAGGCCTAAAAGGAGAGCTTCGTACTCATCTATGTTATTTGTACATTGAAAAATTAACCTGTAGGAATGCCCTTCATCATGGTTGTTTTCTGTGTTGTGTATCCATATTCCTACTCCGACATCATTCTTAGTGCAAGACCCATCAAAATTCATACTCCAAAGAGGACTAGTTTCAGATTTACTAGTTTGACTACTACCCTCTTTATCTTGTGTGCTTTTAGATTATTCTTGTAAGTCAACACTATGTTGAATTTGGTCTAGTTCCTTATGTTCTTCATTATGTTGAGGACTCTTCTCTTGACTCTCAAAGTTGACAACCAATGGATGGCTGTTTTGTAGCCCTAGACCTGTAATTTGTTTGCTGTGATTTTCTGTTTTGGCAAACTATCTTGATGCTTTGGTCTTGTCTTCCTCCTTTTCTATGTCTGCCTCTATGTTATAGTGAGAGGTGGCCACTAAATTAGTTAAGGTTTCTTGCTCATTAAATGTTTCATTATTGAAGAGGATAAATGAGTCAAGACCTGTATGTATAGAATAAAGAGGAGAGTTTTCCGGTCTCTCTTGGCTACTCACCATGTATTGCATGTGGGATTCCCTATAAAGTCTTCTAGTTTGATTAAAAACAGGGATGGTAGCATATGTCATATCCATTTTCATTGTTCCTTGTAACTTAGCTCCCCATGATCTTGATAATAGCATACCATATTTTGGGGGTACATCAGCCACCAAAATATTCATCACTAAACACTTGGCTGGAATTTGAGCTAAGTTTACACAAAGGTCTTTGATCAGACCTAAACATTTCACTCTATTGGAGTCAAAGGAATATATATCTTTGTATGGTATAGTGATTTCAAGGCCTATAATCTCCATTACTGCTTTGGGCATTAAATTGTGAGAGGCCCCTGAGTCATGCATAGCATTGTGTAAAATTTTGTCATGAATTTTCAGACTAACATAAAATGGAGGAACTGGCCCTTCTTTTTATTTCCCCTCAATCTTTGGACCAAATAAGAGCTCTGGTTGGTCATCATTGAGGTTGACAGTGTCATTATTTTTTGCTATGCTAAAATATTTCAAAATTTGTGATCTATATACATCTTGGGTGACTAATTCAGTATGGGGAACAGAGATTTTAATCTTGGAAATTTCCTGTTCCAAACTAAAAGGCAGCTAACTTTTTACAATGTTTGTTTCAGCCTTTTTAATCACCATTCTATCAGCAAAATCAGCTTGCTGATTTCCTTTATTTACTTTGGTCAAAATTGTTTTAATAGGAGCACTAGCTGAAGTACTAACGCTGCTAATATCTGCACTCTATTTTTCATTCATTTGAGTGACTTTATCCTTGTTTTGATCAGAATTTATAGCCACTGTTTTATATTTTTGTTTTGTAACTTTGGGTTTATTCACAAGGTCGTTTTTTGTAAAATTTTCAGAGGTCTTGGTTTTGGGAGTTTCCTGATTCTTTTTACTCCTAAGGTCATATTCTTTCGGTGTCTCTATGATGACTTTTTCCAGTTTTTGATAATAATGTTCATCTTCCATTCTTCCATCATCATAGGGTGTATATAAACCTTGTTTCCTATTGTGAGGAACATAAAAAGTATCATTGTCTACTCCCAACATGTTTATTTCATCTTCCTCTGTTTTTTCAATTGTTTCTTCAACCTCACTTACATAGTTTTATTCGAAAGGAGGTCTCATGTGTTGATCATCCTCTCTTTGTTTGTTTTGAGGTTTATTTCTCTTAAAATTTTGATTTTGATTTTGGGATTGATCTCTGTTTTGGGGAGCTTATTGGTTTTCTCTAGCTTGTGCTCTCTCAAGTATGCTCATCTTCTTCATCATCTCCTCCATCATTCTCTCCATTTATGAGCTAGATGTGGAAGGTGCAGATTCCTCCCTAAATGATACTTTCTTCTCATTCATCATTCTAGCTCTTTTCTGAATCAGATTTACTTCCACAGCTAGAGCTCCCTTTTGCATGTCCTCTAAAGTCAAAGGATCTCTTTCTCTCATCTAGTAGGCCATTTCAGGATCAAATATTTCAGGAAATTTGGCCAAAGATGATCCTTGTGGAGGTTTCATTTCTAGGGGTAGTGCATTATAAACACTCTTGAACCTAGTGCAATAATCTTGAACACTTTCCCTAGTGTTTCTTTTGAGGTTGTTGTAGTCTGAAAGTATTTGGAGAGGGTTTTTCCTAACTTCCTACTTGTTTAAGAATAACTGATGGAGAGCTTGGAGATCATTAATACTATTAGGGGTTAAGCTTTTGAACCATTTTCTTGCTTCTCCCCCTAGACTTTGAGAAAATAACCTAATTTTGACAGTTTCATCATCAATCCCATTTCTATAAAAATAGTCATTTATCTTGTCCACATGTTGTGAAGTAGCAGTAGCACCACTAGCATCATATAATGGTATCTTGGATTGATAGTCTTGTGGAAGATTGACTAAAGGTAAAGGAAGGACTAGGGGAGCATACCATGTTGCCATGATGGGAGGTTGTGGGAAAAATGGGGGGTTTACAGGTGGAGGATGTAAGATGGGAGGGGGTTGATGGAATGGGGTGATTTGAATAGTGGGTGTATGGATAACAGAGGTGGATGGACCAACAAGAGATTTTTGAGCAGATTTAGGATGAGAGAAACCAAAATTATGGATGAAATGGAAATCAGGAGGGGTAGTTTCTTTGCTATCAAAATGTTCACCTCTATCTTCGGATGAAGGTAGAGACTCAAAATCTATCTGATCTATATCATCAAGTGACCTAGTTCTGAATGGGTTTCTTAAGTCAACTTGTGAATGTTGTAGAGCTATAAGGTTTTCAGGAACAAAGGTAGCTCTATGGAGTGACCTAATAATAGTTGAAGCTTGAGCCTTAGGAGACTTCCTAAGTATACTTTCTGGATTATCAACTATCTTAGGAGGGTTTGGGTCAGGATAAGATCTAGTATGAACTCTTCTAGAAGCCACTATGTTATGTTTTCAGACCCAAAAATAAGAAAATTTTAACCAAATATGAAAATATTTAGTAGGCTAATTGATCTTTAACAAGGAAAATTTAATCCTCAAAGTTTTCTTAATTGAGTTTGTATGATGTTATGATAGTAAGGGGTTTCCCAGTGGAGTATTTAGGTCTTTTTAGGATCGTGGAGTCACCAGGTGGAAATTTTTAGCTTTATAAGGTAAAATGTTTTATGGTCCACCACCATTTATTGATTTGAATATCAATCTAAAATATTTTTTCGTTTTCTGAGTTTTTTCAGTCCTATGGGTTATGAGAGTGTCCTAAATCTGTTTCAACACTTAGCTACGGTGATGAGACAAACATAATTTACTATTATGGCTTAGCTAGCTGATTCCTTCAAGGTTTGATAAGGTTCTATGAGAATCCTAAGGGTTACTTAGTTTGTCACTAATTCAAATAAGCCCTATCATGATCACCATTTTCTTTGGTAGTGCTTGAAGAGAGCTACTTATACTGCACTGAATAGTGAGTGTTTTTTTTAAGGATTTTACTCAAATATCCCCAGTGGAGTCACCAAAAAATGTTAGGCCTCTGTAATTTAGTATATTGGCAAGACTAAATGCTGCAGAGACTACATCAAAAACCACTTTGGGATTCTAGGATCTAGCCCTCCTGAATCTAGAGAGGGATCTCTCTATAAGTGCAAAGATTTATTTATCTTTTAAGGATTTAGTATGATATTAGGCTAGTTATTAAGAACAAGGGTTTTTTGGTTTTTTTGGTTATTCGGGTATGATCTTTAATTGGGTGGAAAGTCCTAAAAATGAAAGAGTTTCAAAGGGGTGAAGGTGGGAATAATCAAAACAAGGTTTAGCTGATAGGATAGGTATGAAACTGCACTTAATCCATTGGGCTATGGAGTCACAAAAGGTTTTAAATGCACAACATTTTTCAAGAGTGGTCCATGGGGCAAGTCATCTATATCAAAGGATTCTTTAGATTAAATGATGGAATGGAACATTAAAGTGTTGAGAACAAAGTAGTAAAGCTAACAACTCAATCAAGAATTAATTAAATTTGCTGAACAAGAAAAAGCCTCTAAGTAACTATTTGAAACCAGCCAAAGGACAAGGCTAACCATAGAATTATTTGGGCAAGCTTGTATTAAATCTAACTTATCAGACAAACAATCCAGTAATCCTCATGACTACTTTCAGAAAGGATGAAAACATACAATAAAACAAAGTGCAGCTTAAGATCAAGTAAAACATCATTAAAATCTAGGCTTTCTTTCAACATACTCTTAGGGAAACTTTCAAACAACCTTTGGAGAAAGAACTAGAAGACAGGACAAACCATAAAATTTTCTAGTTTAACTCTACTTAGCATGTAATGAAAATATCATTCAAGAACAATGTTTAGAGTTTAGACAGTAAGACATGGGCTCACCAAAATTCATTGACTGTTTGGAATGTATTAAATCATTCTTAAATACACAATTGGAGGAAAACATAAAGATAAAGCTTATCAGTGAGAGTAGGGTACCTTTAAGAGTAAATACTAGCCCTATATTTGTTGTTCTTTATCAGAGAAAATGGAAAATTTTATGGAAAACATAAGAAGGAAAACAAGTACAATGAGAGGTACATCACCAATGGTATAGACCAGGATCCCATGAATCAACTTGTATATTGATGTTAATCCAGTTACATACTTCAAGTCCAATGTTTTAGTACAGCAAAAAATTCTCTTCTCAACCTAACTTCTTTGATTACAAACAGAGCTTCAAAAGCCTCTGAAAACTATTTACATGCAGAAAGTTTAAAACAGCAAGTATTACATCAACAGTCCAACAACCAACAAAAACTCATCTTCTTCAAAAGTATCTATGGAAGAAAGAGGAGGTGGGATGAAAGAAAATATATCTAGTTCAATTAATACAAGTTTTAATGCTTCTCTGTCTTTGAGGGGTTCAATAGAGAAGTTTTCTGATATTTTCTCTGTATTAATTGGTTTTCACTAAGTATTAAGCTACTTGGCAGTTTTTGTTGACTTTAAAATTCTTTAGGCAGGTTGGAAATAACTCTGGCTATCTTTAGGCAAAAATATCACTGACTGGGCAATAACTATGCCTTTATTTGATTTAGTGAGGCTGCAGGTGGCACTTTGGTAGCTGAAGAGGATAAATGACCTCTGATGTGGCAGTGGAGGCCTCCTTTACTGATATTTTTCTTTGTTTTTCCTTAAAAAACCTTTAATCTACTTTTGCTCTATGTTTTAGGTTTAATTAGGCCTTTGATCTTTATCTTCGGGTCTTCATTATTTAACACTGTCTTTATCTCTTTATTTGTTGGATTAAAACTTTGATTTCCAAGCTTTTGGCTTTAATCACTCTTTAACCTTAATTTCTTCACTGATACACTTTGTTGCTCTTTTTCAGTGGCACAAATGGTATTATGCAGTTGGATTCCATTCTCTATTGCTTAAGACACAGGATCGTCACCCTGTAATCATATGGTCACCTGTCTGTGACTGTGGAAATACACAGAGCAAACACCGTTCAAAACCCTGCAAAACACCAAAAAATTCATTAAGAAACCCTGTGATTCGTTGGAAAAACTGCATTTAGAGGTTTAATGGAGGGAATTGAGAACTGAGAAATGGGAAAATGCAGTGATAGGAGGAAAAAACCCTGGCAGAACAGCTAACCAGTTGCTGATGGAGTTTGGGCGCAACGACGAATAGGAGCCATTGGATTAGAACAATCAACGGCTGAGATCTTCTGATGAAGTCGCTTGGGAGAAAAGATGAAGGAAAATGACTTGGGGTCATGATATAATGAGAGTCGTTCGATCTTAGAGATCGACCGCTGAGATTTAAAAGTGAAAATGACATTTGAGGAGGATAGTGGTTTGGCGGAAAACTGACAACGGTTTTCGCACGGGCTCTAGGGGGTAGGTGGTATTCACAAAAAAAAACGTGATTCCATACACCTTTTGACACACGTCCCCTTCAATACCATCCATTTCGTGAAATTTTTTGGCATTAACGTTTGGGCCCAAAATTTTTTCAAAATGCATCATCCATCGTTGGATGATCGGGTGCAGATCCGACAGTGCAGATCGCATGCGACAGGGAAGTTGCGTGGACGAGGAATGTAGTGGTGCCCCAGGTGACGTAATGTTTTTTATCGCATAGCGGATCAATGGTGAGATCGGGTCAAGTCTCGATCGTTGGATCTCCGCAACAAACAGTCAAGATTTAATAAAGAGGTGGAGATTTGGAATGACAGAAAGCTTGATAAGTGAACGAGTGGGTGTTTGAGTTATCGGGTTAAGTCCCGACCGTCAGATTTAAAGAACGAACGACTAGGATTAAAAGAGGAATTGGATATATGGATGGAGAAAAAGGTAAGGCAAGATGGATGGGCGGAAGAATAGGGCCCGATGGCCATTGATCTACAAAGATCAACGGTCCAGATTTTTTTTAAAATCGAAATGTCGGGGGATGGAAAAATAAAGAAAATAAAGGTTTTGGAGATGGGGTTTTTTGGGTTTAAATCCTGACTATTGGATCTAATGATGGGGCAGTTAAGATGTATTAAAGGAGCAGAGGGTTTGAAAGGGGAAAGGGACGTTAGATGAATGGGCTGAAGCAAAAGTGCCTGATGACCGTTGATTTATATAAATCAACGGTCCAGATTTGTTTGGACCAAAATGTCGGGAAATAGGAAAATAGAAGGAAATAAGGCTTTTAGCACAGAGGCTTTGCGTTTTAAGTGCTCTATTGTGGGGCTTTAAGTCATATGAAGGTCAGGGGCTAAAGGAAATAAGCCCTCGGGGGCTTAGGACCTATATAATGTAAAAATACTGTTTTTAAGCCCAAAAACAGGGTTTTTTTGAGTTTAAATGGGGGTTCCGATAGATGAAAGGATGGGTTTTTAAAACCAAAATAAGGGAAAATATAAGGATTTAAAAGGGTTAGGATGATTTAGGAGTCAAATGGAGGTCTTTTTAGAAGGGTTTATGAAGGGAATAAGGGTAAAAAATGGAATTGTTTATGAGTGAAAGGAGGAGTGGAATGATGGAAAATGGGGTTTTATAAGCAGTTTTCTCTTGGTGAGTAGCAGGTTGTTTAGGATTAAAAGTGAAACAGTGGTGAAAATTAACTCAAAGAGTAAATTATCATCATAAGACTTCAAGAACTCACAATTTGGACATGAATTGTTTCTTGAAGGCTAAAAAGGATCTAGCCACCATTTGATATGACAAATTTTTATAGGTGGCTAACACTCCGGACATATGTGGGTAGGGTGTCCTATGACATCACATATAGTGTAGGCTGATGACTCTATTTGCATGGTTGGGGTCACCACTTTCTTTCCTCTCTTGGCGATTTTCTTGGCCGTGGTAACCGGTTTCGCAATGGGAATTTCCCTTGCGGGGGCGGTTTCGACCATTGCTTGGGTAGGCTGGGGCTCCTCGGGACTGGGGGGCTTTAACCCAAATGTGGTAACGTTGGTTACTCTTTTTCTTGAAGGGGTAATGAGGCACCAAACTGGGAATGCCAATGATATGTTGGGTAACACTAGTGTTGCCAAAACCCGCTGGGAGACGAAGCCAGGAAGTGGGTAGAGGAAAGGGGTTTGGGAGGTGACAAAGACTAAGGAGGCTGTCATGGATGATGCCTCAGTGTTGTTACTACTTGAGTCTGTGTCCTGACTAACCTCGGTGCTTGATGTGGAAATAATGCATACTGGGACCCCTGTGACATCGGGATATACCTCAAGGATAATGGGAGGATCTTCTAGGAAAGACCCTAGGATGGATGATAGTTTGAATTAGCCAGGGCCATATTATTGATACCGTGAAAGACCATCTGTGGTTGTATCTACATAGGGTAGAACCATATCCGTGTTGGTCAAGGGACGCTTTTCACTGTGCGTCAGCTGGTCTACTGTGATGATTCAATCTTCATGGGGTAACATAATGATATGGAAGATGAAGGATGCTATGGCAGACATGGCGTACATGTAACTCCGCCCAAGGAGTATATTGTAATCCAAGTGAGCGCCTAGGAATTCGATGTCTATGTGGACCATCTTGCCGGCTAAGCAGACCGGTACATTTTGGAAGATACCAATCGGGGTCGAGGGACGACCGTCGTATGCTCTGAGTGTGATGATGGAAGGTTTGAGTTCAGGGGCTCCTAACTTCTGCCATATGTTCTTTGACATGATGCATGTGGATGCACCCTCGTCAATGGCACATCGATGAATAGTGATATTTTGTACCAATACTGGTATCTAGAAGGCAACCATGGAGGGAAGCCTAGGGGTGGCTTTATCTAAGTCAAAAGCCATCATGCGCGTGTCGGCAGGGTTGATAACGCCTAATGCGGAAAGTAGTGTTAACTTCCAATGTGGACATAGCAATAGGTGATTGTGCTAAATCATTTACGATGCTATAATTGTGGGCCATTTTGGAGTAATTACCTGCTCGCCTATTAGGCCCTTTTACCATTTTTGGCAATGGTTCCAAAGGAATATTTGCAATGGTTAAAGGTGCAGTCGGCGTGCTCGTACTAGCCGCTGACGTACTGGTGTCTGGTGAGGTGTCATAGCTGCGATTCAGAGTTTGGAAAAACATTTCTTCCCCAGCCATGTAAATTTCATGGGTTTTCTTCCCGAAATTTTCGGGGTTTTGCTACTGAGTGCTGACCGTTCCTTGATGGAGGAAGGGTTCTTGCATCACCGCAGTTGTCTGGGAAGATCCTCCTTGTCCTCAGTTACTATGAAGATTTTAAGCTCAGGGAGTTTGGGATAGTGGTGAGTATAGTGTCCGTACTCACCACATATTGAACAAGAATGGTTTGTTCATAGAGGTGGCCTTTTCCTTGCCTTTAGGCATTGCTTGGCTCCTGGTTCTGATTCCGGTTGGAGTTACCTCCAGACTGGGATCGTGGTGGGCGCTGTTGGTTGCTACCCCCCTATTTAGGGTTCCCTTTAGGCTTGCTTTTTACCTTTTTCTTAACCATGTTAGGAGGGTAATTCTCCTGATCATACTGGTGTGGTTGATTTTGGGACAGTTGCACAAAGTTCACCTGTGCATTGTTTTGCGTAGGTGGGTTGTGTGCTTGGGACTGAGCGTAATGTTGTCTCGTGTTTGCACTTGGCCGTTGGGGGGGAGCTCTTTCGTCAGTCTTTATTCCTGTGTACTGGGTCCCCTCTGACGGAGGATAAGGTCCTCCTCGGTGATACGCTTGCACCCTATTAGTCAAATTTCGCTACGGCATATAATGACTTTGGAATCCGGGTTGAGACATGTTCTGGTTAGAACCATGTTTGTAACCGGGATTTTGACTGCTGCTGCCTAGGTACCCTTGGGTCATTGACCCAATTAGTCCATATGCAGAGTTAGACGCACCTGGAAATTCTTGATAATATTGCAGGCACGGGACGTTAGGAAGGATGTTGTAGATGTATCCTGACTGCGTATAGATCAGTTCAAGCTACACAATCTTACTGATTACATCCTCTTCGGATGTGGGGTTGCGTTGTGCCACATCCTTTGAAATCTCTGGCGTTAGAGTTTTCAAAAATAAATCTAAAAGGACTGGGTTGTCAAGTTTAGCTTTGCATAAAATATGATGCCGCCTCCATTCATGGAGATGCTTTAAGATATGGATGGAGGGAGATTGTCTGAAATGAGCCAGTAATTCCATTCCCGAATCATGGTGAAGGGGCAACTGAAAGTATGTGAGGAATGCGGTAGCGAGGGCGCTAAAGGTTCCATGTGAAGCAGGAGGTTTCTCCACATACCATTTCGCGGCCACTCCCATAAGAGTGCGTTGAAATATCCTCAATTGAATAGTATCCTCAATGATGCTATTCAATGAGCACCATAGGTGAAAGGTCATTATATGATTACCTGGGTCTTCTGCTTGGTTGCCTTCAAAATTTGGTATGTCTGAAGGGAGCTTCGTGGGCATGGGAGGCAAATTGGGGTCGTGTGCGATGGGGTCATTTGTGAGCTTGGTTAAATCAAGTAGATTCAATGTCGCTAAGAAGGGGGGCTAGGAGGTTGACACCATGGAAACGTGTGAAGACATGAAGTTCTGGTTAGAACAAGGGTTAGTCTGTGACGTACCATATTGTGAATTCAGCTGGCTTCCCGTATGGGATGCGCTCCTCTACCCCCCAGGGACGAGGGGGGAGTGGTGTGCGGTGTGGTGTTGGGAGACCGACTAGGGTTCCCAAATAAGGTTGCTCCAAGAAAGAATGAACCAATGATTGTGGCAATGTTTCGTCTTTACGAGTAAATTGCGAAAGACCTAGAACCCATCCTGATAATGGGGGAAGGTCGAAAATACGCCTGGACTGACGAGGTTCCGTTGGAACCATTTAGGTGTCAACCAGGTTAGGTTTTGGAAAAAATTGAGGGGATCGAGTTTGTGATCACGACAAATTTATGGCCACATGCATAAAACAAATCGAAAATGAAATGAATTTTCCCTTTAACTTAATCTATGTGATCAATCAAGAAAAAAATGGTTTTGTTTTTTTGTGCGTGATACTCAAAATCCTAGAATACCTATGACATCCTCACACACTCAAAAGTAACTAGGCCTTGAGAATATTTCTTGCGAGTGCTTGCAAAACGTCCCGTAAGAGCTGGCGACGCCCCCAATGAGCGGAAGAGAATCCACCAAGGTAAGGGTAGAGGGTCTGGCGCTTACCTGCACCGTCACCTATAGGGTAAAGGATGCCCTAGTTTTTGGCCACTAAGAACCACCGTCCCACATGAGAGTTTGAGTCTTGGGCTTCTTGGTAGTCATCTAACAATACCGAGTATCAGCTGGGTCAGGTAGCCCTAACTGATACCACACGCACTATGCCTAAGCCTAACCCCATCTGAATCAAGTCTCTACCGCGCACGGGTTTTCTTTTCCATGGGCTGATAGGTGGATTTTATAGCTCCCTAAATACACAACTTCTATGTTTCAATATGAAGTGTGATCAAGGCATTTTATTGGATGCCTACCCCCTTGATCCTAACTTAATCTATAAATTCTTTTGTGGCCCCTGTGGGGAGAATTTAGTGAGTTGGTTTAAGTTAATTTTAGGTGGCTTTATTTTCTTAGTGGGTGAGTGTGGGTGAGCGTATGGTGAACAATCTCATAGTTTTAACATATGGATATCTATGATCCTTTACAAAAGTCCCCTAGTTAAACTATGTGACGTTGTTCCTTGCTCAAATGGAAAAAATTTGCAGATAATGGGACGCTTCCAAATCTTCCTAGTTAATCTATGTGAGTAACTAAAGGGAGATGAAGAATCACAAATGTAGAGTGTTCATATGATTTCCTAGGGTCACCAAATGGTGCAAATTCAACAGAGATTACTTACTCTAATCAGTGATTCAATCCTAGTCCCACAATTTCCTAGATGCAAAAATTGAATTTAAACTAAACAATTTCTACATTAGCTTATGCATGTGTGGTCTTGGGCCACTTACTTGGACTATTTAAACTAAGTGTGCATACCATAATTTGTAAAAACATAAATTGTTCAGAAAGTTATGGTTAATTCGCCCCCTACTTAAACTATGTGAACTCTTTTTGCAAAAATCAACTTAAATGAAAACTATCTCTATGCCTATAGAAAGTAGCAAGAAATGAGTTCTCAGAAGCTGTGGGGTATCAAAAAAAGTGCTGGCAGATACATTAGGGGCTACCCAGCATACTTACAAGAAGAAAAACACAGAACATGGGGAGAAAAAATCTCAGTCTGAAATTTGCGGACAAAAAGCCTTGATAGGTGCACCTTCCTGGGTGCAATACACCTCTGTGAGGAAAAACTGTGCATAAAATCCTGCAAGTAAAAATATTAGCATCTGGCTTCTTCAGTATGTCACTTTAATGAGTCTTGGGACTATAAGATGAGTCAGAGGACTGTCAACTCCACTCCAGCATAGACAAATGGTCTCCTGCAAAAGATGGCACAACCACATAAGCTTGGAACACGTCAGTGGAGTCGCCAATCGTGTTGTTGTGGATTAGTCACATGAGTGTACGAAATCGCACAAGCTTAGAGAGTGTGGTATATTATTTAAACTATTGGTAACAGGTAGAAAGTGGGGGATCTCAAAAGCATAAAACTTAGTGGAAATAATATGCTAAAGTATGCTCTAGTTAAACTAAAACTAAAACACAAATATACAGAAGCTATATAGAGAGTCAAAATGATAATAATGCAAATGATGGCTCGATGGCCTCTTCTTATTAAACGTTTTAAATGGAGAAGAAATTTTACCCACTTGCGAAAGGGCCCCTAGGTAATGGCTCTAGGTCCCGATGCAAGGATGTTGCCTTCGAAGCTCCACCTCTGATGTAATCTCCCTCTCTCTCTCTGCTGTGGTGGACTAAGATGTTGGGTGGCCAACTATCAAGTCCTCTTTAGCCACAAATCTGGGTCACACACACTGCTGGTGTTTCTTGGGCAACTTTGGCTAGCATAACAATGTGATCACCATTTCTTCATCTCTTGGTGGCTTTATATAGGTGAGTTTCAAATCCTCCTTCCCTCCCTTGGTAAATGAAGGATGGTGACCCAAGGGAGAGGTATGATTCCATTGTGTGCTCACATAGTGTCTAAGGAGGTGTTGGTGGCTGTCCTTGGGCGGCTCCAAGCATGTGAAATCACTTGTCCTTTGATTTGTGTGGTCCTGGATAGTGACATTTCATCACTCTCAGGAATGCGCGCGTTTCGGGTCAAAAAGTGCACAAATTGTGCGCTTATAGAGGGATTTTGCACACAAAAATGTGTGCTTATTGAATTATTTTGTGCACAAATAGCATTTAGGACTAGTTGAAATCTGATTTTCTCAAAAACTTAGAGATTTTAAATACTTCTTGATTCCATAATGTGTCCCTACCATGTAAATCCTTGGGCTCGACATTAATTGATGTCGTCTTCTGTTGTACGATTTTCCAGTGTTAACACCCTCCATCCTTCCATGGTTTAAGATATGGGGACCTTGAAACATGTCTTTTTGAGTTTGAATTTTTGTGTAGATCTTATGACTACATGCCTAATCCTCAAAAATTGAAATTGTTTCGAGATATTATTAAAGATGGAGCAATTAAATTTTTTATGGGATTAGGAACACATTCAATTAGAGCATGGGAAGACATGAAAAACATGTTCTTAGATAAATATAAGGATTGATTTATGTCCCATAACCTTAAGCCTGGATGAAGTCTTTAAAATGATGCTGAAAGAGGATGAAAGTCTTGAAGGCTTGGTTGAAAGATTTTCCTATAACATTAAAAGGGATAAGATGTATAATCTAGATGATGAAACTCTAAAACCTCTTTTGCTAAAATATATTAAATATGAGTGGATAAAACTCCTCAATTTAAAGGGCAAAGGATATGTTTCTCAGCTTTCATTTAGAGAAATTTGTGAACTATGTACACATATTTCAAGGGGTAAGGATAGAACTTGGAAAAACCCAAGAGATCTTGTTATGTCAAGAATTAATAAATGTGAAACTAAAATAGTAAGTAGAGCTAAAATAGGTAATTTTCTTGATAATTTCAAAAGAAATATTATTTGGAGTCTTAGTGAACAACTAGACACTCTTAAGATACAAAACAAGAAAAAAGTCGAAAATGCTTCATTATCTATCTTTTCTCCTAGATGTATGAAGAAGCATGCCTTGAGCGAATTCCCTCTTGACTGTGTAGAAATTTGTGTTATATGTGCTAAAAATCATAATACAAAGGATCATCCTTTGATACTTGGTCTTAAATTTGTCTTTCAAGATGAAGCTGGAACAAAGAAGGCCAAATCTCTTTGTTTTTTTGCTAAAATACCATGGAAAAATCATCAACCAAATATGAATCAAGGTTTCAATACTCAATCATATGCCAACCACAAAATAATTAGACTGCACCCATGCCTTAGAAACCTTGTCCCCCACAATATCAAAATCCATATTGGGCCCAGGGTTGGTAAAATCCTTATGGAAATATCCTCAATATCTTCAATTTCAACAACCTTATCCTTCTTTTCCACCACAATATTATCCTCATAATCCCACTCAACTTCCTCAATTCCAAAATCCAAATTAATCACTTCCTAATCCAAATAATAAAAATCAACAAGTGATTTATAATGTTGAAGGACAAAATTTTCAAGCTTGTATTATAACCCCATTAGGTAAATGTTGTCCAACATATTTTTGGTAGGGTTTTGAAAAAGAAGTCACCAACAATTATCATCCAAAAATCTAAAGAGGATGAGGTTCATGAAGAGGATGCAAATATTGATAAAAAAAGTATTCATCCTAGGGAATATGTTCCTATATAATTAAAGGATGAACAAATAAAACAAACTCCTAAAGTTCCTCTAGTGGAAAAACCTTCTATTTCTTTACCATATGCACCTTTCCTGAAAGACTTAAAATTGATAAAGAAATATAGAGGAAAATTGTTTTACCAGACTATGATATGCTAGATGAACTTAAAAATATTTGTATTCAAATTCCTTTACTTCAAGCCATAAAGGAAGTACCAATATTTGCAAAAACCATTAAGGAGTTATGTATTAGAAAACCAAAAATAAAAAGAAAAGACATTAAAAAAATTCAATTGGTAGGAACATTTTTTGATATTATGATGGGGATAACTATTGTCCAAAAATATCTAGATTGAGGTAGCCCCATTGTAAAAATCCACATCAATGGTATTGAGATTCCAAACACTCTGATTTATATAGGAGTATCCATTAATATCATGAGTAAACAAACAATGAAGAAACTTAAGCTTCCCAATCTTCAATATACTCCAACGTTGTTACAATTAGCAGATAGATATGTTATTAAAATAGATGGGGTATTAGGAGATGTGTTTGTCTCTCTAGATTCTTGGAAATATATTGTAGATTTCATGATTTTAACCCCCAAGAATAATTTAGGAGGCCATCCATTGATCCTTGGTAGACCTTGGCTATGTACAATTGATGCATTCATATGTTGTACATCAAGTGATGTGTATATATCTGATGGAAATTCCACTAATAAATTCACATTGTATCGTCCTACAATAACAAACATAGAAGTAGAACGTGAAATTCAGATAGATGATGATGATGATGATGATGGCTTTATACTCTTTCAAAATTATATGAAGAATATCAGTTAATAAATATAATGAATAACAAGTAATCTTCTTCATATTGTGAGAAAAATCAAAATTTTGAAGAGCAATGTAATATTGAATATCTATCATCTCATCAATTTGCTTTACATTCTATGGAGAAGTTTGGAAATTATCAAGTATAAAAGTTTCCAAGAAAAACATTAAATATCAACAATAATTTGGAAGAATCTCAAAAGAGAAAATTAATAGATATGCTACAAATATTTTCCTCTACTTATGCATGGGAATATATTGATATGAAAGGGATTGATCCTAAAACTTGTATGGATCATATTTATATCGAGGAAAATGTAAAACTAGTTAGACAACCTCAGAGGACAATGAATATGAATATGAGAGAATTTGTTAAAGAGGAATTACAAAAAATTTTAAATGATAATTTCATTTATCCAATATCACATAATCAATGGGTGTCACCTTTAGTAATTGTTACAAAGAAGAATAGAAAATTGAGAGTATATATTGATTATAAATAATTAAACAAAACCACTTTGAAAGATCATTTTACACTACTCCTTATAGATCAAGTATTTTTCATTTTAGATGGTTTTAGTAGTTATAACCAAATCCAACTAGCACTCGAAGATCAAGATAAAACTACTTTTACATGTCCTTAGGGAACATATCCTATAGAGTACTTCCCTTTGAATTATGTAATGTACCTGCCACATTTTAGAGAGTATTTTTAGGTATATTTTCTAATCTAATTCATGATTGTGTGGAAGTATACATGGATGACTTTACTATGTATGGAGATACTTTCGAGGAAGTTATGGAAAATTTAGAAAGGTTATTATTAGATGTAAATAAGAACACCTTTCATTAAGCCATGGGAAATGTTTTATTATGTTTAATGAAGGTATTATTTTAGGCCAGAATATTTCAAGTGATGGAATTAAGGTGGATACATATAAAGTAGAAGTTATTTTTAAATTTTCAATTCCTATTTGTCAAAGAGATGTTAGAATTTTTCTTGGATTTACTGGATATTATAGGCGATTCATAGAAAATTTCACAAAAATAACTTCTCCACTTTTCAAACTTCTTACAAAAGATTGTGATTTGCATGGAACTTTTATTGTCAAAAAACATTTGAAACATTGAAACAAATAGTTACTAAAGCACCCATTTTAAGAGGACCTAATTGGACTCTCCCTTTTCATATTTCTAATGATTCTTCAGATACAACTCTAGGAGTTGTGTTGGGACAAAAATATTTAACTTATGATATATATTATACAAGTACAAATTTGACTCCAGCAGAGTTAAATTATACTGACTGAAAATGATTTTTTAGCTGTTGTTCTTGTCATTAATAAATTTCGTCACTATATCACTAGTTATGAAACTTTTATTCATACATATCACTCTTCCATTAGACATTTAAAGAACAAACTAGTTACTAATGGAAGAATTACAAGATGGTTGTTATTATTACAATAATTCATCATTACTATTCTTGATAGACCAATAAAAGAAATATAGTTGTTGATTTCATTTCAAGAATGAAAAATAATAGTAATGACGTTCCTATAAAAGATAATATTCCTCATGAGTATTTTTTTGAAGTATCTACTAAATTACCTTGGTTTACAAATATTGCCAATTATTTGGCTACAGGGAAGTTACCACCACAATTATCAACCAGAGAAAAGAAAAAAGTGATTAAAACCAATGCACCTTATTCTTGGATAAATGGAGAATTATATAAAAAAGGACCTCATCTAATCATTCAAACATGTGTTCAAGAAGATGAAGTACCATAAATTCAAAAAGCTTGTCATGATGAACCGTGTGGGGGACATTTTTCCGATAAAATAACTACTTACAAAATCCTTCTTTTGGAATATTATTAGCCATCTATTTTCAAATATTCCAAAGAATATATCAAATGATGTGATAGTTGTCAAAGAATGGGAAAACCAGTGTCATCAGATGAAATGTTTCTACAACCATAGGTACTTGCGGAGCCTTTTGAAAAATGGGCTTTAGATTTTGTTGGACCCATAAATCCTCTATATAAACAGAAAATGTACATACTTGTTTGCACAAATTATGTCACAAAATGGGTAGAAGCTAAACCTCTTTTATTCTCAAATGAAAATGTTGTGGTTACATATATTTTTGAGGATATATTTACTCATTTCGGTGTTCCAAGAGAAAATTGTAACAGATCAAGGTACCCAATTCACATCCAAGTTGGTGCAAAATATCACATAGCAATATAAAATCAAGCACCAAAAGTCTACTCCATTTTTTCCACAAGCTAATGGACAAGTGGAATCTACCAAAAAAATCCTTGAGGCGGTGCTTACCAAGACTGTGCATTTGCATAGAAACGATTGGGCATAAAAATTTCGAGAAGCACTATGGGCATATCAAACCACGTGGAGAAACACAACTTGACATACTCATTATGATATTTTCTATGGGAAGAATGTTTTGTTTCCAATTTATTTCCAAGTGTAGACCTAAAAAAAATCTTCTAAATTGGGCCTTGAACTATTGGAAGCTCAAAAACAAAGACTAACACAATTGAATAAGTTAGATGAAATACAAGAATATGTTATTCAAAGAACTAGCATAGGGAAACAACAAAAATCAAAATAGCATGACAGGTTTATCAAATCCAAAAAGTTCAAACAAGGTGATTGGGCTGTTCTTTTTAATTCCAAATTCAAATATTTTCATTGAAAATTTCAAACTCATTAGCTTGGTCCTTATGAGATTGATACTATTTTTGATAATGGAGCAGTCAAAATCAAGACTATTGATGATGAAAAAATTTCTTTCCTTGTAAGTGGTCATAGATTAATATTATATCATAAACCACTAACAAGGGAAGAATTTTTTAAATACTTGTAATAGAATTTTGAATTTAAGTTGGTCAAGGAAGGAGATCCTTCTCATCATTCTACAACTACATTGCAATTTATTTTCAATATCTCTCTCTCTCTCTCTCTATACATAAAATATTAACTGAAAACCAATATCTCTTGGTAGTTTATATTTTCAAAAATTTGTTCTTTCCTATCCCTATTTCTTTCTATCCTTATTTTTTCTAATAAATTCTGAGGTGACCAACTATATTCATTGAGATCAATATTTTTACTAGCCATTAAAAGAAACAACAATAAAGAAGTCTTCTTCTGATCAGACAAGGAAACTATGAGAAATGACAAGCATAAAACATAATTCCTATGATTCCATGACCAATTTTCAATTCTACAACCAAACTCAAATTATACAACAAAAATAATACTAGGGGAACATGAGAATAAAGGTCTATAAGAATGTTAGAGTTGGATTTCATATCGAGCTTAGGTTTTAATTTATGGATGATTATATTAAAGAGTTGAGAACCTTATACATTTCTTAACTTATCCACAACCTTTATACCACATCCCCTCATCATTACATTGTTATTCACATCAAGTCCGATTGGAATTAAACACATGACAACAATCCTTTGAAATCAGATCTGGGAAATTGTAAAGGAAAAATTCGGACGCAATAAAACTTCTTTCATTAGTGCCTTACCTTGTCATAATTTAACTTTGATTCATATCCATTCCACTCATTTCAAATTCACATTTTTCTTACTCCTTTCAAAGCTTCCATTAACCCTGTCAAAAAGCACAATCGAGGTCGAGACTTCTTCTTGCCATGGGAATACATGTTCGCTCTGAACCAAATGGAGTAAATTTTCTTCAAGCTTATCCAAGGGTTAAAGACCAACTATAACAGGTGGGATGACTTCAGGATTTTGAGAAATTCAATGGGTTTGAAATAGAAATCACAAAAACCTTCACCTGAGCGTTTGAGGGAGTAGAAGCAGAGATAGGAGACATTATTCTCACCCTCATAGAATCCATTGTAGCAGGAGCAAAAAAATGCCCAGAAATGGGGAAAGTTGGTTCAAAAATAGGAAGATAAAAGAGAATTATTGGGTTCCTTTTCTTAAAGAAACAAGTGTGGACTTGTTGATTTCAAAGAAGGTATTCCAGTTACTACATTAAAGGGAAAATGGAGAAATATCTTGTTAATTGTTTAGAAATTTATTAAACGTGAAGGTAAATTTGGGACAATGTTTTTCTACCATGCTAAGCTTATTATGCATTTTGTTGATGGAAATTAGATTAATTTTCCTTGATTCCTCCTTCAAAGTTTCAAGAAAATGACATTTAACATATAAAGAGAATCTAGGTCCATTGATAACCCTCTTTACCATCATGGACTTATCAATATTATTGTAGAAGCACACTTGGAAGCTAGAGGAGATGGTTGGAAAATTTTCATAGTGAGAAATCATTTTATAGAAGCCCCACAGTAAGAAACAAACAGTAAGGTCAAAATAATTCGAATAAATTCAAAACCTAGCCCTAGAAAAGAGAGAATTGAAGAAAAAATTCAAGAGAAGAATGTGACTGAAACACTCGAGAATCCATTTGAAGATCATACCCCACTATCCTAGTATCTTGAGAAATTTAAACAAAAAATGATAAAAAGGACCTTAGAAGAAAGAAAGCCATCTCAGGAAAAAAATTACCTGAGGAAAAGAAGAAAACAAAGATAATAAAACAGTAAGGCAAGGCACTGGAAGCTCAGAAGTGAAATTGAGAAGAATAAAAATAGTTGCAAAACCTTCAAGCACACAGTCACCAAAAATGATTGATATGGAGGAAGAAGGGTATAAGAACCTCCTCATACAGTTAGTCCAACAAGACAAACTCTAGAAATTGTTCCAGTTCAAGAAGAGATTTATGATTATGTAGAATCTCTAGAGCAAAGGGCATGATAAAAAGAAATTTTTTATCAACATGAAATGGGGGAAAATCCAGCAACAAAATAAGATTCAGAGCATGAACACACAATTGAGGAAGCTCTAAAACAAGATATATATGAGCTAGAGGTACTTAAAAAACACCTAACATGGGAAAGAGAAGCAAAAAAAATTCAGAATGAGATTCTTAGAACCCAAAATGATAATATACTCTTACACCTTTGCCACTTGTATAAAAAGAATAAGAAACTTAAAGTTCAAAACATGTTTCTCAAAAATAGGATTAGAGGGTTATAAAGTAGAATTCTGATGAAGAAACCGAGAACCATTTTCAGTATTAAGAAGAAGAAAAGAAGCACTAGCCTGGATGTGCTTGCACAAGCTTCAAATATCATTCACTAAAAGGGAAAATAAGAAACATTTTTGAAGTTTTTGTTGCATGAGGACATGCAAAACCTTTAGTGTGGGAGAATGTTGAAGCCTGCAATTTTTTTCTTTTTTACTATCCTTTCTGTCATCTCATTTCACCTTTTCTTCCTCATTTTACAATATTCTGAGCATGTTCAAGGTCAAGAAAAAATCCTAAAAGGTATTCATCATCTATAGTTAGAATATTTGTTTCTTAATGAATTATAGCTAAAACCCTCTTACAGTGACTAAAACATGGACATTTTGAAACTAATACCTGTTTTTGCAGTAGAATCAATTGTTAGACAAGTTTCAACACTCCAATTAAGGGATAAAGACTACTAGGATGTGACAAATGTCTACCACATGGACTACCACCTACCAGCAAAACTGGGAAAGCTATGAAGACTGTTGTGAAACCAGCTCCAAAAATAGAAGAATAGAGATATCAACGCCTTAGAAATAAGCCACTTTGAGGGGGAATCCTCCAATAAATTACATAAATGAACAATTCTTGGATGATACAAATGACCAGAACCTCCTTCTATATATAGGAGTCCATGGGGCCACAATATAATCCTAGTGGGGCCACAATGTAATCCTAGCCGACCTAACAATAATAATGTAAGGGCACAATTATAACAATATGGGGGTTACAGGGGTACAACAATAAAAAATAGGGGGGCTACACTAACATAATAAGGGACTACACTATTAATATAGGGACTTAACATGCCCCTCTCCTTCAAACAAGTGTTGTCCTCAACACTTGATTATTTCTTGATGCTTCTGTATAAAATTCTCATCCTCTCATGTGGAATCTTCTACAGGAAAGTTCTTCCACTTGCTGAGATACTCTAAAATTTATCGTACTTGTCGAGTTCTTGTTTATATATCTGCTTCATAACTTCTTTCGATGTGATGTTGATCTTCTTTTTGTTTCATTATATTCTGCACCAAGGTTAGGTTATCCTTTGAGAGTTGGAGAACTTGTCGTTGATGCTTGATTTGATCTTCCACTAATTTATCATCCATATTAGCTATTATTTGATCCTTCAAACCAACCAACTTAGCCTCCATTTTTCTTTTAAACCATCTATTTCATCTTCAGTTTCTCTTCGTAAGATCGAAACTTGTTGCACTTGGTACCGTAATTTTGATATCTCATACTGCAAGTCTTCCTCTTCATGCGTCATAGTATAGATTTTTGAGGGCTTAATGGGTATGGAATTATTTTTAGGAGGCATTTCGGAACCCAATACTGAAATATATGATCAATAGGCCCTTGGAATCACTTCAAACTAATTTTTTTTACATAAGACTTATGCAATTCAGAAACAAATACACACCTTTTTCTTTCTTTTGAGGAGCTCGATATTAAAACTGCATTATCTCTGGGATTTCAGATCTTCAATATCTGAAATTTGGCACTAAGATATCCCTTTGAATTCTCTTTCTAATTCCATAGGTCTTAACTGATTTGGATTCTTGAATAAAAAGTTGTCCTCAATCTCCTACGATGGCCTAATTATGGACTAGTTCAGTAGAGCGAACTTGTACGACTTTCCACGTGTCACTGTTTCCTCCTTTGGCTCTGAAATTGATAGAATGAAAACTACATTCCGTGTACTTGTGGCCACTTCTTATAGCATTCCAATCCGATGCTCAGAGAGAGAGATCTATGAATATTTTCCCA
This sequence comes from Pinus albicaulis, assembly GCA_034641835.2. Taxonomy (NCBI): domain Eukaryota; kingdom Viridiplantae; phylum Streptophyta; class Pinopsida; order Pinales; family Pinaceae; genus Pinus; species Pinus albicaulis. Next base: position 174,969,071 of record CM076578.1, read on the forward strand.
CGATCACCTCTTTGAGATGAAATTCAGAAGCCTCAAAACACCCTCACTTCCACATATCATATCTCCGAAAATGTTGCGAACAAATATCTGAAATTTTGTGATGATGTTCCTTAGGATTGCAGCTTCGCACTCTAAATATTTCATCTTTTTAACCTTCATAGAAAAAAAGTTATTACGAAAATACCATGTTGACATGTTTAGGTTAATTTCAAGAGCCTACAAAATGACCTAAATTGCACAGATCATATCTCTGAAAATATTGCGAACCAAGCTATGAAATTTTGCGATGATTTTTCTCAGGGTTTTGGCTTCGCATTCTAAAAATTTTGTATTCTGAACCTTCGTAGAAAAAAAGTTATAGCGAAAATTCCACGATGACCTGTTTGGAGCAGCGAAATCCTAGAATCTCAAAGCTCTGATACCAAAAGTTGTGAAACCAGCTCCAAAAATAGAAGAATAGAGATATCAACACCTTATATATAAGCCACTTCGAAGGGGAAACCTCCAATACATTACATAAATGAACAATTCTTGGATGATACAAATGACCAAAACCTCCTTCTATATATAGGAGTCCATGGGGCCACAATGTAATCCTAGCTAACCTAACAATAATAATGTAAGGGCACAATTATAACAATATGGGGGTTACAAGGGTACAAAAATAAAAATAAGGGGGGCTACACTAACATAATAAGGGACTACACTATTAATATAGGGACTTAACAAAGACTGGTAAATATATACATCAAATTCAAAGTTGATCTTTGTAATTGACGTGTAGTGATCAAATGAAGGAAACAAAGGAATAGAATAAACATAAAGTGAGTGATATTGAAAATTAATCGACTGTTAGATTTTAGATCAAACTAAATCCCCTATGACTTGCTCTTTCAGTAGCATGTCATGAAGAGATTGAGTCTCAAAATGAATCGATCTTGTAGATGTCAAGGAAACTCATGTTGTGTCAGCATCAAACACTTTAAAATCATTTTATGAATCTTGTATAAAAAGTTGTAAGTCGATACCTGAGATAATTTCATTTTTATTTCACTATAAAGGCCGATACCATGTTCCATATTAATACAAGTCACTTTGTTCTTAATGTGCGAGTGAAGATCTTGTGATTGATAGTTGACTTGCACTAACGAGAGGGCCCCCTATTGAGTTGTGAGGTTTTGTTCATAATTTTGTTTTTCATTAATTTTCTTTAGCACTGTAATGTCTTTACCAAATTTTTTCTCATCATAGATACATTTCCGATCATTTTTCATTTCTTTCAGAGTACTCATAAGAAAAAAAACATTAAAAACATTTCTATTTTTAAATGCATATTCTTTGCAACACATATTTCCATAACTTAATTTAGTTTCTTAATCAATTATGAAATACCTTTTAGAGGTTAAATAAACACATAATTAATCATTCTCAAGTTGTAAAGTTTTTAATTCCAATTTCTACAAGTAGGAATCATATTCTTTTTAGTGCCAATTCCTTTTCATGCAATTAATATAGAAATTCCTTACTGCAATCTAGTATAAAAGTTTCTTTCTGCAAGATTAGTGTAGAATGACTTCAATTATGTAAACTAAAACTATATTGTTTCTTTCTTAAAATTTGTTTTCTAAGCATTTTTCTTTCATGCAATTAGGAGGAAAAGTTTGAATTCTGAAATTTAGATATATTTTTAATTTCTGCACGATAGTGAATTTCAATTCAATTAATTATAATTCAACATAAATTTAGAGTGAAAGAATACATGCGTAATTATTCTTCAAATTGTATTTTTCCATACTTTGAATTTGTTTCATTACTCGAATCAATCGATTCATAGAAATAATCCTAGCATAGATAGTGCGCATACATTTCATAAGTCTACAAACCCTAGTTGAAAATTAATGAAGTAAATTAAGAACAATAATTTATCAAACAAAGGCCACAAGTTACAAATAAAAGGGAACACCAGACTCCAACAAATCTGAACCAACCCCAACATAAATTTAATTCTAAGAAAAAAGGGAAAATTAACCAACTACGAAAGGATATCAACAATTTTGGTAGAGGACCAGATAAATGTTAGAGTTGTGGAAGAGATCACCTGAGGAAGGATTTACCACATCATAAAATTTTTGGGTTGAAGTTGTACAACATATGGGAAGTTGAAACAATCTAGGAAGTGGCTCGAAGCATACCTAGGAACTATTTAGCATTGGAAAATAGAAATGTCGACTACCAAGCATCCATAATTGAGATGGAAGCTAAGATTTGTGACTGAACTATATCTATTTTAGTTGATCTAGGATGTAACTATAGCTATGTTTGCCCATAAATTGTGGAGAAATGCCAATTGGCCAAGAAATTACAGGAGGACTCATGTCAGATCCAACTTTCCATAAGAGAAAAGAAAAGAGTGGAGAATTGGGTGAGAGCATGCCCATTAGAGTTTAATGAAATTCCAACTATTTCCAATTTGAACGTATTACCACTGGGAGCATATAAAACACTACTAGGAATGGAATGGCTATATATGCATCGCACTGACAAAAATTTCTTTAAGAAAGATGTATAATGCTCAGATGAGTCCAGGGAGAAAATAATATTGTAGGGGAAAGTAAAACCCATGTCCATGAGGTTAATGACAACCATGAAATCCCAAAGAAGTCGCAGGAAGGGGTGCCTCTTATTTACTGTCTAATTTAACAACACCAGTGAATCTAACAACAATGTTGAAGATTATGAGCAAGAAATTCTAATGCCATATCACATTTAAACTAATTCTATGATGTATTTCCTAAAGAAATACTAGGGTTGTCTCCTCACAAAGAAGTGGACTTTTCCATTGAATTAATTCTAGGGGATACCCGAACATCCAAGGTTCCACATAGAATGAGTATTCTAAAGGTAATTTATCTAAAGATACAACTCAAAGAAATGATGGATAAAGGCAAAATTAGGCCAAGTGTGTCTCCATGGGGAGCAGTAGTCTTATTTGTGAAAAATAAAGATGACACACTTATGTGTGCATTGATTACAAATAGTTGAATAAAGTAACCGTTAAGAATAGATACCCCCTGCCACAGATAGATGATTTATTTGATCAAATAAGGGGAGATATAGTCTTCTCTAAGATTTATTTAATATTTGGATACCATCTAGTGAACATTAAAGAGGAATATATCAGTAAGACAACATTGTGAACTCGGTTTTTGCATTATGATTTTGTGGTAGTTCCGTTTGGGCTTGCAAATTTACTTGCAACTTTAGTGTTCTTAATAAACAACGTGTTTCATCCTTACTTGGATAAATTTGTAGTGGTTAATTGTGGATGAAATATTGGTATATTCAAAGAAAAAGGAGGAGCATGAGGAGCACTTAGATGTAGTGCCACGACTATTAAGAAAACACAAAATTTATGCAAAGCTTAGTAAACATGAATTCCTTCGGTCACAAATCAAACACTTGGGACACATTGTCTCAAAGGAGGGAATAGTTGTTGACCCAAAGAGGATCAAGGCCATCATGGAGTGGGGAATACCAAAGAATGAGAGAGAGATTAAATCCTTTATGGGACTGGTAAGCTACTACATGAGACTCATCATAAACTTCTCCAATTTTGGTTATCCAATCACGGCATTATAGAAGAAGGGGAAGAAGCTTGAATTAACAATTAAATGTGCTGTAAGTTTTGATCAAGTGAAGCAATTTCTCACCAGTGCACCAATGCTAAGAATAGAAGACCTAGACAAATATTTTGTGGTTTCTATTATTGTCTATCAGTACTGCCATTCACCAGTGATCAAATTTTCTCTTACAAGGTTTTTAATGGGGTACTACTGCAATTTTTTATGGTTGCAAATAGGTTTTCAAATAAAAATTTGGTCACTGGTTTATATGTTTAGATGTGTTACTACTCCTTTCAGTTCATTTTTTGGTCATGTCATCACTCATTTTGAGGAGCCATCCCTGAAATGTATTCATCACCATGGTCATCATTCAACTCATTCTTCCATGTAGTGTCATCATTAGGTCATAGGGTCAAAATCATGTAAATACGTCATTTCACCATTAAATTCAATATTGAAAGGAGTATTAATAGTGAAAAATATTCAATAAAGGTTTCAAAAGTGTAATTTTATTTATATCATGATGTAATATGAATAAAAAGGTTCTAAGGCTGCAGTTCACTATCAATTCAAATCTAAATGTGAAAGGACATAGTGGGGCCACTACACCACTAAAGAGAAAATTGATTTCCAAGCTATTAAAAGACCAAAAGAGCATCTCTTTTTCTCATTAAAACTTCAATATATATCAATCCACTGTCAAAGTTTAGTTTTATACTCAGAGAAGTGATTTCTTGCCATGAGAGACCTAATTTTCCTCCTCTGTTGCACTTTTCATTTGCAGCATTGCGCTTTTGCCAGATTGTGTTGTGTTTTATTCAAAGAAGAAAAATATTCATTTCTATAGGCTTCATCATATAAGTCAAGTTTCATACCATTAGTAGCAAGTAATTGGGACTCCTTTTCTCCCCTTATACCTTGTTTTTTCTTCAGTTCATGCTTGGAAAGATCACAATTCCCTCTTCTAGGGTTTTATAGCATTTGCTTGGTTTCATAATATCTTTGACAAAATTGATAAGACAAACCCTCAAATTTAAGCTCATTCACCTTCCCCCACTTTCATATACCTTCATAAGCATTTTCCCTCACCCCTATCCCTCATTTTCACCATTTTCGTAGAAACCTAGCCTATACTACACTTTCCTAGGCTAGGACTGTGTTTTCCCCTTTTGGACCCCTTCCCCTCACTCATTACCTAAAATTTCACTTCTCCCCACTTCCTAACATCTATCCGTACCCCATAAATTAACCCAAGAATTTAGAAGACCTCTGACCCCTTCATATCCCTTCATTCCTAAAAACTTCCCAAAATCCTTTTTTTTTCCCTACACTAAACCCTAATTCCCCTTCCCATTGAGCTAGGGTTTACTATGGATTATGAAACCACTGAGAAGAAGAGGCATAAGAGAGGTTAGATGAATAGTTATGAGCCCACTACAACACATGAGATCATGTCTTCACCCTTCCTTAAGAAATCATTCCAGGATGCAGGTTTCCTTGCCTTTTGTCAAAAGGTTTAGGAACTTGGTTTTGATGAAAAAATTACCAACACTTTTGCCACTAGTTTGAGGAGAGATAAGGTGACTATTGTAGGGGTTTTGTTTAATATTTAAATAGATTCCATTTCCACATATATAGGGATCCCAAAAAATGGAGAACTTTTCTCCAAGAAAAGAGACTTGGACATTGAAAACTACAAGATGTATTTGAAACTTCCATACAAAGTTGTTCCAAAACACATCTTTCCATTCAAAAATTTTCTATAGAAGTATTCCCCTCTCATGAGATTAATAATGAAATTAATCATGAAATATTTTACATGTGAGGGTAGGTACTTGAGGTTATATTAGTATCAGGTGAGATTGTATATGCATTTCACCAGTGTAAAAGCTCTCAACTTTCCTCAATATCTTTATGGAAGTATGGTAAAAATGGAAGAGACGGTACATATATTAGGAGAATACCATCATGCTAGTTTGTTTCACCATGTTTTGGTGAAAATCCTAGTTTTCCATCAACTCACATAGATCAATTTTCTTGGGATGGTTTGATATATTCAACTTCTCTTTTGTCTTCTCTAGCTCAGTCAAGAAGTTACTCTACACCTTTGTCTTCAACAGCACAACAATAGGTGGCCTCAAAAAGTAAACCTATCACAAGAACTGCTATGGTAGAGGTCAAAATACCTACACTAGAGGAAAGAGGCTTGTGTTTTCTCCAAACATTGTTGAAAGGGCCAAGCCTACATCAGAGGAAGAAACATCATCACATCACGAGGCACCATTGTAGGATGAGGAACAATTTAAAATTGAAACTAATATGGAATATTTTTAAGTGCATGAGGAGGAAAAAAAAATTGAGTAGGTCATCTAGGAGAAAGAAGCTGAGATTAGAGAGCTCAAAGACAATTTTTCAAAAAAAAATTTCATTGTCTCATTCTTGCAATATGATAGCATGTAGCTAAAAGTAAATCAACATCTCTTAAACAAGCCCAAAGAAGATTTGAGAAAGGATGATGCCAAAGGTAAGGAATTTGTTGATGTTGATGATTTACAGGATCAAGAAGAGCAGTTTAGGACAAGGAGACCAAGAACAATAGGTCTCAAGAGGGCACTTGAGCAGCAAAAAGAACCATCTCCACCAAAAGGTCAAATGACTGTTTATGAGCTCATTGTGAAAGAAATTGAGAAAGATAAAATATATTGGCTATATAGGGTGAATTTCCACTTGGGGAAGCTTCTTAAGAGGGTAAAAAATAACAATAACCTACAAAGACAGATACAATGAACAAGGTCTCCCAAATCAAAATCAAGTAATTGAACAAGAAGCTGAAGCAAACCCTAATGAGGCAAAAAGAAAAGGATAAACTTGACTTGTTGACTGAGGCCTCACTCATTTCTTGAAAAATCATCACTTAGCTTCATGGAGCAAATTTGAGGAAATTTTGAAGAAATTTTGTGAAATTTTGGTTTTTGTGACTTTTGGCTTAAACATGAATATCAGTTCAGCCAAAAGCGCAGCGCCTTGGCACTGCGATTTTTCCTCAGACCTCCAGATTCCAAAAATTCTACCTTGGTGGATAGCTACTGCCCTATATGTTACAAATATTAATTTTTTATGCCTTCTTAGCAAACATATTGGGATAAAATGCCCAAAAACAGGTCAAAAAGTCACTTTCTACCACCTTTTTGGACTAGGTGCTGTGCTTTGGGAGTAACTTTGTGAGAATAAGTTTTTCTCTATCTTGGAGAGGTCATTTTTCTTGCTTGAGGTTTCTATGACAACTAGACATCCTCAGATTTCCATTGCTACCTTTTGAGCTGGATTTGGAGCAATGGAAGGCCCTCAAAAGTCTCCTCAAATTTGGTGTTGTACTTTTGTCTGATGGTGTTGTGCTTTTGTAGGTGGCACTACGCTTTTACCTGTTAGTCAATATTTCAAGGTTTCTTCGATCAAAATTGCTTTTTTGTGATGTAATATCTTAATTTTTGATTTGACGTGATGGGATGAATGTAATTGAGGTTTGTAAATGTAATCTTGATGTAGATCCATGCTTATTTCATAATGGCAAAGTCAAATGTATTAGTTGGTCTAATGGAGGAGATTTTGTTTAACCTCCTAGTCATTAGGTCTTGTTAGAGATTATTATGTAAATTATTCCTACACTGAGGGATTCGACCCCTAAGAGAGGGTAAATTTATTTTAGTCTATATGTATGTGGTTTTCCATCAATCTAAAGGTTGGACATCATAGGGTGAAAGTCTTGTAGCTTGTACTTCATATGTTTTTCAGGGAATCAAAGGATAGTTGTAGCTATTATTTCAAAATTCTTGTGGTGTGAGTTTGTGATTATGTTTTCCTTCTGTTAAATACTTATATGAATGATAAATTAGTCTCCTTACCATATATTTTCTCTTTAGTGATTTTCCTAAGAGGTATTAAACAAAATTATTTGATTAAGCTCTGTTTTGTTAGGAATCTCATATTTGTATGTTTGTCTTCTTTATTAATGAACTCATGGTATACATTATCATTTTGATCTTATTTCTCATTAAACCCTACACTACATTGACCAAATTTTAAGTTATCACACAAGCATGCCTACCCTGCTCCTGTATATCTCTTGCAACTGGAACCTTTGAGACTTCACCTAGTTCCCTGATTTTAACTCATGATCTAGAAAAAAACCCTTAAATATTAAAACCTACATGAGCTAAAATATATATCATAAAATCCATTCTTGTACCAGTCAAATCCTTGGCTGTGAGTTTCATAGAGAGAGCCCTCTCTGGTTTGGTAGGGCTAGATACCAAACTAAATGCTTGGTTTGAGGTTACCTCCATCGATTTCCTTTCAGCCTTGGGATATTGTGGAGGCTAGCATTTTCCACATTTCTAAAAAGAGGGACTTATTGGATTCTTAATGTAGGAAGTCCATGTAGTTTGTTATGAATACTGAAATTTAAATGAGCGTGAGAAGAACTATGTAACCCACGACTTAGAGTTGATTTCCATTATCCGTATAGTGAATATGTGGAGGCACTACCTCCTTGGAAGAAGATAAACTCTAATGAATTATCATGGATGGTTGAAGTATTTATTTGATCAACCCAAACTAAATTCCATGAAAGATATATGGATGGCCATGATTAGTGTATTTGGATTTTAGATTAAATATATTAATGGTATGGAGAATCGAGTGGTTGATGCACTTAGCAGGAGGGTACAACCGTGCCATATATATCAACCATAAATTTTTATGGGACTGATCTTAAGGAAATGATTGAAGCAATTGGGAAACAAGATGAAAAATATCATAAATTAAAAGAAAAACTATAGGCACAACTGAAGGGTGAAAAGGGAAAGGAATATTGCCTCAAAAAGGATGGGATGATTCGACTCAAAAATATAATTTATGTGTCAAATGAAGATAATATAAAGAATATTATAATATAAGAATTCCATGTAAAGCCAAATTTTGGCCACTCAGGTTGCCAAAAGACCCTTACAACCATCAAGAAATTCTACTATTGACATGATTTGAATAGAGAGGTGGCTAATTGTATCTCCATATGCATAGAATTCCAACAAGCGAAAGTCAAATACAAGCATCAAGTGAGCTACTGCATCCTATTCCCATTCTAGAATAGAAATCTGGACTTTATTATAGGGTTGCCAAGGAATTCTAGGCAACATTATGCAATCATGGTCGTAGTTCACAAGTTGAGCAAGGTGGCTCACTTTGTAGCAATAATTCTACAAACTTAGAAAGTGATGTGTTGTAAGTATTTATAAAAGAAATCGTAAGGTTGCATGGATTCCCAAGAAAATTATCTCGGATATAGATTCAAAGTTCACTTCAAGGTTTTGGAAGGAACTATTTCCAGCCTTGGGGACTGAATTGGCATTCAATACAACTTATCATCCATAGATAGATGGGAAAATAGAGAGGAAAAATAGTAATGTCGAAGACATGTTGGTGTACATGATGTTCCAAACAAAGAGACGAGACAAATACCTTCCACTTGTAGATTTTGCATAAAATAATAGGTGCCAGGAATATTTGAAGATGAGCCCATTTGAAGCATTGTATGGGAGGAATCACAAAACTCTTATCAATTGGAGTGATCCAATGAATATGGTCCTCATTGGGCTTGATATGTTAAAAGAAATGGAGCAAGAAATGGAAATTATTAGAATTAATTTGTAAAGAGCACAATCTAGATAGAGGTGCTATGCAGACTAGCATAAGACACTTAAAAAATTCAAATTTGGAGAGCATGTTTACCTATGAGTTATACCTAAGAAAATCTCCCTGAATATTGGGTCATGTGTTAAGCTGACACCATGTTTTTGTGTGCCATTTGAAGTAATTGAAAGAATAGGGCTAATATCCTATAGGATGGCCTTGCCTCCATAAATGAATGATCATGATGTTTTCCATGTTTCTTTGCTTTAAAAACATGTGCCATGTTTTACGCATGTGATTAATGGGTATCTTCTATAGGTAAAACTAGAGGGATAATTCAATCCATAGCCTCTATTTATCCTAGAAGGAAGGTCACTCACACTCAAGAATAGAGTAATAGAACAAGTCAAGGTTCAATGGAGGCACTTTGGGCCCGAGGAAGCTACATGGGAGATGACTGATTAGATGCAGGCAACATATCCTTTTACGTATTTCGAATGAAGAAAATGTAAATAAAGTTGTAAATAAATTATATAGAGCCATGTCTATAAAACAACAAACAAATTTTATTTTGGTCTAAGTCGTGTTTTATTTTGTGTTCATTAATAGAAAACTGAGGATGGTGTTCCTCCAAGGGGAGGGGTTTTAGACAACCTTGGAGAATTCCCTCTTATTGTAGATATTATATGTATTTTTGTTAAAATTAAAATTAATAGGAAATTGCGACACATATTTTATATCTTGGGGAGGGGTGTTTTCTTGAGGAGACTAGTTTCATAATAAATTTGATTGGAAAAATGAATATTTAGGAACCATACCAACGTCTTAGAAAAATATGCAAGAGAGAGAGAGAGTGGGAATTAAATGGAATTATGGTTGCACCAACAAATTGACAGGGGCAACGAAGAGGTTATGCTCATGTAAATAGGAATGGTGGCGATAACATGAGCAGAAGAAACTAATGAAAAAGAGAATTACCTTTGAACAAAATGAAAGAGGAAAGAACCTGCACATGACGAAAGAGGAAAACATATCTACACACCAGAAAAGGGAAAAAATTGGAATTGGAGGATGAGAAGACAATTATTTAAGAGATAAATGATGGGAGTAGGGGGGTTCTATTTTTTTCTTGATTTTATGCTACTCGTTTCAATTGTGTTATGATATGTTTTTCCTAGACTTGGAAAAAAGTTCGTTTTGATAAAGAGAGTTCATTATGTGGAAACGTAGCTGATGAAACCATTGTTTGTGGCTTTTTGGCTCAGAATTTATAGATTAGTGGCATGACTTGAGGCTAATGAAACCACTATAAGTGTATTTCCAAGGCACAAAGAACCCATTGAGAATTTTTTTAGATTGATGAGCCTACTATCCAGGAGGTGGAGACACTCAGGTACTTGTGAGGCTGATGAACCACGAGGTGTTTCCTTGCGGTCGAATTATTGGTGCTTTCCTTCACTGAAGAACTATCTAGACGAGTTATTTCCATACTCCCATGGCCACTTTTTAGTTTATGAACCTTCCAAAAATTTTAAATAACTCTCCTCTTGGTATTTATTGTAAGTGTCTATACTAGGAAGAACCTCAAAGTTAAATTTGACTAAGCTAGAAATCTATATTATGTAACAAATGAGAGTTGTTCATAAAACCCGAGGTAAGTGAATTCATTCTCCTTGTGTTAAATTCAAACTGGATGGTGAGTAATCTTTGGAGGCTTTGTTTTAGTCAGAAGTGCTAATTTTTACAATTGAAACACTCCTCCTCAAGTTATGGAATATAGAACGAGGGTGACTAATGTAAGAGGGATTGGTTCTAGTATGTATAAGGTTGGTTGGAGAGTTAAAATGCTAATCTAAATTTCTATGCTTTGGATATAAGAAAAATTTTGATTTCATTTATATTTTCAAGTGAATTTCCCATGAATACCCACTATGTTGATTTTGAATGTTACTTGAATGTATGAACTTGTCTTCATGAATGATTTGGAGTATTGATATCTTGAGTATTGTTCATGTTGAGTAAAATACTTGAATACTAATCATATATGCAAGATTTTTCTTTTCTGGCTTGATGCCCTAGTCAACCTTGAGCAAAGATGTGAATGGACTAGTGCTAGGGAATGGTATAATTATGATTTTTTTGTGCATTAGTGATCAATATGACATGTTATATTTATTTTTTATGCATGTTGGTTATGAGGTTTAATTATCATGGAAGATGTGAAGGATGTGTATTCCATGTATAAAAAGGAAAATTTGATTCTCGTAATTGTTGTCGAAAATTTGGATTCATGTATAATTTCTTGAAGAATGGTTGAATTTCTATAACTGTTGTGTGAACATGAATCTTTGTATTATTTTCATTAAATTTATCAGTAATATTTTATGGTTCATTTTCTATTCATATGATTTGTATAGTTGAGTTTTTATAAGATAAAGAAATAAAATACACAAATATATTTGTTGTGGTTGGGAGCTGAGATTGAATTTCCTATAATTATGAAGAGATATACTCAAATGCACATTCACAGATTGTATCCTACTATAAATGTAGTTCCCCAATTTCTTCATTAAACTCTTGTGTACTTTAAATGAGTTAGTCATAGGCTGCAATGCCTCTATAAACTAAGAAGAAAACTTGAAAAATATTCTAAGTGTAAAAAGATGACAATAGTAGCCTGAAGTCTCCTGTAGGACCTGCTAAGTCGAAGGTTAGGAGGTCGGCTGGAAAGGATGGACCTCAGGTGGAATTTTCTCTAACCAAATGTGTTTAGGTCGAGCCATTGGTGGGGCTCGTCGATCGGGGGTCGGGGGTCAGCCCAAATGGCCAGGTCGGGGTCGGACTAGTCAAGGTCAAAAGAATATAAATCCTGGAGAGAGGTCGAGCAAATCTCTAGGTCAGGGGTTGAGCCCTATTTTAAGTTTTATTTTGCTCCAGAGTTGTGAATCAGGTCTACCTACCATTATTTGGAGGAGTGTTCCTATCAATGTGGACTTGCGCATGATAGTGAGTGTGGCATGTAAGGTTGCACATGGGTTAGTATGCGATTGTCACATGGAATGAGTGATGACATGGCAAGGGTGAATTGACCTATCTTTGAAGGGTCATATAATTGGATCCATGAATTAGATTGAGGTAAAATTTATATCATTGGAAAGGTCTCGATGTGAAAAAAACAAAAATGTCACCCTTTCTAAGTTTTGAGAAAGTGGAAAATGGCCATAAATTTTAGATCACAATTCCATAATGGGACCTTAGAGATTGGGTTAGCACAATAATTTCATCCTTATAACCTTGGTTGGGGAAGGGATTAGGAGGAGGTGTGTTACAATGAAACAATGTATGAATTATTATCATAGTTTGAATATAAATATTCCACCCACATTACAGACCGTATTCACGAGTAGTGCACATGCCATAACATTTGTAAAATCAACTTTCTTAAAAAACTTCTCCTCAATTTTTTCCTCAATTCACCCTTGCCTGTGATAGCAAATTATCTTGCAACTACCATGCCACAAAATGAGAAAGAATCCATCACAAAATATCATTATCTTGATCTCATTTATTCCCAATCAGGATGTCTCTATAAAATTATCCTAAATACTCCATGAACTCAAACTTTCAACAAATAAAATTTGGGGGGCATCAATCATTGCTAACATCTTAGTGAAGTTCATTAACCAATACCAACATCAATACATGAATCAAACTCCATATAAGGGAAACTCATATGGACCATCTCCATCATTCCTCCATGTAGACAAGATTTCATTAGTCACCTCAACTATAACAATAGGGTATTAACATAATACTCCTGCTCAAGTTAATATCCACACCATGACTAGGAGAAATCTTCCCACCATGCATCACTTTGACGGTGTGTCAAAATTCCAAACTTCCTAAGGAAATACAACACAAGAGAATACATATTTCCCTTTTCAAGTTCAACCACAATATAACATCCCACATCCTCAATAGAATCCATAGGTTATTTTTTCTAGTCCTCTTCCCCTAATTAATAATAAGCGTTTGAACAAATCAATAATGACAAACCCTCAAATAATGGTAAGAAGAAAGGAAAGAACAAACATAAGGGAAACTAAGCACATTGTGATAATTCACAGCAAAATAACACTCAGGGTAGGGGACATTCCCCTAATAGGAACCAAAATATTAACCAAGGCCCCAAAAACCCTCAAAAATGGGGTAAGAATAATTTTCTACATATTAATTACCTTTTTCCCTCTGTGTGGAGTATGGAAATTACACCCATCATTTCCCCCACATTTCTAAATTCAAATGTATGAAGGAGGCTATGAGTACACATAGTAGAGAATCAAGATGCACTTAGTAACCTACAATACTAATAACACCTTTACATCGACAAGGAGTTGTCATTAGACAACAAGAGGTTGGCCCTCCTCATTTCAATAACGCCTTAGTTGGAAACACCCAATATATGGCCAAGCATCACATTTAATTTAATGTAGTGGACAACCTATTGTAAATTCGAGACTATGGATATCATGGACATTACACAAATCATTGCCCCCAAATTTTTGAATTCAAATGCATGAAGCAAATTATGGGTAATCATAGTGGAGAAACAAGATGCACTTAGTATCCTACATTACTAGAAACACCTTTAAGGAGTATTCATTGCACAATAAGAGTATGACCCTCCAAATTTCAATAATTTCACATTTATAAACACCAGATATATGGCCAACAATGACATTTACATGAAAGCAATGGACATCCTACTACAAATTCAAGACAATATCTCTCGACATGAGCTTAATCCCTCTTTATCATAGGCAATTCCATTTACTTCAATCCCCTCCTAATGATCTTAAAACATCCCATAGACCCAATTTCTAGGTTAAATAAAGTATCATTAAGGCGTTCCCCACACAATGAAAAGGCCGCACAATTATAACATTGTGAACGATATTCTAAAATCCCTTACTACCTCGTCAACATTGAAAGTGCTTCGAACATGTCCAACTCAATGGAAGGATTTGCCTTCATCTTTAGGCATAATTGACCCTTCTTATTCCCTCTTGATCATGTTTTATTTGGAAAATTCATAACCACAACTCCCATCATTAATCACTTTCCAAATTCATGTTACCATATATAACAACACTATACAGATATGCATCATCGAGAAGGGGGCATCTACATGCCTCATGTCTAAGACAATATGGTAGAAACTGGGACCCCTATATCTTATAACTCCATATATAAACCCGAGGGAATATGATGGCTACCCTTTGAATTGGTACAACACTTTCTAAACATCCTGGTGGAACTCTCCATTAAAATTATTCCCATCGATATTTGAACAAGTTCACATATATGTAATGAAGGTGTTAGCATCCTTGGTCTTCTGCTCCATTAGATTTCTTCATAATGGAAAAATCATAAACATAGACCAACTAACGTACTATGAGTTGAGGAGCTCATCCTTCCCTCATAGGTTGCTAGATTTTGTGGGGTCGCAACAAGAAATAGTCCCGTCTTTCATCAAAGTTAGACCTATAACATTCAAAGACTCCATTCTTCTTAGTACATACCTAGGAGGCCACCATATCATTCCTTCGTTTGTTCTAATCCTTGTATGTGTAGTGACCACCTCTTCAAATGAATCATATTAGGAAAATCAACCAAAAACAACTAAACTTTAAATGGCTCTTACAAGTGATGCAACATTCTTACTATACATTATCACTCAAACTCCCTTCCTGTATCCTCCACCTGGTTTCATCTCAAATTAGGTGATGGTAACACTTACCTTGCCAAACATGTCTAGGGAACTACTCGTATAGTATTGGGAACCCATTTCCACATTGGTTATTTCTCATTTTCATTGGATATATTACGTTTCCCTCACCTTCAAAGGAACCTACTCCTTTGGTAACACCAATCAGCACAAGGACACCATAGTGCATCCAAAAAATGATAAGGAGAAAGAAAAATTGAAGGACCCTTCAACCACAATTGCCCCTAGGTTAAGACTCCCATGTTCCCTTTGTGGAACATCATGCCGTCCCACCAATTTCTGCCCTACATTTCATGGTTTGAAGAACCTCTTTCATGCCCCTCAAGCACCTCGATTTCTTCCAATCCCATCAGGTGATGGAGCCATATCATTGTGTAATAAGGGTTTCAATACGAACCACCCATGTGCTATTTGTGCACAATATAGTGATTATATGCATCATTGTCTCGATATCTCATGATATCGTGATGCGTTGGTCACCCTATATCATGCTTTCACATTTTCACCACCATTTCCAGTAACCCTAGATGTTGATGATGTACCATCAAACATTTATTATGACACCACCTTGGTTAATCAATAAATAACATGCATGACACATTATGTATTGAAGAAAATCATCTCACTTACAAGTGTCTTTACTCATTACAAGCTAATGACACTGCATAACTCAAGTTACATCTCCCTTCTAAGGAGCCTAGTCTGCCTCAAAGTGTAACCACTCATACACCAAGTACCTTGACCGTTTGAAGGGAAGACCTAACTCCTAGTGTGGTTCCCCAACTCCTAGTGTTGTTCCCACCACAACAACATAGCCATTAAAGGTTCATACTGCCCCACCACTTGGACCACAGAAAGAGATTCTTCTACCAACCATTATTAATCATACGTAGAATCAAGAGAATATTTACTATATTTCTTCCTTTGTAGAAGCAATGATACTATTTATTTTCTCATTTTCCATACTGACAAGAATGTTCATCCACAGTGAAGGTAACAAAAAATAGGATAACCTGGACCCACCCTATCTATTTTATCTCCTCATCCATTTCTCCTAGAGAACTCGATACAATATTGCATATTTACATCTCCAAAAATAATATTGTGCACCAAAAAAAATTTCATGCATGATTGAAATGTTTTTTTCCCCTAGATGTTGCTATACAATATTTTTTCACTTCTTATGTGTTGATAGCCTTGCTCAAACTCTTTGTGACCATTACCCCTTGTCATTTGCTTCGCAAATGGATCCCCACCTGCATACTTAGTTTTTTTGAGGGCACTTGTTGGTGGACACAAAACTTGGGATTGCTAGCTTAGGCCATATGCTCTTGCGATCAAACCTTGCTCCATATAAGTTGATTTTATTATGTAGATAAACTATCATGACAATTTATTATTGTAAGTCAATAGATTTTTTTCCAAGACATTTGACCTATTCTATTAAGAAATGTCTAGCATGGTATATTCTTGTATTTGGGTAGGTTTGATTAAGATAGTATTATGTTTGCATTTAAATAATTTATTTTATGAATATTATACTTATTAATTTAATTATTTATAAAATTATTTTATCAATTTTAAATAAGTTAATATTAACTATTGTTTTTTTATTTTAATTTATTTTAAATTAATATTTATTTAAAACAATTTCATCTTTTTTTTAATATCTCATATATATTACAAAAAGTGGTTGGATAGACTTATTCTTGTGTTTCCCAACTAGGTTCAAATCCTAGCTAATAAGAGCTATAATGATTTAATAAATATTTTTGTAATAGATAATTCAGATTATTCAGTGTGATTGTATAGAATGCTTTATCTTTGGTAGATATAAATCTCAATTCATAAAAATTATAATACTTTAATAAATATTTTTTTAATAATTAAGATGTCCCTTAACTATGATAAACTAGTAAAACAATATTATTAAATGTGATTGATATACACTATAAATATAAACTTATTTATCAAAAATATTTATGTATACATTAAAAATATTCATTAATATTAAAAGTAAAATAATTTAAAATATAAAATAAAAAAATAACTATTTATATAAAAAAATTATGAAAATATATAAATAATCTACTACAACTAAATCCTAAGTCAACAAAGCCTATTTTTTTTTTAATATTTTATCAATGGACAACAAAACATTACTTTAAATAATAATTAATCAAACTATTGGGTTGGGTAGACATGGGGAACCTCCAAATACAATGTTGCCATGAATTTGATATTTTAAAAGAAATAAATAGAAACACAATTGCTTCATATAAACTGAAATGTAACCTAATGGTCTTCTCCTAAAATCTTAAGTCAACAAAACTTTATTTGTTAAGTCAACACAACTTTATTTTTTTTTAACATTTTATCAATGGAAATCAAAACACTACCTTAAATGGTAATTAATCAAACTATTGTCATCATCTGGATTGAGTAGACATGGGAAGCTCTAAATAAAATCTTGCCATGAATTTGATATTTTAAAAGAAATAAATGGAAACACAATTACCTTATAAACTGAAATGTAACCCAATGGTCCTCTTCAATAGCTCAATGTGGTTAAATGATTTAAAAACTAAATTAGTCATTCTTTTATTGGAAATGAAAAGCAGTGCAAATATTTTTCATATAAAAAAATTAAATATTATTCATTTACTTATTTAAAAATTAAAATTCCTCGAATCTAATTTTAATATAAATTAATACAGTTTTACATTTTTACTTGTATTTATTTATTTAAAAATAATTTTAATATAAATCAACAAAATTTTAATATAAATTAACACAATTTTATAATTTTTAATTGTGTTTTTTTTTTTCAATACTTTTAATAATTAAGCGAAGGTCTTTTTTTTTTAAATGTCTTAACCGTTAAAGTTTTACTACACTATTTTTTTAATGTTAGTATGTGCAGTTTTAGACTCGCTATTTTGATGTTGTGTGTGCAGGTTGCAGACCATCAATAAAGGTAAGTTTTCTCTTTTTACCATTTTGGAATGTTGTAGTTAAAAAAAAGTATTAGAATGGCTTAAAATTTGGTAGAGATTTTGAAAAAATTTGGCAAAGATTTTATCAGAATATTGTTTCCTTTTGTTAAACTTCAGTATAACTTAAGAGTTTTTGATAATGCTAAATCTATTTCTACTCTCAAAATTGGATTCCAAACACGACAACTACCTGTTTTTTGAATTTTATTAAACCAAATTCCAAAAAAAAAAAAAAAAAAATCTGCGGTCCCTATTCTGTTGCGACAACCATTCATCTAGAGCCGATGCACTTGATCTACAAAGAAGTCAGGTTGACTCCCGTCCTACGCAATATGCACAGAGCAGCAGGTACTCCACGTTTGGGTGGCCAATTCATTACAGAAAATTCTTCTGTTTCAGCACCTAAGTTGACCAGCGTTCCGCAGAGTTCTTAAGATGAATATCGTGTAACCAGCAGTTCCTTGTGAGATTTAGCCAACCAAAGTATGATAATTAATGGACCTTATATTAGTGATTGTCTCTTTTTGTCCGCCTCGCGGAAGGGAAACCTTGAATCCCACCAAATCAGTTGAAACCCTAACTTTTTATTTTGCCTGTTTGCAGGGTGAGGGTGTGCGTTTTCTATGTATGTTTGTGGCAGGCCGGGGCAAAAGTGAATATATAGCACTGTACAACACGTAAAGTGGCACTTAAAAGTGATATCCTATTTGTTCCGTTGAAGAGACTGGACACCATTTGTACACCAGGGGTGTTTATAGAGAGGGGAAAATGACAGCACAGTCATCTGTAATCACCGTACTGTTAACAATTTTTTAAAATTTCATGGATGTATTGGATTTTTGGGTTCCATGAATGGTATTATGGGTTTCTGATTGTCGCTATTTTTGAATCAACTGGATCTTCACCAGTCCTCATTGCATTCGTGGAGTCCAGATTAGCCATTTCATATCCATGTACGCACATTTATTTGTACATGGGCATGCAGTTACCCTAATTCGGACCTGTCCAGTGCCAAGCCTCGGGGTAGTACCGACAAATTTCTCTTTTGAAGGAACGCTTATCAGAGTATTCTTAAAGGTCTGTCAGGACTGCAAATCGAATTTATCAGAGGCCATCGGAATGGTAAGATGATGAATTTATAGAGTTTTAGGTTTTTTTTTTTTATTATACGGATGTTTTTCAGTGAACTTTTATGGGTACCCTGAAAATGCTGTCGACTGAGAATTAAAGACACTGATCAGCTCCAGAGAAGTATATACAGTGTTTTAATGGGTTCTCATGTTCTATCATTGTCATTGTATTAAATGTCCACATATACATAATTCAGCATATGGCTATTCAACTTTGATTTGATTGTCGTATGCTATGATCTATTTATTATGGATATTTTTAATATTTAAACACAAATTCCAATCAACTTTGATTTTGGGATGTTAGGATCTCTTTATTAAGGGGGATTTTAAGGGGATTTGGAAAGTTTGTCAAACAACCATTATGATGATTGATTTGTTGTTTGAATTTGGGAGATATGTAATGAAATACATGGAAACATTCATCCAAATGGAAGCATTGATTGGAAATGGTTGTAAGGTTCATGGTAGTTTGATAGTTTTCTCTTTGTTGTGATGGCATAATCACATTCAGCTACAAAAGTAAGAATGTAGTTCTTCATATTGGTCCAAAAGAAAGAGAAAATCTTGTGAAAGCCTTAATGTCATGCAATCCAAGAGGAGTGAAACTCTTTCAAGATGCGGGTTTTGAGGGGGGTTCTGAGGGATAGCACTAACCTAACCTTGTAGCTAAAAATCTCATCCTTGCAAGAGTAGTCCTCTTGAGGAATTAGGATATCCTCTTAAGTTATTAATGAGCTTGGATAAATAGGGATGGAAGAACCATTCATGGCAGGCCTCTTCAATCCAATTTGGTATGGGTACACAGAGGAAAAAAAGGGTGCCCTCATCCTCAAATTGGGGCAATAAGGCAATGACCACTACATTTTCACGCCCTTTTTTGTAAATTATCTCATAATCATATCCCAACAATTTTGCAAGCCATCTATTTTGTTGCAGCGACGAGAGCTGCTGGATGAAATATTTCAGGCTATAATGGCCAATGCGGATTTGGAAACAATGCCCCAATATTATGGTCGCCAAATGTATACTTCATGTGAGATGGCCAACATTTCTTTCTCATATATAGAGTGACCCATATGCTTTCCATTGAGTTGTTGACTTGTGAAAGCCAATGGTCTACCTTCTTGCATTAATATTGCACTAATGCCCATAATTGAAGCATCACATTCAATCAAAAAAGGTTTTATAAAGCTTGGTAGCGCCAATAATGGAGTGGAGCACATGGCTTGTTTGAGAGCCAAAAAGGTCTGTTGAGCTGCGTTAGTCCAAAGAAATTATTTTTTCTTAAGAAGAATAGTGAGAGGTCCAGCAATGAGTCCATAATCGTAGACAAGTTTTTGATAATAACATGCGAGACCCAAGAATCCCCTCAAACCCTTCAATATTTTTGGTTGGGACCTGTCTTGCATTTCCTGAATATTTTTCGGATCAACTCTCACTCCTTCACGACCCACAATATGTCCCAAATACCAAAGGAACACTTGGATAATTTGAAAAAAAGATCACGATCTTGGAGACATTGCAATACCCCGTTAACATGTTGAAGGTGACTGCCCCATGTTATGTTGTAGATGCGAATGTCATCAAAAAAGACCAAGACAAATTTTCGGAGATACGTTTTCAAAAGGTGGTTCATGAGGCTCTAATAACTAGATGGGGCATTACAAAGACCAAATGGCATGACAAAGAATTCGTAATGGCCTTCATGAGTTCATAAAGTTTTCTTTTGAATGTCAACTTCCTTTGTCCATATTTGGAGATAGCCTGAGCAGAGGTCCAACTTGGTAAAAATTTTAGCACCATGCAGTTCATCAAGCAAATCATCAACTACTAGGATAGGAAACTTGTACTTGATATTGAGCTCGTTAAGGGCCCTAAATTCTAGACGCATGCGCCATTCACCAGATTTATTTAGAACCATGACCATTAGAGATGAATAAGGGTTGGTGATGGGACGAATAACACCTGCTTTGAGGAGTTCCTTGATGGTTTTTTCAATTTCATTATTTTGGGAAAAAATATATTGATAGGGGCAGACATTTGGTGGTTGGGTATTCAGTAGCAAAGGGATGGTATGATCATCTTCACCTCTATAGGGGGGGAGCTCCTTAGGTTTGTTGAAGACTCGCTGGTGGCTATCTAATACTTGTTGCATCTCGGGATTAATGGGAGGAGGAGTGGATTCAATGGCATGAATAACATTAAATTGTGTAACTATCCCATAATGGCCCTCTTTTAAAAGCTTCTCCATTCGATGTGAGCTAATGTTAATAGGAGCACTTCGTTGAAATGCCCTTAGCGTATGAGTGTGGCCATTCTGATTAAAGCTCATATATAACTCTTGGAAGTCCATTGTGATAGGGCCCAGTGTGCGGAACCATTCAACACTAAGGACAATGTCACAACTACCCATTTCAATGGAAAACATATGGGTTTTGAGGTGATAATCCCCCATTTGAAGCTTAATATTTTCACATCGGCCTTCACATTTCATGGTCCCCCCATCAACAATTAGGAATTGGAAACAAGATACCGCCTTGAAAAAACATTGAACTGCTTCTGCTACTTTCTTATGGAAAAAATTATGTGTGATGCCACTAACAATCAACACCACAACTACCTGATGTTTAATAAAACCTTGAATTTTTAGATTATGGGGAGAAGAAATGCTGACCAGGGCATGGAATGAGATAACTGACATATCTGGCGTAGTTGGAGTATCATGTAGAAATTATACAACAAGCATGTATATCATGGATTCAATCTGATCTAACAAAGTACTAAAGTTAGATATTGAATCGCTTCTACAAATAAATTGCGGAATTAAAAACACAATCGCCAATCACATGAAGCAAAGAAGAATCAATCAAACCACAACACATATAATTTCCCGAGGAAAGCTTGTTGCTCAAAACCCCACTATCTTCTATTGTATATTTAGCATGGATACATGAAACAATTACATACAACTCTTCTCACAAGAGCCCTCCTGTACTCAGCTAACTATCTCACATTGTCTCAGATAAAACTAACCAATACTTAGCCAATTTATTGCTTCCAGATAGTCTACCTTGCTTGCGCAATTTGTGTTGAATGCAATCCCTATTCCATAGGAATTTTGGCCTTGCTAAACTACACAAGGATCATGGGAAATCCAATGGGTTTTTGGTTTCATGGGTGCAACCCAGTAATCCTACAACTGAAAGTCAACATCCCTTTCACCTAGATCTCAACTTGGCCTCCAGTAGAACGGACATGCATGCAACTAATAATAGTAAATACTTCGTTGCATGTGAGATCACTCATTGTGAATTAATTAATATTTAATTCACTTGATCTCTCATTAGTGTATCTAATAGTTACAACTATCACAACTAAGTTTATCTCACTTAACTGAGTTAAATGGATTACAACCTGCATTAACTAATCCACCACTACACTTCAAACTCTGTTACAACTAGAATTTCTCTACATGCCTCACCAACTACCCTCAACTCATAATTCATGAGCTAACTGAGTTTATCACACTCGGTTAACTATTACAAGTTATTTTGAGATTAGATTACATTTTATTGTCCATCTTAATTAAGGGATAAATAAAATAAACATGCACCAAATTTAGCCCACACTTGTGTAGGTGTTGCTAAGACTTGTGGTCCCACACTAGTGTAGGTGCTGCTTGGAACTCTTTGTCCCACAGTAGCATGGGTGCTAATATTTCTTGTTGAACTTAAAAATATCAATGACTGGGGATGTTAGGGGTTCACACTCTTCCTCCTCAATCACTTTAGTGGTTGGAGCTTCAACGACATAGCTGTTTTCAGAAGCGTAATTTTGAAAGAATTTCAGTTCCTTGCATTTATGTACTGAGGAGTATTTGTCATCACAATACTAGAAAAGTCCTTGTTTCCTTATTTTAGCCATTTCTGCCCAAAGACACTTTTTTAACCTTAAATGTTTGGGTGGGGCCTGTAGCCGGGGTAGGACATGCCTATGCGATGAAATTTGGATGATTGGATTGGGCATTTAAAGCGACGTTCACCTCTAATTCCTTGTTGCATCCTTCCAACCAAGTAGATGGGTGATGCATTCTTACATGGGCTTGGATAGCTTCCTTTAAGCCACTGATGAAACATTCCAAGTAAAATATATCTCCTAGTCCTTTTGTCCGGATGACCAATTGTTCAAAGGCTACAATGTAGTCCCTTACTATACCTATCTTCCTGAGCTTAGTGATACAACCCAGGAAGTGAGATTCGTGATCAAAGCCATCACAAATGGCCTTTGGGAACATGTTCCAAGTTGGCCTCCCTCGATAACATTTTTGATGCCACTGCCACCACTGCCATCGCTCTTGGTCCAAGTAAAGAACTCCCACATGTAGTTTAGTTTCCTCTTCTTAGATATTGTTAAGGAGGAAATATTATTCCATTTGTGCCACCCACATTTCTGGATTAGAGCCATAAAATTTGTACATGTCCAACTTAGGTGTCCAGTGGCTCGAGTATTGGTGACCTCCGTGGAAATTGTTAATATGAATCTTAATTCCAAGCGTATGAAAAAAGACCACTTTAGCTGTGCATAACAAACAACCCCAACAACAAATATGGTTGCCAATATCCTCAGATTTGTAGTTAGGTGATCAAGATAAATGCTGCAAAAATCTAGATCTATACATTAGAAGACATTAAGCAGTAGAAAAAAGAAGATTTACGCCATGCATCCAATAGACAGGACAAGAATATTTTGAATGAATTTTGTATTAATGGCACCTGGGAGGAAAACACAGAAGGGTGTTACCAGTTCTCCTCAATGGGATGGGTCCTTGTAAGTCCTCAACACTTCAGATCTAAAAATTCCTCTCTCTTGATGGTGTAGAAAACCTAGACAAAAATGGTAGCAAAATATGACTATGATGGTGGATCAAAGTCAGACCAAAAGCATAAATCCAGAGTGATCTTTAGGCAAAAAAAGGTGTTAAATAAATGGGAAAACCCTTCTACTTATAACAAAATATTGAGTTAGTCTAGATATTGGTGCATAATTAAAATATTATAAATGAAATCAAGATCCAACTTTTATGGAATATTTTATTATATTTGTTGGAGAGAAAAGGAATTTGACTTGGGTCAAATCCCTTTATTTGTAAATAATAAATAAATAAATGATTTATTTATCATTTTAAGGATGTGGTTGAGTAATAATCAAATAAATAATTATTTATTTAGTTATTTAAGGGTGATTTAGTCATATTCAACAAAGAATATTATTTAAATAAGGTTTAAATAATTATTCTTAGGAAATAATAAGATAAATAATGATTTATCTAATTAATTTCCCTATTTTGGGTTAAATATAACCAGGAATATTAATTAAAATATTGTTTAACTAATTATTCCTTGAGGAAAATCAAACAAATGTAGATTTATTTAATATTTCCTCATGGGGTTTCCTATTTAGACCATAAACAACTTAATAAAGGTGGTTTACTAAGTTATTTTTCATAGTGAATGCAATTTTACTTAGGGTAAAATTGGTCTTACATGGTGTACTTGGGTCCATCTAATAACAATAGTTTAGATGACCAAGAAATGGTGTAACAGATTGCCCCCCAGCGTGCGAGTGTTAGGAGCTAATCATATTACCGAAGTATGTTGTAAGAACTCAATCACTAGACACCGAAGGGGAAGTCAAAGAGAGAGAAGTATAAGGTAGACCAAAGTGCTGAAAGGAATAGACCCTGAGGAGGCGAGACTTACAGGTGCAACAAGTCTCTTTTATGAGTGAGTACCTGTGCTATAGGCGACGGGGGAGGCATACTTATGCCCACCGAGACAATGTACAAAGAATAAGGCGTCCAGTAAACAATGGACTGAACAATATAGTACATGTTGGCATAAACATGAGCCAGATAAACAATATGATAATGAATCCCACATACATATTGTGCTTGGGTTAACAGGCATGACTTGTACAATAATATCTGAGTACATGAGATATAAATACAACCCAGATGCCCCTGTAAACAGGAAAGGGCTCTAAAAATCTAACTGATACATGCAAACAAAAAGGCGCTGCAAACATCTAAGGTCGACATCATCAAATTTATGGAGCTGCATCGAAGGCTGTAATGACGAGGTCATCCGGGTATGTGGGGGGCTACCTATAGGACTACCCCCTCATGAGGGCTGAGACATCTCACACACACCCGAGAATCACCGATATCAGTTGCTGCATCACTGAACCATCAAGTATATGGATCTCGATCATGCTAAAAGGAGCTGGAGCTGAGAAAAAATCAAGTCAAAGGGAAATAAGGAGTCCCTTTTCTTGATCTGAGGCAGCGAATAAGAGTGGAAGCTAGAACCAAGGTACACTGCCCTCTAGACCTATCTTCTAGAATGAATGAGCTGATGTCGATAGAAGGAGGTCTGCCATAGGTGAGGCAATAAGGGATCCTCAACTAAGGCACGAGAGAAAATAGTAGAGCGATTGAAAAACTGACACCAATGATGATGATGAAATGGGGGGGAGTGAGTAGCGGATGGACGACTTCCCTTGTTAGAGCATAAAGGGCATGGAAAACCTAACAACGACTAACAAAATATCGTGAGGGATAGGGGACAGTGACACTGAAGGCCATAATGTGTGACACGAGAGAGGGACCAAGCAATGAAGGATGGAGGACTATAGCAGGAGACAAAGGGACTCAGGATAGACTCCATGAATGCAATGATGACTTAACTCGAATGCTCTAAACAAGGGTGAATTGATGGTGCTGCCACATAGAAAAGGGTCTAATTGGGACCATAAAAACATGAGTACATGATGGTTACTCATGACGAAAATCGACACAAGCATGGAAAAGTATGAAGGCACAGGGGTGCCCCCAAGTACAAGTGTTGCAGGTGAAGAAATTCAATTTTGAGGAGTGGTGAAGTGACCCTTCTTGGACAAAATGTGTCCCGGTGAAGTATCAAATCACGAAAAACTAATAGAAACCCATTTGAGGGCTCGGTGAGAGCTTTCCAATTGTACAAACTCTTTGGCAAACGGAGCTACAGTTTGGCAGCATAAGGCGAAAGAAAAATCATGGGTTTCTCTTTTAATAAGGCATTTTCCCTCCAAATTCACTCATCTGCATATGGAGCTGTGGTGAATATCGAGAGGAGAGAAAGCCCTAAATCTTGCGGCGATCGTAGTGGACAAACCAACCGTTGGAATCGAGATCCGTCAGTTGCAGGTATGAGGCCTAACCCTATTATTTCATTTAAGTGGTTTAAAAGTTTAGTTTAGGTCCCCAAGGCTCAAAAACAGACCTTTGCTCCTCTTCACAACTGGGTCACAATTTTTTGGGAAAAAGTGTGACCTGGGTAGCAGGTTCTAGGCAAAAAAGTGTGACCTGACAGGGAGGTTTGGGCTTGAAAAGTGTGATTTGTGAGGGAGGGGTTTTCCTGTGCTGTTTTTTGTCTGAGAACTGGGGTTTTATGTTGAGATATAGTCTTTCCTATCTGTATACTGACAAATATGGTGGTTTTGTGCAGATATGGTAGAATTATGGATCAACTGGAGAGAGAGGGACCTGGGAGCATTACAGTCGGAGATCCAGGAGGATTAGGGTGTCCGTAGTGCATTGGCCAAGTTTGGGGTTCTGAAGTTTGTGGAGAAACCTCTAATGAGAGCTAGAGAGCCCTTATTGGCCTGGATTTTCAGCTATTGGGATCTGAACCATGAAATATTTATAATGCAGGGGCACCGAATCTAGTTGATGGTCCAGGATATATATTTCCTGACTGGTCTTCCACCTTCTGGGATGGTGGGGAATATGCAGCCAGTGTTACCACAAGGGTAGAACATCATGGAGTTTGTAGAGCACCATTGTCAACCAGGACTCCATGTCAAGGGGATTCGAATACCTATCGGGGATCTAGAGAGGTTAGAGACCCATGTTGTGGCCACAGGGGTGCTTCAGATCCTGGGCAACCAGGCACTCCTCCACATCACAGGAGAGCAGTTGATGCTTGTGGAGAGTGTGTTGGGTGGGACCTACTATGGGTGGGCCTAGATGATGTTGTCGTCATTGAAACGATAGTTGTCGCTATGCAAGCGGGAAGTGAACCATGACTATGCATATGGTACAGTTTTGTGCTCACTCTTCTTTGAGAAGATCCCTACACTTCGACCTCATATACAACTCCAGGATGGGGGCCCGAGAGAGCCCAAGATGTGTCAGTGGGGGCGACTACTGTATAGAGGAGGAGGTGGAGTAGTCCGACGAGTGTTTTGACCCTCGTTCTTTGCGCATTGGGATCAATTGCCATTGTACATAGATGACTATCCCTATAGTGGGATGAGTTATTTTAGGGACCCAGATTTGCTGTTGCCTCCTGCTCGAGTATGGGGGCCCAATGGTAAGTGACAAATTTCTAATATTTTATGTGCATTGTAAAGTTTTAGAATATTGTATATGGTATTGATTCTTCCACTTTTGGTATGTAGATATAGCACCAGTAAAATCGGCCAGGTATATCGGATGACCTGAAGTATCAGGAGCTGCAGGACCTAGTGGATCGAGGGTGCAGTAAAATGAGAATGCAACAGCCCTCCTAGAGGGCATCCGTCGTAGATGTGAGAGGCTTCTGACCAGTGTTTCAGAGCATGACTGGAAAGACTTAGAGGACCAGTACATCGAGCCGTGTATGGTCTACCCTTAGAGTGGCGAGGGGTCATGCGGCACATGGCGATGGCCGGACAGGGGATGCATGATCTACGAGCTATGGGAGCAAAGCCATTGGCTCGGGATCCTCTAGATAGTGATTAGTGTGTATGGGCAGGTGGTGCCCCGAGTTTTGAGTTTTTGTAACATGCTATGGTCATGTCATATGTATCAGAGTTGATGGAATCTAAAACATTTTATACGACACATATTATGCATCATTTTGGTATTTTCATGTTATTTTCTTGTGATAAATGCGTGTGCTAAATGCCAATCTAGAATATGGTTTGCAATGATATCTACATAGTGATTTTGTGCTCTAGGTACATGACTGAATGTAATGATTTCAAATTCACGCATCAAAAGTTTCACTTGTAAATATCTTCTAAAAAGGATAGGATTATGCACATGATAGACACCATTCAATTGCATGACAAGAAGAAGGGAATCTAAAAGAACATGAAGGTGGAGGATGCGATGTGAAAGGGCATCAGCTAATAAACCTCGCACTACATCATACTCAGCCTGATTATTGGTAGCAGTACCGATGCATACACCGTTCTAGATAATAAGGGAGTGCAAGGGGGTAAAGATGGCCCAACCTGCTGAGGCTAGATTCGTGGAGTAGCAACTTGCACCATCATAAAAACTGATAGAAGGTGTGGACATGAGGTCCATCTGAAAGGTGCCACAAGACAATAAATGGGAGGATGATGAACAATGCTGGAAACCTGAGCACAAAGTAGAAATTGAACGTACTCCGTGGGAGGGAGTGATCTGGGTAGGATGTCTACTACTCACACGCCGATGGTAAGGTTGAGTGTGGGAGCTACCGGAGGTGTAGCTTGTGCTGAGATCCTAAAAATCACCATAGGCACGGATGGTGCCATCCCGTTTATGGGCGGGAAAGATGAAGTCAGGGGTAGACATGGCTTCCATGATATCATCATCGCAATAGAAGATGGAGTGACTGGAGGAAGGGAGACTACATGACGTGGCGAAGCTACTTGACTCATCATCATGAGAAGAAAAGTTCACATGCGCATCTTCAAGGGGGATGACGAAAGAACAAGTAGATAAGGGATTTACTAATGTTGAGCCCAGGGTGATCGCTGAAGGGAGGTCAAGCGAAAAAACAGGGGAAGATTCAGAGGGAGCTTCCACCAAGGGTTTCATGGATGATGAAAGGTAGAGGATGGTGGCCGCAGGCTCCGTCATCTCTACATCAGGAGGGGGAATGTCAATGGGAGTGGGTAAATCCTCAATCTGGCTTGCAGCATACAGTGCAAGTACGGGAGAGGCGGATTGGTTTTGTTCAATCTCGTACTCCCGAACTACCTCTAAAGAGGCATGGTAATGCGTAAGGCGGGGAAAATGGTGGGAATAATGGCCATGGAGATCACACAAAGCACAAGGTTGGTTGGTTTGAATAGTTTTATGATTCTTGGCTGCAGTCGAGGAAGAAATAAAGGCTTCAGGGACCGTAGACTCCAGGAATGCAACTTTAACCATGGGCTTGATAGGGGGAAGTTCAGGACAGTTATGGGTGGCATGGCCGACGAAATCACACAAGGCACAGGGCTTTGTGGGTGGGGGGGTGCAGGGTCCGTCAGGGAAACCTTGTCCTTAGAGGCCATCTTGTGAGCTTTTCCCTTCTTACCTGAAGCGTTCGCAACAGGAGGGGGTTCCTGTTGAGGTCGTTGAGGCACTGTTGCAATGGGAGAATTCATGGGGACCTGTTGAACCAGGGTCAAAGCGAGATAAGGTTTGGGTTGAATAGGCAAGGTAGTGGCTGGAGGATCAAGGTACCAGAAGGGAATCCCAAGGGTCAAGTTAGGAAGAGAGAGGGTGTCTATGACAGGTGCCATATACACTCTTGATGGGGGAACTAGGAACGGTATCTGACCGGAGGGGTAATGGCCAGGCGGGACGACTCCTAAATGGTTAAGGCCTAGAGGAACCATTCCAGGAGGATAAAAAGGCTCATGAATACTAGGTGAAGGGCCAAGAGGAGGAGCTCCAGAAGGCTGAATCGAAGGGCTAGGAGTAGGCTGTGGAGGGCGAGGAGGTTGTCGACTAGCCGAGGCGAGTCGCTTGAGGGTAGCCCGAGACGATTGCATCATGCAAACATTCGATGAGCTGGGATGAAAGATAGGAGGAGGAAGACCAGGGAATGTACCAAGCAATGAGGAATCTTTGTAGACTCCAGGTGAGACACTACTCAAAGGATCGACAATTTTCTTATTGGCCACCGAAGAGATGATGGAGTCAAGGGAGGTCTGAGACTTTGCTTCGTAATATGTCAACTGGTCAATGGTAACTATCTTTCTGTTATGAGGGAAGGACATCTTGCGGTGAACCGTAGAAGGGACAATAGACATCGCATAAGTGTAGCTAAAACCCAATAGAATTTTGTAATATAAGGGGGCATCTATGACTTCTACATCAACGCAAACAGTCTTTCCTGAAGGGTAATAAGACAATTGCGGAATAAGCCAATGGGCTGGGAGGCATGGCCATCCCATGCTCGGAGAGTGATCATGGAAGGAGCCAACTCAGGGGATTTGAGTTGCTTCCAAACCGAAGCGGACATCACACAGGTGGATTCCCCCTCATCAATGATGCACCGGGAAACGTTGGTGTTCCAGATCTTGACTCTTATTTGGAAAGCGACGGAAGTAGGGAGAGGAAGATGTTCTTACCGGTCAACATCAAAGAAAATCAATCGGTCGTCAGAAGGATATACAACACCCATGGCAAATAGTAGAGCTTTTTGTTGTGAAGGGCATGACTGGAGGAGTTCCAGCATTGAAGGGCAACATGAGGGGACTGTGCCAAATCATCTACTATGCTATTCGAATTGGCAGTTTTTCAGAAGCAGCGTTTCACTGTAGTGGTCCTTTAGAGATCTTGGTATGAACCTCGGCCTTAGGGTGAGGGATCTGCAAGGGACCATTAGGTGTCGAAAGAGGCTCTATAAATAACGAAGAAGGCGGCTCGGGGACAGACGTAGCGGGAGGCTTGTTCAATTGACGGGACCGATATTGAAGATTGATGTCTACGTTTAAAGGTTGATCAGAGTTCATCATGGAAATCTGGTAATTGGAGGTACCTGATGGAAGAGGTTGAGTGGCCACTTGACCTTCAGGTGGTTGGGTAGCCACAAATCCTTGCTGAGGGAAAGGATTAGTAAGCACAGCTGGCTGACTAGGCATAGCACTGGGAATGACGAAAGGGGAGGCTTTTTGTCCTCGTAATGTTGCTTGAGACTCCCACAGTTTCCGCATCTATGGAAAAAGAGGACAATCATATGTGTAATGACCATAAACACCACAACAAGAACAGGGCTTGTTCGTGCAAACAGGCTTGTCCTGCTTGGGCTGAGTGCCCTGTTGTTGGTTCGTAGTGTTAGGAGCATTACCTTCATTAGGTCTAGGATTACTAGGGGCAGCTTGATTTTGAGTGCCTTTCCTCTTCTTTTTTTAGGGAGTAGGATTAGTCGTGCCCTCCTATGCATACACCTACCCTAAAGGGCGTGGTGGCTACTGTTGCGGGGATTGAGAAGGCAAGGGAGGAGGAGGTGCTAATGCTGGAGGAGCTGGAGCACCAGGCTATGGATATGGATAATAAGGAGGTTGGGTAACAGTGTGGTAAATAGGTGGTTGGGAAAAAGGAGGAGACATGCTGTATCCTGGATACATGCTACCAGGAGGGGGAAAAGTGCAGGAGGTGTTGGCCCCCCCTGAGGAAAACCATAGCCCATGGGAGATTGAGCGTATGGATTCGAGAGAGCTCCAATGATACCGTCGACAATGTGAGATTCCCTCGGTGCGTTGGCACCACCGAGTCTAGGAAGATTAGGTAGAATGGTATAAACATAACCCGACTGAGCGTAGATCAAGTCATATTTTAACGCAATTTGGAGAGCGGCTTCTTCGGTTTGAGGAAAGTGCGATGCGACATCTTTCCTAATAGGTGGCAAGAGAGATCTAAGGAACTAATCGATGTAGACACGTTCCTCGAAGGTAGGGGCTTGACATAGGCTCTTTCTTCTCCACCATTCCTGGACATGGTTGGATAGGCGGGTCATAGACGATTGAAAGAAAGAATTCAAGAGTTCGGCACCAGTGTCATAACAAAAAGGAAGCTGGAAGTAAGATAGAAAAGCTCGGGAAAGAGTCGCAAAGGTGGTATTAGAGGAAGGGGCCTGATCAACATACCACTTAGAAGCTTCACCTATAAGTGTACGTTCGAACAACCGAAGATGGATAGAGTCATAGGTAATGGAGTTAGACGAACACCACATGTGGAAATATTGAACATGATTTGTAGGATCTTCTCTAGCAAGGCCTTCAAACTTGGGGATGTCGGAAGGGAGCTTAGTTGGCATAGCAGGCCAACTAGCGTCGTGGTGTATAGG
Source organism: Pinus albicaulis (assembly GCA_034641835.2). Lineage (NCBI taxonomy): Eukaryota > Viridiplantae > Streptophyta > Pinopsida > Pinales > Pinaceae > Pinus > Pinus albicaulis. The sequence continues at coordinate 175,001,435 of CM076578.1, forward strand.
GTCATTTATCAACTGGTCAAAATCGGGGAGGCTGAAGCCTGCCATGAAGGGGAGCAAGGGCACAATAGGGGTAGTGTCTGTTGCGGTCCCACTAGTGGTATTCCCAGCATGAGGTCTGGGGTTATCACCAGCATTAGGTCCTACACCAGACATGGTGAACGTGACAGGGGGAGGACCGAAGGCGGAATGAGAAGGAGAACCCAATTAACTAGAAGAAGAGTCAGAGTGCGGAGTCGCAGGAGGACTAACTCGAATCCTACGCGGAGGAGTAAGTCTTCCTACTAGAAACTTAGGATGAAGGCCAAGAAGTCTCCAGGATAAACACCTTGGTTACGCAATGATGACGAAATGAACAGGACACAATGGAAAAAGAGACCGACAAGGGCAAGGAGGTGCAGGATCAACTGATTACAAAGTCGAAACAAGGGCAGAGAGGTGTAGGATCAATTGATTTCAATTTTTTAGAGTCTTTGCTTGGCGGTGTTAACCAAACCCTTTTTCACTTAGGGTGTGTGAAAAGTGTGTAAATTTTTATTTTTAAACCCAAACGTTTGTAGAGAAAAAGAAAAGTGTGTTGTGTAACTGAAAATAAACTTGTAAATAACAGTATATGAAACTTAAATAACAATAAATAAACAACTAATAATGAAATAATCTAAACCCAAGAAGTCGGGCCTCTCAAAAAGTATTCTGTAGGCAGGTAGAAAACTAGTCAAAACACACCAAAATAGCCAATAGATCTAAGGTCGGGAGGGACAGGGATCTAAAGGTCAAAATCTGTTGGAAAGTGGTGCAGAAAACAACAACAAATCAGAGGAAAAATTTCTTTAAAAGAGGTGGCGAAAGGCTATCTCCTGGATGGAAACAGAGTGAACGCTAGAGGAAAAACTGAACAAAGCTAAATGAGGTGATTTGGATGGATAACAAGCCGATATGAAGCGGATTTGAAGGTGAGGTATCAGATTTGAAAAATGGCTGAACACTCTGAAAATTTCAGACAACCTGCAGTAGCTAAAACTCTTCCACAAAGTGTGGAGGGTACTTAAGCGCTAGGGGGCTAGGTTCCCACTTAGTTGAGTTAAAAAAACAATTACAAGTGCAAAACGGGCAGAGACGGAGGTCAGACAACCCTGAACAGAGGCCTAGACAAACCTAGAAAATTTTCAGAAAAACTCCTGCAAAAAATATAGGTCGCAGTTTCTGACTTGTTTTCAGTAGAGGTCGCAGTTTTTGGCTGATTCCCACTTCTTGAAGCTCCAGGTCATAGGTTTTGGGCCAAAAAGTGCGACCTGCACTTCCGGCACTCTCGGCGGCAGGTTTCAGAAAAAATTGTTGTCTTGGCTGCAGCTGATGTCTGTCACGTGGGTAATAGGTCCGAAAACACACAGAAGTTAGATTTTTATTGTTTTAGGATTTTATAGGTTAAAAAAAATCAATAAAAGAAAAAACAAGGGGCTGAAGAGAAATCCTAGGGTTTGAAGCAGCTGGATATGCAAGGATCAGAAAAACGACAATGGTCGTAATCGTGAACCCGTGTGGAGTCACCAGTTGTTAGTATGAATCTTAATTCCAAGCGTACGAAAAAAAAACACTTTATTTGTGCATAAAAAACAACCCTAACAACAAATATGGTTGCCAATATCCTTAGAACTGTAGTTAGGTCATCAAGATAAATGCTGCAAAAATCTAGATCTATGCATTAGAAGACATTAAGCATTAGAAAAAACAAGATCTTCTCCATGCATCCAATAGACAAGACAAGAATATGTTGAATGAATTTTGTATTAATGGCACCTAGGAGGAAAACATAGAAGGGTGTTACCGGTTCTCCTCAATGGGATGGGTTCTTGTAAGTCGTCAGCACTTCAGATCTAAAAATTCCTCTTTCTTGATGGTGTAGAAAACCCAGACAAAAATGGTAGCAAAATATGACTACGATGGTGGATCAAAGTCAGACCAAAAGTATAGATCTAGAGTGATCGTTAGGCAACAAAAGGTGGTAAATGAATGGGAAATCCCTTCTATTTATAACAAAATATTGAGTTAGTCTAGATATTGGTGCATAATTAAAATAGTATAAACCAAATCAAGATCCAACTTTTATGGAATATTTTATTATATTTGTTGGAGGGAAAATGAATTTGACTTGGATCAAATCCTTTTATTTGTAAATAATAAATAAATAAATGATTTATTTATCAATTTAAGGATGTGGTTGAGTAATAATCAAATAAATAACAATTTATTTAATTATTTAAAGGTGATTTAGTCATATTCAACAAAGAATATTATTTAAATAATTATTCTTCGGAAATAATAAGATAAATAATAATTTATCTAATTAATTTCCCTATTTTAGGTTAAATATAACTAGGAATATTAATTAAATTGTTGTTTAACTAATTATTCCTTGAGGAAAATCAAACAAATGTAGATTTATTTAATATTTCCTCATGGGGTTTCTAGTTTAGACCATAAAAAACTTAATAAAGGTGGTTTACTAAGTTATTTTTCATAGTGAATGCAATTTTACTTAGGGTAAAATTGGTCTTACATGGTGTACTTGGGTCCATCTAATAACAATAGTTTAGATGACCAAGAAATGGTGTAACAGATTGCCCCCCAGCGTGCGAGTGTTAGGAGCTAATCATATTACCGAAGTATGTTGTAAGAACTCAATCACTAGACACCGAAGGGGAAGTCAAAGAGAGAGAAGTATAAGGTAGACCAAAGTGCTGAAAGGAATAGACCTTGAGGAGGCGAGACTTACAGGTGCAACAAGTCTCTTTTATGAGTGAGTACCTGTGCTATAGGCGACGGGGGAGGCATACTTATGCCCACCGAGACAATGTACAAAGAATAAGGCGTCCAGTAAACAATGGACTGAACAATATAGTACATGTTGGCATAAACATGAGCCACATAAACAATATGATAATGAATCCCACATACATATTGTGCTTGGGTTAACAGGCATGACTTGTACAATAATATCTGAGTACATGAGATATAAATACAACCCAGATGCCCCTGTAAACAGGAAAGGGCTCTAAAAATCTAACTGATACATGCAAACAAAAAGGCGCTGCAAACAGCTAAGGTCGACATCATCAAGTTTATGGAGCTGCATCGAAGGCTATAATGAAGAGGTCATCCGGGTATGTGGGGGGCTACCTGTAGGGCTATCCCCTCATGAGGGCTGAGACATCTCACACACACCCGAGAATCACCGATATCAGTTGCTGCATCACTGAACCATCAAGTATATGGATCTCGATCATGCTAAAAGGAGCTGGAGCTGAGAAAAAATCAAGTCAAAGGGAAATAAGGAGTCCTTTTCTTTGATTTGAGGCGAGCGAACAAGAGTGGAAGCTAGAACCAAGGTACACGCCCTCTAGACCTATCTTCTGGAATGAATAGGCTGATGTCGATAGAAGGAGGTACGCAGCAGATGAGGCAATAAGGGATCCTCAACTAAGGCACGAGAGAAAATAGTAGACGTAGAAAAAGCCGGCTTCAGTGTGTGAAATGGGGGGGAGTGAGTAGTGGATGGGCCAATTCCCTTGTTAGAGCATAAAGGGCATGGAAAACCTAACAACGACTAACAAAATATCGTGAGGGATAGGGGACAGTGACACTGAAGGCCATAATGTGTGACACGAGAGAGGGACCAAGCAATGAAGGATGGAGGACTATAGCAGGAGACAAAGGGACTCAGGATAGACTCCATGAATGCAATGATGACTTAACTCGAATGCTCTAAACAAGGGTGAATTGATGGTGCTGCCACATAGAAAAGGGTCTAATGGGGACCATAAAAACATGAGTACATGATGGTTACTCATGACGAAGATCGACACAAGCATGGAAAAGTATGAAGGCACAGGGGTGCCCCCAAGTACAAGTGTTGCAGGTGAAGAAATTAAATTTTGAGGAGTGGTGAAGTGACCCTTCTTGGACAAAATGTGTCCCGGTGAAGTATCAAATCACGAAAAACTAATAGAAACCCATTTGAGGGCTCGGTGAGAGCTTTCCAATTGTACAAACTCTTTGGCAAACAGAGCTACAGTTTGGCCGCAGAAGGCGAAAGAAAAATCATGGGTTTCTCTTTTAATAAGGCATTTTCCCTCCAAATTCACTCATCTGCATGTGGAGCTGTGGTGAATATAGAGAGGAGAGAAAGCCCTAAATCTTGCGGCGATCGTAGTGGACAAACCAACCGTTGGAATCGAGATCCGTCAGTTGTAGGTAATAGGCCTAACCCTATTATTTCATTTAAGTGGTTTAAAAGTTTAGTTTAGGTCCCCAAGGCTCAAAAACAGACCTTTGCTCCTCTTCACAAATGGGTCACATTTTTTTGGGAAAAAGTGTGACCTGGGTAGCAGGTTCTAGGCAGAAAAGTGTGACCTGACAGGGAGGTTTGGGCTTGAAAAGTGTGATTTGTCAGGGAGGGGTTTTCCTGTGCTGTTTTTTGTCTGAGAACTGGGGTTTTATGTTGAGATACAATCTTTCCTATCTGTATACTGAAAAATATGGTGGTTTTGTGCAGATATGGTAGAATTATGGATCAACTGGAGAGAGAGGGACCTGGGAGCATTACAGTCGGAGATCCAGGAGGATTAGGGTGTCCGTAGTGCATTGGCCAAGTTTGGGGTTCTGAAGTTTGTGGAGAAACCTCTAATGAGAGCTAGAGAGCCCTTATTGGCCTGGATTTTCAGCTATAGGGATCTGAACCATGAAATATTTATAGTGCAGGGGCACCGGATCTAGTTGACGGTCCAGGATATATATTTCCTGACTGGTCTTCCACCTTCTGGGATGGTGGGGAATATGCAGCCAGTGTTACCACGAGGGTAGAACATCATGGAGTTTGTAGAGCACCATTTTCAACCAGGACTCCAAGTCAAGTGGATTCGAATACCTATCGGGGATCTAGAGAGGTTAGAGACCCATGCTGTGGCCACAGGGGTGCTGCGGATCTTGAGCAACCAGGCACTCCTCCACATCACAGGAGGGCAGATGATGCTTGTGGAGAGTTTGTTGGGTGGGACCTACTATGGGTGGGCCTAGATGATGTTGTCGTCATTGAAACGATAGTTGTCGCTATGCAAGCGGGAAGTGAACCATGACTATGCATATGGTATAGTTTTGTGCTCGCTCTTCTTTGAGAAGATCCCTACACTTCGACCTCATATACAACTCCAAGATGGGGGCCCGAGAGAGCCCAAGATGTGTCAGTGGGGGCGACTACTGTATAGAGGAGGAGGTGGAGTAGTCCGATGAGTGTTTTGACCCTCGTTCTTTGCGCATTGGGATCAATTGCCATTGTACATAGATGACTATCCCTATAGTGGGATGAGTTATTTTGGGGACCCAGATTTGTTGTTGCCTCCTGCTCGAGTATGGGGGCCCAATGGTAAGTGACAAATTGCTAATCTTTTATGTGCATTGTAAAGTTTTAGAATATTGTATATGGTATTGATTCTTCCACTTTTGGTATGTAGATATAGCACCAGTAAAATCGGCCAGGTATATGGGACGACCTGAAGTATCAGGAGCTGCAGGACCTAGTGGATCGAGGGCGCAGTAAAATGAGAATGTAGCAGCCCTCTTGGAGGGCATCCATCGTAGATGTGAGAGGCTTCTGACCAGTGTTTCAGAGCATGACTGGAAAAACTTAGAGGACTAGTACATCGAGCCGTGTATGGTCTACCCTTAGAGTGGCGAGGGGTCATGCGGCGCATGGCGATGGTCGGACAGGGGATGCGTGATTTACGAGCTATGGGAGCAAAGCCATTGGCTCGGGATCCTCTAGATAGTGATTAGTGTGTATGGGCAGGTGGTGCCCCGAGTTTTGAGTTTTTGTAACATGCTATGGTCATGTCATATGTATCAGAGTTGATGGAATCTAAAACATTTTATACGACACATATTATGCATCATTTTGGTATTTTCATGTTATTTTCTTGTGATAAATGCGTGTGCTAAATTCCAATCTAGAATATGGTTTGCAATGATATCTACATAGTGATTTTGTGCTCTAGGTACATGACTGAATGTAATGATTTCAAATTCACGCATCAAAAGTTTCACTTGTAAATATCTTCTAAAAAGGATAGGATTATGCACATGATAGACACCATTCAATTGCATGACAAGAAGAAGGGAATCTAAAAGAACATGAAGGTGGAGGATGCGATGTGAAAGGGCATCAGCTAATAAACCTCGCACTACATCATACTCAGCCTGATTATTGGTAGCAGTACCGATGCATACACCGTTCTAGATAATAAGGGAGTGCAAGGGGGTAAAGATGGCCCAACCTGCTGAGGCTAGATTCGTGGAGTAGCAACTTGCACCATCATAAAAACTGATAGAAGGTGTGGACATGAGGTCCATCTGAAAGGTGCCACAAGACAATAAATGGGAGGATGATGAACAATGCTGGCAACCTGAGCACAAAGTAGAAATTGAACGTACTCCGTGGGAGGGAGTGATCTGGGTAGGATGTCTACTACTCACACGCCGATGGTGAGGTTGAGTGTGGGAGCTACCGGAGGTGTAGCTTGTGCTGAGATCCTAAAAGTCACCATAGGCACGGATGGTGCCATCCCGTTTATAGGCGGGAAAGATGAAGTCAGGGGTAGACATGGCTTCCATGATGTCATCATCGCAATAGAAGATGGAGTGACTAGAGGAAGGGAGACTACATGACGTGGCGAAGCTACTTGAATCATCATCATGAGAAGAAAAGTTCACATGCGCATCTTCAAGGGGGATGACGAAAGAACAAGTAGATAAGGGATTTACTAATGTTGAGCCCAGGGTGATCGCTGAAGGGAGGTCAAGCAAAAAAACAGGGGAAGATTCAGAGGGAGCTTCCACCAAGGGTCTCATGGATGATGAAAGGTAGAGGATGGTGGCCGCAGGCTCCGTCATCTCTACATCAGGAGGGGGAATGTCAATGGGAGTGGGTAAATCCTCAATCTGGCTTGCAGCATACAGTGCAAGTACGGGAGAAGCGGATTGGTTTTGTTCAATCTCGTACTCCTGAACTACCTCTAAAGAGGCATGGTAATTCGTAAGGCGGGGAAAAGGGTGGGAATAATGGCCATGGAGATCACACAAAGCACAAGGGTGGTTGGTGTGAATAGTTTTATGATTCTTGGCTGCAGTCGAGGAAGAAACAAAGGCTTCAGGGACCGTAGACTCTAGGAATGCAACTTTAACCATGGGCTTGATAGGGGGAAGTTCAGGACAGTTATGGGTGGCATGGCCAATGAAATCACACAAGGCACAGGGCTTTGTGGGTGGGGGGGTGTAGGGTCCGTCAGGGAAACCTTGTCCTTAGAGGCCCTCTTGTGAGCTTTTCCCTTCTTACCTGAAGCGTTCGCAACAGGAGGGGGTTCATGTTGAGGTCGTTGAGGCACTGTTGCAATGGGAGAATTCATGGGGACCTGTTGAACCAGGGTCAAAGCGAGATAAGGTTTGGGTTGACTAGGCAAGGTAGTGGCTGGAGGATCAAGGTACCAGAAGGGAATCCCAAGGGTCAAGTTAGGAAGAGAGAGGGTGGCTATGAAAGGTGCCATATACACTCCTGATGGGGGAACTAGGAACGGTATCTAACCGGAGGGGTAATGGCCAGGCGGGACGGCTCCTAAATGGTTAAGGCCTAGAGGAACCATTCCAGGAGGATAAAAAGGCTCATGAATACTAGGTGAAGGGCCAAGAGGAGGAGCTCCAGAAGGCTGAATCAAAGGGCTAGGAGTAGGCTGTGGAGGGCGAGGAGGTTGTCGACTAGCCGAGGCGAGTCGCTTGAGGGTAGCCCGAGACGATTGCATCATGCAAACATTTGATGAGCTGGGATCAAAGATAGGAGGAGGAAGACCAGGGAATGTATCAAGCAATGAGGAATCTTTGTAGACTCCGGGTGAGACACTGCTCAAAGGATCGACAATTTGCTTATTGGCCACCGAAGAGATGATGGAGTCAAGGGAGGTCTGAGACTTTGCTTCGTAATATGTCAACTGGTCAATGGTGACTATCTTTCTGTTATGAGGGAAGGACATCTTGCGGTGAACCGTAGAAGGGACAATAGACATCGCATAAGTGTAGCTAAAACCCAATAGAATTTTGTAATATAAGGGGGCATCTATGACTTCTACGTCAACGCAAACAGTCTTTCCTGAAGAGTAATAAGACAATTGCGGAATAAGCCAATGGGCTGGGAGGCATGGCCATCCCATACTCGGAGAGTGATCATGGAAGGAGCCAACTCAGGGGATCTGAGTTTCTTCCAAACCGAAGCGGACATCACACAGGTGGATGCCCCCTCATCAATGATGCACCGGGAAACGTTGGTGTTCCAGATCTTGACTCGGATTTGGAAAGCGACGGAAGTAGGGAGAGGAAGATGTTCTGACCGGTCAACATCAAAGACAATCAATCGGTCGTCAGAAGGATATACAACAACCATGGAAAATAGTAGAGATTTTTGTTGTGAAGGGCATGACTGGAGGAGTTCCAGCATTGAAGGGCAGCATGAGGGGACTGTGCCAAATCATCTACTATGCTATACGAATTGGCAGTTTTGCCAGAAGCAGTGTTTCACTGTAGTGGTCCTTTAGAGATCTTGGTATGAACCTCGGCCTTAGGGTGAGGGATCTGCAAGGGACCATTAGGTGTTGAAAGAGGCTCTATAAAGAACGAAGAAGGCGGCTCGGGGACAGACGTAGCGGGAGGCTTGTTCAATTGACGGGACCGATATTGAAGATTGATGTCTACGTTTAGAGGTTGATTAGAGTTCATCATGGAAATCTGGTAATTGGAGGTACCTGATGGAAGAGGTTGAGTGGCCACTTGACCTTCAGGTGGTTGGGTAGCCACAAATCCTTGCTGAGGGAAAGGATTAGTAAACACAGCTGGCTGACTAGGCATAGCACTGGGAAGGACGAAAGGGGAGGCTTTTTGTCCTCGTAATGTTGCTTGAGACTCCCACAGTTTCCGCATCTATGGAAAAAGAGGACAATCATGTGTGTAATGACCATAAACACCACAACAAGAACAGGGCTTGTTCGTGCAAACATGCTTTTCCTGCTTGGGCTGAGTGCCCTGTTGTTGGTTCGTAGTGTTAGGAGCATTACCTTGATTAGGTCTAGGATTACCAGGGGCAGCTTGATTTTGACTGCCTTTCCTCTTCTTTTTTGAGGGAGTAGGATTAGTCGTGCCATCCTGTGCATACACCTACCCTAAAGGGCGTGGTGGCTACTGTTGCGGGGATTGAGAAGGCAAGGGAGGAGGAGGTGCTAATGCTGGAGGAGCTGGAGCACCAGGCTATGGATATGGATAATAAGGAGGTTGGGTAACAGTGTGGTAAATAGGTGGTTGGGAAAAAGGAGGAGACATGCTGTATCCTGGATACATGCTACCAGGAGGGGGAAAAGTGCAGGAGGTGTTGGCCCCCCCTGAGGAAAACCATAGCCCATGGGAGATTGAGCGTATGGATTCGAGAGAGCTCCAACGATACCGTCGACAATGTGAGATGCCCTCGGTGCATTGGCACCACCGAGTCTAGGAAGATTAGGTAGAATGGTATAAACATAACCCGACTGAGCGTAGATCAAGTCATATTTTAACGCAATTTGGAGAGCGGCTTCTTCGGTTTGAGGAAAGTGAGATGCGACATCTTTCCTAATAGGTGGCAAGAGAGATCTAAGGAACTAATCGATGTAGACACGTTCCTCGAAGGTAGGGGCTTGACATAGGCTCTTTCTTCTCCACCATTCCTGGACATGGTTAGATAGGCGGGTCATAGACGATTGAAAGAAAGAATTCAAGAGTTCGGTACCAGTGTCATAACAAAAAGGAAGCTAGAAGTAAGATAGAAAAACTCGGGAAAGAGTTGCAAAGGTGGTATTAGAGGAAGGGGCCTGATCAACATACCACTTAGAAGCTTCACCTGTAAGTGTACGTTCGAACAACCGAAGATGGATAGAGTCATAGGTAATGGAGTTAGACGAACACCACATGTGGAAAGATTGAACATGATTTGTAGGATCTTCTCTAGCAAGGCCTTCACACTTGGGGATGTCGGAAGGGAGATTAGTTGGCATAGCAGGCCAACTAGCGTCATGGTGTATAGGGTCATTTATCAACTGGTCAAAATCGGGGAGGCTGAAGCCTGCCATGAAGGGGAGCAAGGGCACAATAGGGGTAGTGTCCATTGCGGTCCCACTAGTGGTATTCCTAGCATGAGGTCTGGGGTTATCACCAGCATTAGGTCCTACACCAGACATGGTGAACGTGACAGGGGGAGGACCGAAGGCAGAATGAGAAGGAGAATCCAATTAACCAGAAGAAGAGTCAGAGTGCGGAGTCGCAGGAGGACTAACTCGAATCCTACGCGGAGGAGTAAGTCTTCCTACTAGAAACTTAGGATGAAGGCCAAGAAGTCTCCAGGATAAACACCTTGGTTGCGCAATGATGACGAAATGAACACGACACAATGGTAAAAGAGACCGATAAGGGCAAGGAGGTGCAGGATCAACTGATTACAAAGTCGAAACAAGGGCAGAGAGGTGTAGGATCAATTGATTTCAATTTTTTAGAGTCTTTGCTTGGCGGTGTTAACCAAACCCTTTTTCACTTAGGGTGTGTGAAAAGTGTGTAAATTTTTATTTTTAAACCCAAACGTTTGTAGAGAAAAAGAAAAGTGTGTTGTGTAACTGAAAATAAACTTGCAAATAACAGTATATGAAACTGAAATAACAATAAATAAACAACTAATAATGAAATAATCTAAACCCAAGAAGTCGGGCCTCTCAAAAAGTATTCTGTAGGCGGGTAGAAAACTAGTCAAAACACACCAAAATAGCCAATAGATCTAAGGTCGGGAGGGACAGGGATCTAAAGGTCAAAATCTGTTGGAAAGTGGTGCAGAAAACAATAACAAATCAGAGGAAAAATTTCTTTAAAAGAGGTGGCGAAAGGCTATCTCCTGGATGGAAACAGAGTGAACGCTAGAGGAAAAACCAAAAAAAGCTAAATGAGGTGATTTGGATGGATAACAAGCCGATATGAAGTGGATTTGAAGGTGAGGTATCAGATTTGAAAAATGGCTGAACACTCTGAAAATTTCAGACAACCTACAGTAGCTAAAACTCTTCCACAAAGTGTGGAGGGTACTTAAGCGCTAGGGGGCTAGGTTCCCACTTAGTTGAGTTAAAAAAACAATTACAAGTGCAAAACGGGCAGAGACGGAGGTCAGACAACCCTGAACAGAGGCCTAGACAAACCTAGAAAATTTTCAGAAAAACTCCTGCAAAAAATACAGGTCGCAGTTTTTGACTTGTTTTCAGTAGAGGTCGCAGTTTTTGGCTGATTCCCACTTCTTGAAGCTCCAGGTCATAGGTTTTGGGCCAAAAAGTGCGACCTGCACTTCCGGCACTCTCGGCGGCAGATTTCAGAAAAAAATGTTGTCTCGGCTGCAGCTGATGTCTGTCACGTGGGTAATAGGTCCGAAAACACACAGAAGTTAGATTTTTATTGTTTTAGGATTTTACAGGTTAAAAAAACATCAATAAAAGAAAAAACAAGGGGTTGAAGAGAAATCCTAGGGTTTGAAGCAGCTGGATATGCAAGGATCAGAAAAACGACAATGGTCGTAATCATGAACCCGTGTGGAGTCACCAGTTGTTAGTATGAATCTTAATTCCAAGCGTACGAAAAAAAAACACTTTAGTTGTGCATAAAAAACAACCCTAACAACAAATATGGTTGCCAATATCCTTAGAACTGTAGTTAGGTGATCAAGATAAATGCTGCAAAAATCTAGATCTATGCATTAGAAGACATTAAGCATTAGAAAAAACAAGATCTACTCCATGCATCCAATAGACAAGACAAGAATATGTTGAATGAATTTTGTATTAATGGCACCTAGGAGGAAAACATAGAAGGGTGTTACCGGTTCTCCTCAATGGGATGGGTTCTTGTAAGTCCTCAGCACTTTAGATCTAAAAATTCCTCTCTCTTGATGGTGTAGAAAACCCAGACAAAAATGGTAGCAAAATATGACTACGATGGTGGATCAAAGTCAGACCAAAAGTATAGATCCAGAGTGATCTTTAGGCAACAAAAGGTGGTAAATGAATGGGAAATCCCTTCTATTTATAACAAAATATTGAGTTAGTCTAGATATTGGTGCATAATTAAAATAGTATAAACCAAATCAAGATCCAACTTTTATAGGAATATTTTATTATATTTGTTGGAGGAAAATGAATTTGACTTGGATCAATCCTTTTATTTGTAAATAATAAATAAATAAATGATTAGATTATCGAGATTTAAAGGATGGAATTGAGTAATAATCAAATAAATAATGATTTATTTAATTATTTAAAGCGATTTAAGTCATATTCAACAAAGAATATTATTTAAATAATTATTCTTCGGAAATAATAAGATAAATAATAATTTATCTAATTAATTTCCCTGTTTTGGGTTAAATATAACTAGGAATATTAATTAAATTGTTGTTTAACTAATTATTCCTTGAGGAAAATCAAACAAATGTAGATTTATTTAATATTTCCTCATGGGGTTTCTAGTTTAGACCATAAAAAACTTAATAAAGGTGGTTTACTAAGTTATTTTTCATAGTGAATGCAATTTTACTTAGGGTAAAATTGGTCTTACATGGTGTACTTGGGTCCATCTAATAACAATAGTTTAGATGACCAAAAAATGGTGTAACAGAAATGAATGTGATGGTTGAATTATCCTTCTATATGTGCATAAACACTATGTTATTCCCTTATGGTTTCACGAGGCATCTGCAAGGCATTCAATGCATCTGTGAGTTTGTTAACAATACCTGGATGCCATCAAGTTTTTTTTCAAGAGCTTCGATTCTCTCCATTGCCTTCTTCATAGCCATTACTTGAGACCTAGTACCATACATACACTAGCTCCGATCAAATTTTGAGCATAGAGTAGTATGGTTGGAAAGAGCGAAAGCTCATGAGTTTATTCATGTGGGTCACTTGAAGCCACATTGAGAAAATTTTGGAACTGCGTGAAAATTGGGGGCTTACAGGTGAATGGTACCACTGCGATCAACTCGTCGTCCTAATTATTATGGGCTAGGTCCCTTGCAAGCATTCTATGATGGCCCTAGACTTGTTTTTATTTTCTACTCTGGAAGGAGTTTTACTCCCATCTAATCAATACAGTGGTGACCAAAATTGAGAATGCTTGATACTGCTAATATCCTACGAAAATTGGGACTGGAATATGGTAATCGAAACCCCAATATTCTGGCACTACAAAATGTGTTGTGATAATCTGATCTAGACTATGGCGGCCTAGACCCTCACTGCACAAAGAATCTGATCTATGCTATGAAAACGCCAACTGCTAAATATGATATGTATTGTGGCAAAAAAGCCGAAACAGCTAGATTTGATCTGTAAAACGACGACCGACCCCAACTATTGGGTATGATCTAGAAGACAAGGTAGGGGATGATATAGCGGGAACTATGGTCATAAAGGAGTTTAAGGTGCTACAAATGGCAATGTACACAAGGGCCCAAAAATAATGCTCATCCCAATTTTTCAGGGTGCTAACAGAGGAGGATCGATTGCACCCTTAGCCGTACTATGTGAATAGCCTATTGTAAGTGTGAGTAATCTCCTCGAGTGATGTTCTTATTGTACTATAGCAAGAAGGTGACTAGCGACGTATCTAAGGTGAGGTCTTAGGTTGTCCTAGGGGGCTTTCGATATACCCAAGGGTATGTGGAAGTGCATACGTGGTTATGTCTAATGCGCTACTACTCAAAGGGATACCCACAGGGGTTACAAGGGAGTCCAACAAGTGTGACCACTTCTTGTAGTTCTTGCATGTATGCCTCCCCAAATCTGCAGATTTATGTGCTCAACAAAAAAACCCGTGGTTTAAAGACGTTGAAACACGTCTCTAGACTAAAAAAACTTCTGCGAAAATTGGAGGTACAACTGGCACTAGAAAGTGCTACGATACCACTTGTTATGCACTTGAACTACAAGAATAAAAAAATGCCATAAATACGAAACAATATTTCCAAAAATACAAAAAGATCACATGAATTGAGATAAGATGCAAAGATATTTTATTATTCAGAAGTAGATTACAATGTTCACTTGCCTCTTCAAGGGGGAAACCTCCAATAGAGCAAAGCTCGATTACAATAATATTCGATGATTCTTCCCTTACTATCTAAGACTATTTATAGCTTAATGACATCCAAAACCCTAACTACTAGTGGTCCCTTCTATAACACTGGTTAACCACTTTATTTATTAACTATGGACCGCTTATAGCTAATTGTGGTCCCTTTTCTATAATGCGTGTCAACCACTTACAATTATTATTAATGTGGATAACCGCTTATGGACTTCAACTAACTAACTATGACTCTAACTAGGCCCCTTGGGCTTATTACATAAATAAAGGGGTTAGAGTGATTCTTCTACCAACCATTATTAATCACACGTAGAATCAAGAACACATTTACAATATTTCTTCCTTTGTAGGAGCAATGATACTAGTTGTTTGTTCATTTTCCATGGGCACGAGAATGTTTATCCACAATGAAGGTAACGCCAAAAAGGATAGCGTGGACCCACCCTATCTATGTTATCTCCTCAACCATATGTCATAGAGAACCCAATACAATATTACATACTTACATGCGTGCACCAAAAATAAAATCATCCATGATTGAAATGTTTGTTGTACCCTAGATGTTATCATATAATATTTTTTCACTTCTTTTGTGTTGATAGCCTTGCTCAAACTGTTTGTGACCATTACCTCTTGTCATTTTATTAGTGTAAGTCAACAAATTTTTTGTTTTTTCCAACAATTTTTTTTGTTTTTTCCCAGATATTTGATCTATTCCATTAAGAAATGACTAACATGTATATTCTTGTATTTAAGTAGTTTTGATTAAGATAATATTACATTTTCATTTAAATAATTTATTTTATGAATAATATAGTTATTAAATTAATTATTTATAAACTTGTTTTATCCATTTTAAATTAGTTAATATTAACTATTTTAAATTTATCTTAAATTAATAATTATTTATTGAAAATAGTTTTATCTCCTTATAAATATATCTCTTATATATAAAGTAGATTGAGATTATTTAGTGTGGTTGGACAAAATGATTCTTTATGTTGCGTCCTAACGAATAATAAAGAGCTAGGATGCTTTAATAGCTAATCAAGTCTTAGCTAATAAAAACTATAATGCTTTAATAAATAATAAATATTTTTGTAATAGTTAAATTATCTACTTATAAATTAATTGAGATTATATTTCATTGTATAGATATTTATCTCCGAACAAATACAAATTATAATACTTTTATATATATATATATATATATATATATATATATATATATATATATATATATAATAATTAAGCTGTTCACTTAACTATGATAAACTACTACAATTTTTTGAAAAATATTTAATAGTTAAGCTAAGCTCTCTTTTTCTTAATGTCTTAAGAGTTACAGTACACTACACTCTTTTGATGTTAGTAAAACGTCTAAAAATTGTATTAAACTATTTTGATGTACACTCTTTTCATGTTAGTATGTTTGAACGTAACAATTAGGTTAAGCTATTTTGATGTTGTGTGTGCAGGTTGCAGACACTCAATAATGGGCACACCTTTGCCTGGAAGCAAAGTAAAGTTTTCTCTTTTAACCATTGCAGGCATAAAGCATTTATGGGGAGGCGCTGCACGTGATCTACAAAGCAGTCAGGTTGACTCCCGTCCTACGAAATATGCACAGAGCAGCAGGTACTCCACGTTTGGGTGGCCAATTCATTACAGAAAATTCTTCTGTTTCAGCACGTAAGTTGACCAGAATTCCTCAGAATTCGTAAGATGAATATCGTGTAACCAGCAGTTCCTTGTGAGATTTAGCCAACCAAAGTATGATAATTAATGGACCTTATATTTGTGATTGTCTCTTTTTGTCTGCCTCGTGGAAGGGAAAACCCTGAATCCCACCAAATCAGTTGAAACCCTAACTTTGTATTTTGCCAGTGTGCAATTTGTATGGATGTTTGTGGCAGGCCGAGGCAGCAGAGAAGATAGAGCACTGTACAGCACATATAGCAGCAGTAAAAAGGGATGCTCTATTTGTTCTGTTGAAGAGACTGGACGCCATTTGTACGCCAAGGGCATTTATATAAAAAAGGAAAAAATGGCAGCGCATTCATCTGTAATAAACGTACTGTTAACAATTTTAAAAAATTTCATGGATGGTTTTCGGTTTTATAAATAGTATAATGGGTTTTTGATTATGTTTCCATATTTAAGAACATGTTAATCCAGTTGTCTTTACTAATCTAGTTGTTTTTACTGAGACTTTTTGAAGTTTTTTTAGGTGGATTTTTTCCGGTTTAATTTCTCTGAAATCTTGCTGGATTTCATTGAAAATAGAAGTTTGAAGAGTAATCTTGCAAAATCGAAATGCTCTAAGGGTTTTTAGGGTGCTATATCCATATATACAATAAAAAAAACCAGTTTAAATAATATAAATCAAGATTTCACCTCAAATTCTTTCACTGGCACTGTAAACTCCAAAAAGTCACAACTCCCATGTTAATGAGAGTTTTTGGAATTTTGTGTATTTTGATTTAAGGGTTTGACTTTTTTGATGAACATTTCATAGATCTTTAGGAGTAAAAGCTTGATATGGGTTTTTGGGTTTTTTATTGTTGCAATTAGATCTTCACCAGTCCTAATTGTATTGGTGGATTATAAATTAGTTATTCAAGAGATTGTTTATGGAAACTATAAATTTTCTTTCAAAATTATTTTTTTGCTAATTTTTCTTTTCAATAAATTTGATTATAAGAATATTTCAATTTAAAAACTTTTTACTCACTTAAAATCTTGAAATTTGATAACTGTAAATTTCTCATTTCCATCATTTTCTAAAAAAATTTATTACACTAAACTACCTATGTACTTATATTATTTATTTGTAGATGGGCATGCAGTTACCCTAATTTGGACCTGTCCAGTGCCAACCGTTAGGGTAGTCCGGACAAATTCCTCTTTTATAGCAACGCTTATGAGGGTATTCTTAAAAGTTTGTCAGGACTGTAAATCGAATTTATGAAAGGCGATCGTAATGGTAAAGATGATGAATATATGGACTGTCGAGATGGTTTTCAGTGAACTTCTATGGGTCGGCTGAAAATGTAATTGGCAGAGAATTGAAGGCAGTGATCAACTACAACGAAGTTTATACAGTGCTTTAATGGGTTTCCATGTTCTATCATTGTCATTGTATTAAACATCTGTGTATATATATTTATATATTTCAGCATATGGTTATTCAACTTGATTTATTTATGAAGGAGGCTTTTAATATTTAAACACAAATTCCATTGAACTTTGATTTTGGGATGTTAGGATCTCTTTATTAAGGAAATTTGCAATATTTAAACCCAAATTCTGGATATTCAAAAACTTTGAAATTAAAATAATAAATAATTTAATTTTAACGAGCTACTTTGCATTCTGTTACTGTCTCATTATATCTGTCAACTTTATCCTCCAGTATTCTCCACCGTTGGATACATTGACACATTAATATTAACATGATTATATAGAATCAAAACAATAGTATTGGAGACATTGACACGTTAATATTGACATGATTATAGTATAATGTTAACAAATAGTTATAGTATTAAATACTATATATATTAATTAAAAAATGTAAAAGGTAGTTTTTTTTAGTATGTATACTTTTATATTCAATAAATTGTTCTTGATGATTATTTTTGAGAATTGGGTTATGATCATAGTAGTTTTAGGGTTAGTTTATTTGGTTGACATAGTGTTGCTAGAAGTATACACGGGTCAATTTTCCTAGATACCTTTAGGGAGGGTATGAGGTTATACTTGTGTGGATATCGTCAAAGTAATTATATTCTTATATATATATATATATATATATATATATATATATATATATATATATATATATATATATATATATATATATATATATGTATGTATGAATGAGATTTATACTTTATATGAGAAAGATATATGTTATATTTCTTTAACTATTATTCATTTTTAACCAAAAAAAAAAAATTCAAAAACCATTACATTAAAGCTCACCATATATATTTGAATTTGGATAAAGTAGATCTTAATTATTTCCCTTCAATTTAATTAATAAATATATAAAGATATTTAATTGATTTGTTTTCCAAATAATTATATTAATAATTTTTTTTTATCAATTTTATTATATAAAATATAATATGCATTAAAAAAAGTTTACATTAAAAATAAAAGATTTATAAAAAAAAAATTTATTTCAAGGGAGTATTTTTTTTTTTTTTTGGGTAAATATTGTATTTCTTTCTAAATAGGAGTGTACATAGATATGCTAAATATTTTAAGCTACCTGGAAGAAGTGACTTAGCCAAAATTTCACTCTTAGAGAGGCTTAGGATAACATAATGTTCAGAAAAACTAAAAAGATTATACATATACTAAAAATCACGCTCTATTGGCCATTAGAATAGACTATGACACCAAAAAACAAAGGAAGCTTGAGCATGCCATAAGACTAAGAAAAATGATGAGAGTTCTTGGGTGAAACATGAATAAGATCATCATTGTTGCCATGGGTGTTTCCTTTCAGGGGAGGAATACCAAGGTGTTGTGATATGTGATTGAGGCACTGGTCTAAGTCTCTCACACGACGATGCAAATGCTCGAAAGAGTGTAGGATGTCTGTGCTATGCTTGAATTGAACCATCAAGATTTTTCCAAGGAGAAAATTTGAATGCTAATATACGTTAATGGTGTACATATATTGTTTGACACTACCATGTGTGTTTCTCACATCGAAAATCCAATCTTCCAGTTCAACAAGAACCTTGGTTTCTGAAATTAAATGTTTTTGAGGGGATCCTTTGAGTTCCATACAAGCTAGCTCCACCTCGATGGGGGCCAAGGTGATTTACCCAAACCTAGCAGTTGTTTCCTCGAGGCGATGGTGGATACGTGAGTGCCCTCGAGAGGCCTGATCTAGGTAATAAGTTTATCCTCGGTGAGTGCATGTTGAAAGGGCATGGTGAGAGGCCCACCAAGGAATTGTAATAAAACGATCAGTAGGAGAAGGGTACAAGAATCAAGCATAAAGAGAAGGCCACAAGAAGGCGGGAGAGTGCTTGCCATGAGGTAACATAGGAAGATAGAATCTAGAAAGGGAGAAAACAACCAGTGGTCGACAAAAAGACTAAGACAACACACGAGGGAGTGAAGAGTTGGAAAAAGCAGTAGAAGAAAGTGAAAAGTTGTTGGAGCCATACTAGAGAGAGAGTGTAGAGACTTGAGAGAAGGCTAAGAAGCATAAGAAGAGTGTAAGAATTTTTTTTAAGAAAGGAGATATTGATAGAGAATTCAAATGCAAAAACAAATACCAAGCAAGGGAATGTATACAAACCATAAGCTATAAAGAGTGCTCCAATTGAAGTGTACCATATCCAAGAAGGTAATCATTTGGCATGCACGAGGAGCCGCAATTGAAGGAAACAACATGAGCATTAGGCCTACAAGGAGAGCAAAAAAATGGGTTGACTTTATACTCCATGATAACGATTGGAAATTGTCATTGAAACTCTAGCAGGGGATAGGAACTTGTCAATTTTAGAACTACAATTTTATACCAATAACATAAGAGCATGACCAATTCTAGAGGAAGTGAGCCCACCAATGCATCCAAATCATTTTAGCAAGAGTCAAGAATAGAGTTTCAAACTGAGGGGGATTTTGTACCCAAGAACATGAGATGAGAATTGCACCATGAAGGAGAGTTTCATATGTTTCATTAGAGTAGGGATAGTCATCAGACAAGCGGAGGCTTCATAAGTTGTGTGGCAAGATGCTAAACATTCAATACATTGGTAATAATAAAGCATGAGTGCAAGGGTTTTGAAGTCAATTCGCATGAGGCAAGGTCTTGGGAGCATTAGTGCCATAAAATTATTTATGGGGGCAAGTTGCCTCGTCCCCTAGCGATTTGTCCAAGTAGAGTGGTGGAAGCCACCTCCCCGCCCACTTTTTCACGATAAACAACTCATTTGAGAAAATAAGGATTCCTTATTGAAATAGCCCTGAAAATCTATTCAACTCATCATTATATGTAGTATGTGGATTCCACCAAACTATTCACTATTCGAGGATACCACTCCTTCCCTATACATTATGTGATTTAATATTTGTTGTCAATTATGCCTTCCCACAAAATCATTCCCCGTGCTTAAAAAAAACTGGAATGTACTATTCAGAGAGACATTTTGTGGGCATTCGTTGTGGGCTTCAAAACAAAAGATAACCTTGCGAGAGGGGAAGTGGACCTTTTTTATACATTGGATAAACATCGAAAAATTTCAAGACATCAAAATATTTTCTCACTTCTTTTCTGGCCATTTCTTCACTCGTGTTTTCAAGGAGTGGAACTAAGAGGTTTACAAACTATCAAGTGGAAATTGAAAGAGGAATTGGGAAGATCATCCAAGAAGGCATCTTAGAAGATTTGTCTTGTGATTCAAAAAGTTAAAAATAAAATGGCAGGAGACCGAAAAAAAAAATGATAAAAATTAAAGAAAAATGCACCAAATTTATGAGTAAAACCCAACAATGTGAAAAACCTAAAAAAATTAATAATTTATTTAATTAACAAATAAAAATACATATACTCATTTATTTTTAGCTCACTTGTCATTTTACAATTAAAAATTCCTAACCCTTGAATAAATTTTCTTAAAATACCATAAACAAATACCATGAGTTATGAATAATACTAACAATAATAACTTATTCTTAATTAACATTCCATATACCTGAAAACTTATATATATATATATAATTATAATTTGATCTGGTGTAACATCACACAACATAGGCGTTTCTAAACAATATTTCGACTGTAATTGTAATTATGAATTTTAAAAAAATATTTTAAATTTTTATTATTATTAAGTAATAATTTTTATTCATAATATTTTAGGATTAACATATATTTTTTTATTCAATATGTGAGTTTTTCTACGTTAAAGTCAACCTAGTAGTAAAAAATTGTTTGTAATACAATATAATTACAATGCACTTGTAGATAACACCTCTATGGTTTTGATAACTTCTTTTCAAAAACTAGTCTAAAACGTTCACACATTTTGATTAATTTTCAATTTAAAAAAACATTATAATTTCATATATACACACTAAAAATATAACATGTATATTTATTATTATTTTTAATAATATAAAAAATTCAAAAATATTGATAAAATTTTAAACAATATTGATAAAGTTTGATAAATCGTTCAGAAAGAGAAAATCAATATAAAGTTTTGTTTTGTTTTTTTTTATAAAGTTTGAACAATCTTATATGTGTGTTTTGTACCAGCTCTACTATCTTTTCAAACTTCAATGTCTTTATCATAACTATCTTCTAGCTTCATATAGCAAAATAATTAATTTATTGACAAATTTTTTTGAGAAGGATGGATAAGAATAGAATTTCAAAATTGTGACTATAAATCCTAGTAAGAGAAGTTTTTGCTCATGGATCTTGTTGGGCCAATTAATCATTCCTAAAAGGACCAATTAACATGCTACACATTAATTTATTAACCCGAGGTTTCATTTTTCTATTTCAAGGTTATCCACACTATGTGTGCAAGAGGAATACAAATATGACTAGTTACTATAATCCCATGGAAAAACAAGACTACAATATTAAAGGAATCAATTCAATATGCAATCTCTAATTATTGAAAATTATTCAAATCATTAACTTCTATAAGTTAATGAAGGAAACAACAAAATAAAGTGCACTGAACAACAAGAAGTTTCTTAGGGAACAAAAACCACAGAGTAAAACGATAACACTACACAATCATGATATCTAACAACGATTGATCAATTGAAATAAAAATATATGATAACCTATAGGAAATTGAAGAAAATAATACTTCTTATTAATGAATTAACCACAACAAATCTACTCTATGACAATTCCAATAAACGTGATTCAAGACAAAGCATTCAATTTAACAAATCGACAATGAGAAATTAAAAACTATTATACAAATGGAAATATATGGCACATAGAAATAAAAACACTAATTTTAATGATACAAGAGAAGAAATTGTTGTTTCAAGGATCAGACCCAAATCTAGAATCGAACTACCTTGCGGGAAAATTAACATAGTAGAATAAATCTGAGTAATAAATACTTCCATTGAAATTGTAGATAAACCAATTACAAATAATCACAAGTCTTAGCTTGTGTCAAAAAATAATATTACATCATGAAAAACCCTTTTTGAGGTTCAACACCAGTTTTATATTGTAACAACAAAGGATAAAGATCAAAGAGTCTATTTTTGATAATTGGCAATCCTAAGAATCTAAAGATTCTGTAGATGCTCGTTTATGTTACAATGATCTTAATATATTTGAAAATCCAGGTCGCGAAGTCATCTTCAACTAATTCTTTCCAAACATGGTGTACAACCTAAGGTTTACACGATATTCTCTGACCATTCTTGGAAAAAACATCAAATATCAGTGTGTCGATAGATTCCTGTCCAATAATGAGGGTCCATTTGTTAGAAATAAGACTTTATTGATCAAATTCATTCAGGAAATAATAAAATGCTAAATGCGTATAGAGTACTACTAAAGTCCCTACTATATTAATTAACATAACTCTATTTCACAAAAGACTATAGAAAATGGTATGAAAACAATGATGTAAGACAAGGAAAATATGAAAAATATAAGGCCCAACATCACCCCCCAACTTACCTTTTCACATGACCTCATGCAAATAAATGATTAACATGTAGGAAAGTTAAGGAGTAAGATTAATAAACTTCTTCTCCTGTATTCTTGAACCCATTTTTTTTTAGAGATCTTCAAAAGCCACTAACTTACTTACTTTTGATAGGTCATAATCATATTTATAAAATGATTGGAGACAAGAGGTCATGGGCACCGATACTTGAATCTTATCCAGTGGCTACCTCTTTCCAACACCAAGTGAACATAGTCTTCTATTCTAGCCATAACATACTAGAAATTGTGATAACCAAACGGTTCTCTTTTCTTTACTTCGTTGCGTGATGTCTACCATATTTCCTTGGCTCCACAAGGAGCCTCATCTATAATGTCTTCCAAATATTCAATTAGAGTGCAAGAAATCATATTTTTGGAGTCACGATTGGCGTTAGACCAAAACCTGCAGGCATTAGTCTCCGCTACAATCACCAGAGTTAGGATCCGGGAGAGACGGTTAGTCCATGATGCGAAACACAAGTGGAGTGTTGAACCCAATTTCCAATAATCTCCCCCCCAATGCGAGTCGGGTGAGTTTTTAACTCAAGACTTGTCACTCTGATACCACTTGTTGAAGTCACGATTTTCATTAGAACAAAACCCGCAAACATTAGTCTCCACTACAATCGCTAGAGTTAGGATCCACGAGAGGTGGTTAGTCCATGTCATAGAACACACAGGAAGCTTTGAACCCAATTTCCAACAAACATTGGGCTTGCACAAGTCCATGGGAAACACGAGGTTTCTGTATGAAAATTCTATGACGAATGTATGTGAGAAAGGGGTTATTAGGCTCCCATCTAACCCAAATCTCAAGGCCATGTTATTGCCTTTGGAAAGTATGATAAGCCTTTTCCCACTTGAACTGGTTCCTCGAAATTGATATAAAAGCCTGAAATTGAATGTCTCCCTCTCAATGCTCATCACTAACTAGAATGTCCCTAGATGTTCCAACAATTGTTTCATTTTCCAAAGGAATGTCTTGATCATAATCAGGGTTTCCAAGGAACCCTTCCAAGACTATTTGACTTGGCTAAGAATTATTATAATTAATATTTTGATGAGTCTATGGTGACTTACAACCTTAGCTTGGTCCTTGAACCTCCTTAATCTAGTAAAAATCTCATGCAATACTGAATAAAGAAAATATGGAAGGTTCAAAGTTACATTTTTCCTCAGGGATGCCATAAGTTTGACATGAAGCCCCCTTACCATGTCATACCTTCCATCACATGTGATGTATCGCTAGAAAATCATTTCTATTTCCTTCCATGGATTAGGTAATGAATTGGGGTTATACCCATTCCCATTTTTAATCAATCCTTCGCTAGGATTTAAGAACACAAGGGTCGCATTTTGAAGAATGGTGTGTATATCATACCAATTTTCTCCTTCCATCGAAAACTCTATCACTTCTTCAATTGTACTTTCACTTACTTTTTACTGTACATTTCTCACCGCTGTTGTGTCGTTGTCCATACTCATTGTAAATT
Source organism: Pinus albicaulis (assembly GCA_034641835.2). Classification (NCBI taxonomy): domain Eukaryota; kingdom Viridiplantae; phylum Streptophyta; class Pinopsida; order Pinales; family Pinaceae; genus Pinus; species Pinus albicaulis. The sequence goes on from CM076578.1 coordinate 175,025,885, forward strand.
TGAAAACTACCTCATTGCCGCAACCCCTGTAACCATTCAAAATATTCTATCCATCTCACTTGAATTGAGATGTTGCGTACCTGCTGAAACCTGTATTTGTGTAGGTTCATATTAGACTAAATTCTGGCCCATTGTTAACTATTCAAAAAGACACAATCTTGCAATTGGAAACAACAAAATTCACAATATATAATGGTAGTAAGATTATAAAAAGTATAGTGATTGCGATGACATGCAATGGTATTAAATATATGTGAATGATAGTGATATGTTAGTGCGAACCCTCCCCCCCCCCCCAATAGAAGTAAAAGATGATGCAGGGATTCTGCTAGAAAGCAGATCCTGGCATATAAGAAACTTACTGCCCAATCAAGATCAAAAAATGTTCAAATCTTCTATAGAATAAATCCATAAAAAAAAAACATTCAACTCAAATTTACATGAAGGAGGAAAGAGCCATGCAAATCAACTCCATTAACTATATCAAAATTCTATGGCCAAATATTACATTGGGTGGCCTCTTGTTCTTTGGCCCTTTAAACCACTCCTCACTCACTCCACTCTTCAACTATCTCATCTCTTCAACTATCTTTTTTTCCTCAAAAAAACACTCACATTTATACAAAAATAATGAATTTAATTCATTCCAAAAATCTCTCCACCTAATCCTCAACTAAATCTAATTTAAATTCATTTTAGGTGTGGACTCAACAAAGTCCCGTACATAGAATTCCTACTCCCTAAATTTGCTACCTAATTCTATTTTCTCTCATATCCTTTTAATTATTAAAATAATATATACAAAATCCTCACTTTTATAATTTCTCTCCTATTTTATTTAAAAATAACAAATTAATTAATAAAACAATTAAAATGTCACAACCCCCTATTTTATTACATAATTAAATAATGAAAATTGGCCTTTATGCTCCTTGCATTAGACTCCCAAGGTTGAAATTAATCATGATCACCTGATCATGTGTTCGAATCTTCATCTGCCCGGATCCCATATCTTGTGTTGTAACTTTCCATTTGTCGCTGCTTCTGTCTGTTGTTCTTTTCCAGGTCTCCACACTTTATGCTGCATCGCCCCACTGACTATGCTTTCACAATCTTCTGTTGTCTTTCTCTTGCTACTTCTTCTTTGTTTTACTATTGCTGGCTTCTTTCGGGATAATTTAATCATCATCCGCCTCATCAGTTCAATTTCTCTGTCTAATAGATTTTCTCCAGCATCTGCATAAAACCTGTACTCACAAAACAATTGTTAGAATAAAAAACATAAGGCTTTAGTGCCCCATCCGCTGTTGGCAACATTTCAGTATGTTGCTCTGAGATTCATTTTTCCATCAGGACATCAGTATGCTGATTTAATTCCTCTGTGAGACTATCAATTAGTCCCTCTTCCACATCAACTGTTTGAAAAATGTTTCCCTGTTCTGTGTCTTTCAGTAACTTTCCTGAACATAGATCCTCTGCTTTTTCAACTCTTTTCTCTGAAGATCTAAATTTTTGTATAACCTAACAATCTCAACTAGAGTAGAACTTGGAAATTTTACACAACTTTCCATACCTTCATTTGCTGTTGACCAATCATCAAATGGTCCTTCTTTCCCCGCTTCAATATTATGCTGAATATCTCCATAAGACCCCTCTGTCTTCATTTCTTCTTGAGATCTTGCTATCTTAGCATCATTATGAACAAATTTTAGATTCAACTCTTCTTCTTTAACAAACTTCAAAGTTTTTTCAACACCCTGTGATATACCTGCCATCACACACAAATCATTAGTCTTAAAAACATAAGACCTTGTGATCTCACGGGATGCTTCAGTCGACATCTCTCTTTGTTGTTCTGAATCCTTCATTTGATTCAGTTCTTCTATAGATTTCCCTTCTGTTTCATCACTACTTCCATTCTCCCTCTGGAAATATTCCTAAATTTTCCTGGTTTCAACATCATTACATTGTAAAATTTTGTCAGCAATCCCATTAAACAAATACACTTTTTTACCTCCTTGGAATTTTCCTTCAGCATTTCCACTTTGTTCCTGTTCCATAACAGCATCGATTTGCTGTCTTACCCCAGACAAGAATTCATTTATGATTTATTCCTATTTTAACCAATCAACACATTCCTTCTCTAAAAGGAATTCTCTACCAGACATTACCTCAAGAATTTCATTCTCCTTTGTGACAGTTCCATCACACTGTTCACCATCTTTTGCTCATCCTGCAAACATACATAAACTGTGAGAAAAAATTTAAGGCTTCATGGCCTTATATGTTCCTCTTCCCAACACATATTCAAATGCTTCTGAACTATCCCAATAGTTCATGAGATCTTCCTCATTGATCTCTTCACCAAAATTTTTTCCATGTTCCAGGCCACAAATGGAAACATCCATTTTTAACTCAGCCTCTTTGAGTTCTTCACAACTCAAAATCTGCTCGAGCTTCTTCAGCTCTTCCATCAACTGTATGTTTACCTGCCTTTCCCTCTTTGCGTGTAGCTTCTGCCACTTCACCTTCTTTATCATGGTGCTGTTGGGGTTCCCATGTTTTGGCCAGATTGATAGGACCAAAAGATGAGACAACGTCATAACCACTTTGGGGCCCTAGGATCTAGCCCTCCTAGACCCGGAGAGGGATCTCTCCAATAAAATAGAGAATGATATATCTTTGGAACTCGAAATGAGGTATTAGGCTAGCTATGAAGCACGAGGGGTTTTGAATGATTTGGTTGGTTGGTTGTTGGGTTGAGTCATGAGATCATAGACTGAGAAAGTAATGGAAGGAAAGGAGAAAAATAGCAAGATGTTTCGGCAAAAGAGGATAGGTTAAGAATGTGCCCTCCATTGGGCTATGGAGTGATGAAAGGAGATTACTTGCAAGAAACTGACCAAGAATTTCAGAGGGCAAGTCATATATACTAAAGGATCTTCTTAGATAGATGGTGGAATGGAACAATAAGGAAAGAAGGTGAAAGAAGGAAAGAAACCCAATTTCTTCCTATAGATCAGGTCAGAGGTCATTTAACTCCAGACTTGCTTGGAAATACTCATAGGTAACTCTAAATTGAGGGAAAAAGGGGCAACTTATAGATCAGACCTGAGGTCATTTAACCCCATGTTTGATTTAGCATGCTCCAAGGGAAAAAAAAAGATAAGATTTGACACAAGGCTAGAGTCTATAGATCGGAGAAGGACTTTTAACCTTCCCTGCTTTGACACCAGCTAGGACATCCAAGCAACAAACTCAAATTCATACATCAGCTAGCAGTGAATAACTGCTGCTACATTGGTTAAATTACATGCATTTTCTCTTAGCTACACATTAAGCAGAAAACATCAAAGACAAGAAGAGCAGTGGGCATTAGGGTACCATGTGAGGGTATATCCTAAGCCTGATTTTCTGATTCTTATTGTAGAAATATGAACAGTATGATAAAAATGAAATAAGACAGGGAAACATCACCCGTAGTAATAGACCAGGTTCCTGTGAAATTGCTTGATTAATTGATGAAAAAACAGTCACATACACTGAGCTCAATGGCTAACACAATTCAAAATTTCTCCTCCCAGCCTACTACATTACAAACTACTCTGCCACTCCCTCCCAAGACTGTTCTAACAGTCGAAATGAATCCCTACAACTACAACAACAACAACCGAACAACAACCCTTTACAATATGTTCTTGGGGATTCTTATAGGAGAACGAAATAACAGGAGTAGATGGTATTCATTAAATGGATATCATTAAGACAGAGTGGAGAAAGAGTTCATTCCCACTATGCTTAATGGAAATCTGCATCGCTGTAAGTACTCTATAGTATGGTCTGGGAGTCTTTGTCAGGTCAGTTTTGATTTGATGTTTCGTGAAGTCTTTCTGGCTGTTTGGAGCTCTGCGCTAGCCTTCTGGAATAAATGAACTGGGTGGAAAATCTGCAAGATCTCCATGCTTCATAACTGCTGTCTGATAGTCGTAGAGACTTCTGTCATTGTAATTAACTATTTTTAGGCTCGAGGAGGCATGGAGGCTTCTGAAGGCAGGTGTCCTTTTGGAGAAGCAGTGCTATGCTGATATGAATGCGCTGTGCCTCTATCCTCTAAATACGGGATTAGGTGCTACAAATGTAATTAACAGACCCGATTCTCTTTAATCCATTTCTGCTGTTTCACTGGCCGCTGTTGTGATGGCCTCTCTGTATTCCGAATCACACTGGCTGTGATTGTAGATATAGAGTGAAATGGCTGCTCTGTAATCCCTGCACAATGTAATAAATTCGTTATGAAATCCAGGGGAGTGGGTGGGAAGCAATGCTATGGAAGGCCTGGAGGAATGGTGGCGCGACAGAAGCAAATGAGGTTAGAGCCTTTGAATCGAAATACAAAGGGAAAGCACGGAAATGAAAGGAAATGGGCTGAGGAACTAGTGGGACCTGGCATGGGTGGAAGGCGATTTGATATGAACCGTTGGATCTCAGGAGGAGATCAACGGTGGTGATTAAGAGATGAAGTTAGAGGAGGTTCTGATGAAGAAATATGGATGGGGGCGAGATGCAATGTGGGCCGTTGATCTTCGATCAAACGGACGATCATGATCAGATCGACGGATTGCAATCGGAAGGGACAGAGGGTGGCACTGTTTAAACTTTACAATTGGTGATGGTGGAATTGGAGCTGGAACGTCGGATCTATATAGATCAACGGCTCGGATCGCAGCAGGGCCGATGGAACAATAACACTATCGCATCGGAGTTTTCATGGTTTACAAAGGAATAGAACGTTCCGCTTCAATTCTCCGATGCAACTAGTGCCTAGGCCATAAGCACTTGGTCTTGGGCATGGGGCATATGGGGAAGTAGTTAAGGGGGTTAGCCTAAAAGGGGTTAAGCCTCATATGTAAAATATGGTTTTTTGGCCTATTTCCAATGCATTTTAAGGCCAAAAAGGGGTAACGATAGAGAGGAAAAGGGGTTATTAAGACAAACAAGGGGTGTTTGCAGGGTTTAAAGGGGAATGGAAATGATTTAGAGGGTTAATGGGGGAATTTAGAAGGGGAGGAATAATATGAAAATGGAGGCTTAGAGGGAATGAAATAAGAGGAAAAAGGAGACCTTTTGGGCATTCTTCTTCACAACAGAGAGGCTTTAAAACTAGAAACAATAGTGAGGATTTCTGAAAGGACCAAGGCATAAGGAGGCTTCAAGGATGATGTGTTTTCAGGGGAAATGCATTCCTTGAAGGCTCAAAAACATTTTAACCCCCTGTTTTCTTGTCAAAAAATTCATAGGGGGCTAACAGTGGCTCCACATGGGGATGGTTTCTTCTTGAAGGAGTCAAGAATTCTGAGGATGATCTTTGGTGTAGGCCAGATGCCTGGTAGTTGACTCATTCTTTTCTTTCTCAGATCAGCCACCACAAATCATGAAGACATCTTATCAGCAACAACATTACTCAAACAACTACCTACCCAACCTAAATCCTAACATTTTTTATTATGGGTGCATTTGGACTTGCAGACCCTTTACATCATCAATTTTTTACAAACAGGAAAATAAAAATATTCTAATTCTACCCTTATTACTCCATGAGACCAGATTAAACTGTTGGCCTCCCAGTTTCTCTACCTAATCTAATATCTGTTGGGATTAAATTGTCCACCAGATTTCTTCTCTACATTCTAAGACAGAAATTGAAAAACAGTCAAGTCAGGATTAGACTGTCTGACTTGCTGGACTCTGCAGAAATTAAAAACAACTGACTACATGCTCAAGGTTGAGCTTTATTGAGCTTTCCTACCTACTCTACTCTACTTGGAAATCTCTGGTGCTTTTAGGTGATACAATAATGCCAGTGCATCCAGTCAAGCAGTAACAAAAAAGGATAGGAGCACTGACTTCCTATCAGAGATAACCACAGTGTGCTCTGCATGTGGTTCTTCAAAACTGCGGTCACCATTAGTGGTGACCACTCTTGATGAATTCAGCCCTTGAAAAGGATCAGTGCTTGAGGACTTGAGTCAGTCAGGGCGTCCATATATTCTGCCACAGGATCAATGAACACATGATGTAAATTTTCTTCTTTCTGGCCTGCCATGACTGGTAGGTTGTCTTCATCCTGGGCAACATTGATTTTTGCATCTTCCACTGTGTCTTCAATGTGGCTCTTGAGAACCGGATCATCTTCTTCTTGTACTTCGAAAGGAAGTGGAATCTCTTCTCTTTTAGGAGGAGGGAGACTTTCCAAAAAGGCTCTTGGGTCTTTGAACTGATATGATTTTTCTTGTGAGTTCAAAAATTCAATCTTAGCTTCATATATTTCAACCACCAATTCTAGAAATTTTTTCTTAAGCACAGGTTTGAAACTTGAGCTGAGAAGAATAGCCCCTGGAAGGTCTTCCACCTCCAGTTCTGCCAAGTCACTGGAAATTGTATCATGACACTCTGCTATGAAACTTGGATGCATTTTTGCAAACTTCTCAGAGTCTTCCATTAGTGAAGTGACTTGGTATTTAGCATGGCTGATGTTGTACTTTGACATAGTCTCCCAGTGAAGTCTCGTGAAACCAAGATAATTAGCGGCCTACTGATCACCAGTGGAGTGTTTTAATCATTTAGGAACTGTAGAGTCTCCAGGTGGAGGATTTAAGAATTTACTGTCCACCACAGTGATTTACCAAATCAAGGCTGACTGGTCTCTTCCACAGCGGAGTTGCCATTATGTTGGGGTTCCCATGTTTTGGCCAGATTGGTAGGACCAAAAGATGAGACAACATCAGAACCACTTTGGGGCCCTACGATCTAGCCCTCCTAGACCCAGGGAGGGATCTCTCTAATAAAATAGAGAATGATATATCTTTGGAACTCGAAATGAGGTATTAGGCTAGCTATGAAGCACAAGGGGTTTTAAATGATTTGGTTGGTTGGTTGCTAGGTTGAGTCATGAGATCATAGACTGAGAAAGTAATGGAAGGAAAGGAGAAAAATAGCAGGATGTTTCAGCAAAAGAGGATAGGTTAAGAATGTTCCCTCCATTGGGCTATGGAGTGATGAAAGGAGATTACTTGCAAGCAATTGACCAATACTTTCAGAGGGCAAGTCATCCATACTAAAGGATCTTCTTAGATAGATGGTGGAATGGAACAATAAGGAAATAAGGTAAAAGAAGGAAAGAAACCCAATTTCTTCCTATAGATAAGGTCAGAGGTCATTTAACTCTATACCTGCTTGGACATACTCATAGGCAACTCTCAATCGAGGGACAAAGGGGCAAGTTATAGATCAGATTTGAGGTCATTTAACTCCATGTTTCCTTTAGCATGCTCCAAGTGAAAAATAGAGATAAGATTTGAAACAAGGCTAGAGTCTATAGATCGGAGAAGGACTTTTAAACTTCCCTTCTTTGACACCAGCCAGGACATCTAAGCAACAAACCCGAATTCATACATCAGCTAGCAGTGAATAACAACTTCTACACTGGTTAAATTACACACATTTTCTCTTAGATACACATTAAGCAGAAAACATAAAAGACAAGAAGAGCAGTGGGCATTAGGGTACCATGCGAGGGTATATCCTAAGCCTGATTTACTGATTCTTATTGTAGAAATATGAACTGTATGATAAAAATGAAATAAGACAGGGAAACATCACCCGTAGTAATAAACCAGGATCCTATGAAATTGCTTGATTAATTGATGCGAAACCAGTCACATACACTGAGCTCAATGGCTAACACAATTCAAACTTTCTCCTCCCAGCCTACTACATTACAAACTACTCTGCCACTCCCTCCCAAGACTGTTCTAACAGTTGAAATTAATCCCTACAACTACAATAGCAACAACCGAACAACAACCCTTTACAATATGTTATTGGGGATTCTTATAGGAGAATGGAATAACAGGAGTAGATGATATTCATTAAATGGATCTCATTAAGACAGAGTGGAGAAAGAGTTCATGCCCACTCTTCTTAATGGAAATATGCATCACTGTAAGTACTCTATAGTATGGTCTAGGAGTCTCTTTCAGGTCGGTTTTGACCTCTGATGTTTCATGAAGTCTTTCTGGTTGTTTGGAACTTTGCGCTAGCCTTCTAGAATAAATGAACTGGGTGGAAAATCTGCAAGATCTCCATGCTTCATAACTGCTGTCTGACAACCGTAGAGACTTTTTTCATTGCAATTAACTGTTTCTGGGCTCGAAGAGGCATGGAGGTTTCTGAAGGCAGGTGTCATTTTGGAGAAATAGTGCTCTGCTGATATGAATGCGCTGCACCTCTATCCTTTGAATACGGGATTAGGTGCTAAAAATGTAATTAATAGGCCCGATTCTCTTTAATCCTTTTCTGCTATTTCACTGGCTGTTGCTGTGATGGCCTCTCTGTATTCCGAATCACACTGACTGTGATTGTAGAGACAGAGTGAAATGGCCGCTCTGTAATCCCTGCATAATGTAATAAATTAGTTATGAAATCCAGGGGAGTGGGTGGGAATCAATGCTGTGGAAGGCCTGGAGGAATGGTGGCACGACAGAAGCAAATGAGGTTAGAGCCTTTGAATCTAAATACAAAGGGAAAGCGCGGAAATGCAAGGAAATGGGCTGAGGAACTAGTGGGACCCGACATGGGTGGAGGGCGTTTTGATATGAAATGTTGGATCTCAGGAGGATATCAACGGTGGTGATTAAGCGATGAAGTTAGAGGAGGTTCTGATGAAGAAATATGGATGGGGGTGAGATGCAATGTGGGTCGTTGATCTTCGATCAAACGGACGGTCACAATCGGATCGGCGGATTGCAATCAAAAGGGACGGAGGGTGGCACCGTTTAAACTTTGCGATTGGCGATGGTGCGATTAGCGCTGGACCGTCGGATCTATATACATCAACGAATCGGATTGCAGTGGGGCCGATGGAACAATAACACTATCGCATCAGAGTTTTCATGGTTTACAAAGGAACAGAACGTTCTGCTTTGAATCTCTTATGCGACTAGCGCCCAGGCCATAAGTGTTCGATCTCGGGCATGGGGCATATGGGGAAGTGGTTAAGGGGGCTTTCCTAAAAGGGGCTAAGCCTCATATGTAAAATATGGTTTTTTGGCCTATTTCCAATGCATTTTAAGGCCAAAAAGGGGTAACGGTAGAGACGAAAAGGGGTTATTAAGCCAAACAAGGGGTGTTTGTAGGGTTTAAAGGGGAATGGAAATGATTTAGAGGGTTAATGGGAGAATTTAGAAGGGGAGGAAGAATGATGAAAATGGAGGCTTAGAGGGAATGAAATAATAGGGAAAAGGAGACCTTTTAGGCATTATTCTTCACAACAGAGAGGCTTTAAAACTGGAAATAGTAGTGAGGATTTCTGAAAGGACCAAGGCACAAGGAGGCTTCAAGGATGATGTGTTTTCGGGGGAAATGCATTCCTTGAAGGCTCAGAAACATTTTAGCCCCCTGTTTGCTTGTCATAAAATTCATAGGGAGCTAACAGGTCCAACCATGTGTCTGGTTTCTCACATTTTCCTGCAACAACTCCATTAAAAATTCAAGGTGAATTTTTATCTCAACCTTCTTCTACTTGTACTCTTCATCAGATCTCCAGAAATGACTACCAACAGTCATCTTCCCCTCCTTTGTGAACTGCATCTGTTCACGTGTGGACTTCATTTAAGCCACTTCCCCGCAATCCTTCGCAGTTGTCATTTATCAAAATGCAACTTCTCCTCCTGCACTTGGCTTCTCTTTGTCCTGGAACCAATCCGTGGCAACCTTTTTGCTAGAATTTGCTGCAAACAATACTGTAGCAATGCATGTGTTACAATGACCAATTCTTTGGGTGTCGGGCTCCACCGATCATGCACCCAATTACATTCAGACTTTGTATTTATCGTATGAATCTTTGACTTCAGACTTAGACCAAATTTTCATCTTGGATGAAAATACTCAAGCTCAACTCAAAACTATCCAAGCTTTCATTTGACTCTAACACCTGTTTTCACTTCAAGACTCGAACCAAAATTATGATAATGGATGTTTCAAGTTATACAATCTTCACTTTCTTTCATATTTCTTTCTTTATAAAAAATCATCAATTTTCCTTATCATTCCACATGATACTGAAGTCTTTAGTCAATTGCAATTCAAGTGTTCCAAGATTTATTTAAGGTGAAAATAAATAAACCATTCCATCTTTAATGTTCAAAAATATCTTTCTAAAGTATCACACCTCATGCTCCTATTAAGGTTATTAGTAAACCTTTCTTCCTGCAAACTCAACCTTCTGATTTCCATTCCTCTGTGCCATCTTTGTCACTGTCAATACTTGCACACTCACAAGTTTGTCATCTTTAATGCAAACATTTTCCTACACTTATATACACCATGTAACATAAATTCACATCTCTTTACCTATGTACCAAGAATAAGAAACTTCTTCCATGAATGATGTACATTCCTACACTATTTCATCCTGAATATTCCCTCCTTAAATTTCGTCACATGATGGAAAAACAAAGGTTTACAACATCAAGCAATTTCCAATCACCAACAAAAGAATTCTTCTTTTTCCACTATATGCTTATCAAAATAACTTAACCAAACTGTGAAGAATCCCATTTGATAGTAGCCCAAAGGGCTGCAAACCCACATTCACACTCTCATATGCATATAAAAATGCATCCCAAATCTTTGCCCCAAATAAGACTCCAAGTCTGGGCAATTTCACAAATATACATGCGGAAGCTGGTAATCTCACATCTGATGATTATACAACCATTACATAAGCGGAATTTCTCTTTGAGTTATCATTTTATGGTTATGAAACCATGAACGTGGTTATATGACAAACTTCATAATTTAAACCCAAATTTCTCTTTACATTTAAAACCCATCAACTTCCATTTCCAAGGTTTGTTTCTCAAATGAAATTATTTTTCAAAGGTCTTAGAAAAATACTTTAATTAAACCCCATTGGTTTCATTTTCATCTTCCATCAATCTAAATAAATAGACTCCTTTAATACACAGGAGGACAAAATTTAAACCCCAACATTGGCTCAAAGTCCCAAATATTCACTATACTATTTATGGACCCACAATCTATGCATATCCACCATGTTCTAATTTAAAAGCTCGAACCTTGGCAAATTAATACCAATACATATTGATTTTTGTGCATTCCAACATCAATTAATGAAGTCTCATGACATTATTTTAAAATGCCAAGTCAACATGAAATAACATTGGCCAGCAAATTAACTTACCTTTCCATCATAAGCTGAAAGTCTTTCATCGATTTTGTAAATGATGTATGTCGTTTACTCCATTGCCAATTCCGAACTCAACTCATCAAATCGGATTTGATAACGTTGGTTTTAATTCTGTGTACTTAAAAGACTTCCACTACAATTCTCGTTCACTTCCAGCTCTGCACTTAATGCTGCCACACAAACTCATGCTAACACTACAATTTGGCATCGGCTATTTCATTACAACATACAATCAGTCCAGCAAACCATCGAAAACAGAATCTAACATGTGTTACTTGGGATTTTATCTTCATTCGCAGCTTCCTCATGCTGTCTTTAAAAAATTGCACCACTGCTTAACACTTATCATTACAATTTGTTGACACACTCAACGTCGTTCAGTGCTCACGCTAACTGTTGACTCAGGTCTCATAAGCGTAAGCCGTAAACGCAGCTCTTCAATACATAACTCAGCTCTTCACTAACACAACCCAATGTTGTGTTTTTCTCCTATGTGCGCTCATTCACAGAGATAACAAGGCTGTGGATCTATGCCCATGAATCCACGCGATACTGGTAATGTGTAATTCCAGAAGAATGCTTACCAGGTTTTGAACTTGTGCCCTTCTTCAACAATTGATCGATAAAAAGACCAGAACTTGAATTGAAGATTCAATTCCACTGCCAAGCATTCAACGTTCAACTCAGCAACACTGTCTTTTACACACTGCGCCTTTGTCATTTGATTCAAACCGAATTTAAAACATTGGTTCATTATGCAAAACAGAAATCGATCCTTTCTTCAATTAGAGCTATGCGTTCAATCAAAGCTTCTTTATTGACTTCAAACTTCTGCAATGTTACCAGATTTCTATTCTTGTCGAATTTGTGTATTCTATCCCACTCTTTCAATTTTCCAATTCCGTGTACTTAGTAATGCGTCCCACAGACTTTCACAACGCTCAACAGCTCATCCATATTCAAAACACAAATCGACATTAAAATCTATTCTTCCCTTTTTGTCCAAGGCTGATATGCCCAATGTCAGTCCTGAAATCAAATGCACTTACAGAGCCAAATATACATTAAATAACATACACCCCGCACACATTTCATATTCATATATAGTTACAGACTAAAAGCGCCACAAACTTTTACACAACTCAATCAACTCTTAACCTGGATCTGATACCAAAATGATGCAGAGATTCTGCTAGAAAGCAAATCATGGCATATAAGAAACTTACTGCCCAATCAAGATCAAAAAATTTTCAAATCTTCTATAGAATAAATCCATAAAAAAAAAACATTCAGCTCAAATTTACATGAAGGCAGAAAGAGCCATGCAAATCAACTCCATTAACTATATCAAAATTCTGTGGCCAAATATTACATTGGGTAGCCTCTTGGCTCTTGGCCCTTTAAACCACTCCTCACTCACTCCACTCTTCAACAATCTCATCTCTTCAACTATCATTTTTTCCTCACAAAAACTCTCACATTTATACAGAAATAATGAATTTAATTCATTCCAAAAATCTCTCCACCTAATCCTCAACTAAATCTAATTTAAATTCATTTTAGGTGTGGACTCAACAATTTCCCATACATAGAATTCCTACTCCCTAAATTTTCTACTTAATTCTATTTTCTCTCATATCCTTTTAATTATTAAAAGAATATATAAAAAATCCTCACTTTTATAATTTCTCTCCTATTCTATTTAAAAATAAAAAATTAATTAATAAAACAATTAAAATGTCACACCCCCCTTTATTACATAATTAAATAATGAAAATTGGCCTTGATGCTCCTGCATCAAAAGGAGTCCATAGTTGTTAATACATTTTTTACAAGATGGTAGATTTGGCATGTTTTAATGATAATGGTACATAATGCAGTGCACTAAAGTGACCGTCAAAATGATAAATAGGAATCGTGATATATCTATGATGCATGAGGAAATGACTATAATTCATGTGCGGTAATTATATCGCAATTTATTAATATAGTATTTAGAGTTGTAATGAAATACTCATAATTAACTAGACATCACCACATTCTAGGAGGTTTTTAAGAAATTCCATGATAAATGTAATGACCAATCTTTTTTTAATTTTGAAGGAACAAAATGTTGAGGCTAGATTGTAATTTTTTGTTTTACTTCAATACCACATGCATGTCCTCTGCTGCTAGCAGTCATCCATAGCCTCGACAGGGTTGAATTTTTAACCCTTTGAGATGCAAGTGTCCCATTTACTAAAGAAATTTTCAAATTTTGTTGTTATATATAAAATTTTGAACTATTTATGGAAGGCCATTGTTATGGCATGGTAACCAGTTAACAACACTACCATTCACCAGAGATAATGAGGTGAACAAGCTGATTCCATAAGTGGTTATGAAAGAAATACAATATAATCATTTTTATAAATTTTCTACAATTCTAAAAAGGATTAAAAATCATGGAAATTTCAAGATAATGATTTCTCATAAAAGATTCTCCAATGATAACCATAAACCAAATTAGTTTTCCACCATCATATGGGGAGAAAGATAAGAAAATGTTCCTTTGCCTTAAGAAATGCTAGGAAATGATAATCACATGTTAGAAATCAGCAGTTTTGTTTAAAGGTAACAACACCATGACTAAAGAAACAACAACATAATGAAGGAAAAGATGACCGTGACCAAGGAAACAACAATTGTGACTGAGGAAAAAATGACTGTGACTTAGGAAACAGCAACTGTTCAACTGAGGAAACAACGATTGTGACTAAGGAAACAACAACTGTGACTAAGGAAACAACAACTATGACTGAGGAAACAATGAATATGACTAGTAAAACAACAATTGTGACTGAGGAAACAACGATTGTTACTAAGAAACAATAAATTTAACTAAGGAAACAATTACTGCGATAGAAATTTAGCGAATATTCATTTTCATATATATATATATATATATATATATATATATATATATATATTTAGTACAAAAAGAATTATTTTCATTATGTACAAAATAAGGAAATTTTCTTAAAAATATTATCTAGCTGTGGCTGTGGGGAAATTGTCCCGCCTGTTACAACCTACAAATTGGAATCATTGTCAATTTCTTAAAGAAAAGAATCTCTCGTAAGTGGTTTATGGTAAACGGAGTCGATTCCCATTGGAAAGGAATGAAATTATGATATTTTCGATTGTAGTAAGTCATATTATTCCATTTTCATAAACATTGGTAATTTTGTAAAGGCCAATCCACCTCGTTTGAATTTTTCCTGAAAAATATTGGAATCTTGAGTCATATAGCAGTGCCCAATCTACTTTCTGGAATATTTTATTTTTAATCAACCTATCATGCCATTTATCCCTTTTCTGCTGAATTATAATATACATTGTAAAGAAAGAAGACACGTTTCATCTAATTGATTGAGTTGTTGTAAGCACTATTTGTGTGCTTCTGCGAGGTCTAATCTGAATTCCTTGGCAGTTTTGAGAGTCTTAACTTCGAATTCAATTGGGAAAATGGGTTATTTACAAAAAAAAGAGTTGATAAGGTGAATAGCCTATGGTATTGCGCTAGGATTTCTGGTAGGCCCATACGGCTTCTAGGAGCTTTGTCACCTAGTCTTGATGATTTAGAGATATTGTTTTAGTTAAAATTTCCTCTAAGAATTTATTAGTACTTTCCACCTACCCATTAGGAGAAGTGACTCTGTGTTTAACATGGTAATTTTACAACATGGTTGAAGTTTTATGAGTAGTGAACTATGATACCTCGTCTGTTACAAGCTCTTGAGGCAACTCATATCGAACAAATAGTTCGAACAAGAAATTGATGACTTCTTCTTATGTGGTCCTTAGTAGTGCTAGTGCACAAAACAGAGTGTATATTTTTGGTTTGAAGGTAGATTAAAGGGGCCTACAAAGTCTATTTCCCATATTTCGAATGGTTCCAATACAATTTTTGGTTGGAGGGGAATTTCGTCAGAATGAATGGATGAACCATCCTCTCACAACTATCACAAGTTTGGACATATTTATTTTCATTTTAAAATATTGTGGGCCAAAAATATCCCTTTTGTAATACCTTCTGTCCAAATCTCTTATCAACAAAGTGACCCCCACAGGGCTCATCATGACAGGCCTTGAGGATATCATAAATTTCATCTTCTCTGACACAACTTCAAATTTGAAGATCATCCCTTGTATGAAAAAGGTAACCATCCATCCATGAAAATATTGCATTGTGCTAGATAATAAGCTTCTTTTCCTGAGATGACAAATGTGATGGTAATTTTCTAGCTGCCAGATAATTTTATACATCAGCATACTAGGTTGTTTTGACAGTTACAAGAAACAAATGTTCTAGGAATTGGTCTTCAACTGGGGAAGAATTGACTGCAACTAGAACTCTTGATAAAAATTCAACATCAAGTTTTTATTTTCCTTGCCAATCCCCCAATAGTAATACTTTATATGCAAATTTTCTCGATGGATAGGTGAATGTAGTTTTGTCTTGGTCTTTAGGGGCAATCTGTATTTGACTATATCCATTGATCAAGGACTTGATTCAAAAATGGAAGGGGAAAATGATATTTTTTTATGAATTTATTTAATTCTCTATATTCGATGAAAATTATCCATTTTACATTTTTTTGGGGGCTACCACTAGTGTTGAAACCCACCACCTGTTAGAAATAGGATATATAAAATGAAAATAAAGAAAAAATTGAAGTTCATTTTTTACTATATCTCTGAGGGGTGGATTTAGTCTCCTTTATGGTTGATGAATGATGCGATAATATTTCCCAATATAAATATGATGTGTACAAAGTTATGGATCAATGCCCTTCATATCTGAATATTGCTAGGAAAAAAATTGTTTTTATTTTTGCATAATTTGGATCAACCTTTCACGTTGTAGGTCATTAAGGTTTTCATTAATATTTAGGGTCTTTCGAGGCTCAATTTCAATAGGAATATTGTTTTAAACTGCAGTTGTGGCTGTGTGGTCAACGCTCAAATCGTCTAATGGATCTCCTTGTGCTTCATTGTCAAGCACAAATTTTATCATTTGAGAAGTTGGGTTACCAATAATGGAAGGTTGATTAATGAATCCGTTAATTGCATCATCCTTGGTCTATTTTTTAAAGATAAGGGCTTTATCAATAATAAGATGAGAGAATCAATTTACTTCCTGATATTCCGATGGGAAACATATAAAATCCTCAGTCAATATGTTGGGTTTGGTGGGAGGATATAAAATTAAATTATTGATGGCTGGTCGTTTAGCAATAATCATAATTCTAGTTCAACACCCTATGTATGCAGATGCAGTGGCAAGCAATGATTTTCCTAATATCAAAGGGTGTTCTTCTAGTTTATTTCTAGGATTGAGGACCAGAAAATATGTTGGATATTCCCAAGAATCTACAGAAACAATAAATATATCATCCAAAGTTTCCTTTGTTTTTACAATGGATCTATCAGCCAACTCCAAAATAGTTAGAGTTGGTTTAAATATAGTTATTCCAAGGAGTCCACAAGTTTCAAGTGTTATAATATTTATGTCCACTCCCAAATCCACAAAAGTATTTGGGGAATTATGTCCCTTAATCTCGATAGTGACTACAGGGTTTCCAGGGTCATCGTATTTAATGGGTATTAAGGTCATAGAGTTTCCATAAAACATGGACTATAGGAGGGTCTTTTGATTTCTTACTAGGCCTATTAACACATAATTATTTAATAGTTTTAACATAAATCAATATTTCTTTAATAGCCTATAGGAGAGGAATTCTGATATATAAATTTTGTAATAGCCCTACGAGGTCAAAATTAGGGCGTGCAGGTGATTTGACTATGGAAAGTCTCTCAAGGAATGAGGGAGTAGTGTCCATAATCTCAATAGGTGCCTACTTTTCAGGTGTTTTTCTGGATGACTCTGCTTCAGTGATGATTACAGTAAGATGGGAATGTTATGTCAATGACTGCTCCTTAGTGAGTTTATAATTTTATGATTTCTCTTTTTTTTTAGTGATATTCTGGAGATATGGTTCTTCCAGATATCATATATATTTCATTACATTCCAAAGAATAAGGGAAACCAAAACTTTCCAAAATTTTGAAAAATTGCACAGATCTATTATTTGGATTCGGATTTGGTTGTGCACGTAACTAAGGTTGAAGTGGAGGTGGAGTTTTTGAAGGTAATTGAAGTGGAGATTTGACTGGTGGTTGATTTTGTGGATGATGCATTTCTCCCATTTATTGATTAATCGGTCGAGAGGGGTGTTTCCAATTCCGGTACCACATTTTCCCTTGAGTGGGTTGGTTTTTCCATTACGGAGGATACAAATTATTTGATGTATTTTACCATGAAGCTATGGAATATTGTTGTTTTGGCTAAGAGGGACTAGGGAATGAATTATTTGTCGAGGGTGGTAGATTGTATGGTCGTGATTTCTAAGTATTATGAGAATGTTTTTGGCCCTACTAATTTGATTCAGGAAATTGTTGTTGAGAAAATTATCTAGAAAAAAAACACAGAAGGGTCATGTGACATACCTGATGGGTGATTCTTCAATTTTTATCATTTTCCCACAAAATAAATTGGTTTTGGCTCTTCTTTGACTTCCTTAAATACAACCTCTAGTTCAGGAACTGAAGGGAAATGATCACTCGAATTATTTTTGGTGAAAATGGCACATTTCTCAACTGTGTCCAATGAAAATTCCTTATCACTATGCTTCTTTCAACATCAAGGATAGAAAATAGACAATACATGTTCTGCTTCAGCCTGCTTCTGTTTTACTTGTAAAACATCAAACTATGTTTTCAGGGCACTTAAAATTTTATTTTTAAATTATTCTAAAATATTACCAATTTCTGTTCATGTAACTCCTCCGCCTGTGGTTCTACTAGATATGTTGAGAGGATCACAAGTTCCGTGTTTGGTTCGTGTACTCCCT
Source organism: Pinus albicaulis (assembly GCA_034641835.2). Lineage (NCBI taxonomy): Eukaryota > Viridiplantae > Streptophyta > Pinopsida > Pinales > Pinaceae > Pinus > Pinus albicaulis. The sequence continues at coordinate 175,044,110 of CM076578.1, forward strand.
CTTGAACACTTGATAAATAGTTTTACGATGTCATCATTTTCTCATTTGTAAATGTCACCTTTCCCCATTAAATTAAGTGTTTTTATCCATTCATATTTCATGCCCCTAATCAAATCAGTTTTCAATACATCCCTGGGTAGGGTAGTGTATGGTGATCTTCGCAAATTATATTGAAATATTTCAACACATTCTTCCAAAGTTTCATCTTATTTTTACATAATTTTAAATATTTATTCCCTTAAAACCTAGATCGGAAATAGTCCTGATATTTAGTAAGGAAGGTTTCTTTCATTTGATCCCATGATGTTATAGTACCACCCCCAGTCCCATGAACCATCATTATGTTTCTCCCTTTAATGTAGAAAGAAACAATTTTAATTTTTTGGGGTTAGTAGTATAATCATAACCACGACATAAAACATCAAAATCAAACAAAAAAAAATAGGATCTTCAGAAGCCATTCCATGGAAATTTGGAAGGTTCTGCAACGAGATAAACTTCATTGGTGCATTAGCCTGTAGATAAATAATATGATATTCTATGGTTGAAGTTTGAGTTCATGTTACTACATTCACCATTTGTTTAAAGATCTTCTAGTAATCTTTAGGAATCCAGTAATCATGCGATACTATTTGGAAAATAACATGTTGACGAGGTTCTGGACCTTGACAAGGTCTCACAACAATACTCATATTGGGAACTTTGGTATCTCTCCTTACAACGGGTATCACAGGGAATTCTAGCTCAGAAGGTTGTGGGCATGGTTCACTCGTCTCACCTCCCCCCTCGCTTAAGTTGTAAGAGTGGCCCCCACTCTTACTAGAAGGACTCATATGCCTAAAAAATATGTCTTGGAAGCTCTGCTCATATCCTATAATTTTATCATAAATCTCAGCGTTAGCTATAGATGACCTTGCTATTCAAGGGGAAACAATAGTAGAACCCTTACCAGATACTGCTCGGGGACCTACAGATGCTTGAGACTCTAATTTGAAAATGATTTCATCTATAAAGGTTATTCTTCCAAGGTGAACTTAACCTTGGCTTTTGGTGGTTTTCAGTGTAGATTTCTAATCTATATTTATCTAATTCCTAATCCCATGATTATTTCTAGTCACAAACACTAAACAATCTAAATGTATCAGTTGAGGGTAGACACTAGAACAATATTTTTAATTGAGTGCATGCATAGGCTCTTACATTCCATCTTTAATACCCATTCCTCAGGGATACACCTAGCACTCTCTTTGAAAACCTCCCCGGAAACAACAACAAAGTGTTGGGCCAATTAAATGTTCCAAAAAAGGACCAACTAATCAGTTACACATTAATTTATCAACATGATGTTTAGTTTTTTTATTTCAAGGTTATCGGCACTGTGTGTGTAAGAGGAATGTAAATATGACTAGTTACTATAATCCTATTGAAAAGAAAGACTACAATATTAAAGGAATAAATTCAAGATGCAATATCTAATTATCACAAACTATTCAAATCATTAACTTCTATGAGTTTCTGAATGAAACAAAAAAAGAAAGCACACTGTGAGACACGTTTTTTCTTAAGGAACAACAACTACATAGTAAAAATATAACACTAAAAACTCATGCTATATAACAACGATTTATAAATTGAAATAACAATATATGATAACCTAGAGGAAATGGAAGAAAAGAATATTTCTTCTTAATGAATTAGCCACAACAAATATACTCTATGAAAATTCCAATAAACCTGATTCAACATAGAGAATTCAATTTAACAAATCAGCAATGAGAAATTAAAAAACATTACACAGATGGAAATAGATGGAACAGAAAAATCAAGCACTAGTTTTAATGATACAATAAAAGAAATGTTGTTTCCAAAATCAAGCCCAAATCCAGAATCAAACTACCTTGTGGGAAATGAACAAATTAAACTAAATATGAGTAATAAATAATTCCATTCAAATTGCATAGAAACCAATTAAATATAATTACAAGTATGAGGTTTTGTCAAAACATAATATTACAAATTGAACAACCCCTTTCAAGGTTCAATGCCATTTTTTATATCATAACAACAAAAGATAAATAATAGAGAATCTTTTTTTAATAATGAGTGATCCTAAGAATCTAAAGATTCTTAGGATGCTCGTTTAAGTTACAATGATATTAATGCATCTAAAAATACAGGTCGAGAATTCATCCTCAACTAAATCGTTCCAAACAGGGCATTACAACTTGAGGTTTACGTGATATTCTCCAACCATTCTAGGAAAAGACATGAAATATCAATGTGTCAATAGAATCTTGTCCAAAATGAGGATACATTTCTTAGAAATAACACTTTATTGATCGAATTTGTTCAGTAAATAATAAAATGATAAATGTGTATAGGGTACCACTAAAGTCCCTACTATACTAACTAACATAACCTAATTTCACAAAAGAGTATAGAAAATGGTATGAAAAATAATAAGGAAAATATGACAAATATGAGGCCCAACAGACCCATGGATTTGACCTCCTCCCATACATAAAAACGTGATCATTAACAGGCTTAGGAAGAAGTTCAAGAGCTTCTTTTGGCAAAGAGTCAACTTCATAATTCAATTCACGGATAATATGGTAGAAATAAATGAGATCAAAGGAGTTAGTGTCTTCATGAATATCAGAGGGCAGGGACTCCATGCCAAAAGTATCACCTTGACCTTTTGTTTTTCCTAACATATCACCATCTTCTAGCCTCCCATCATCTGAAGGTTCCAAACCCCCTTTTCCTTGGCTAACTCTAGCAACATCCACAAGGCTACAAATTCTAATTTGTTGTTTGATAATATTTTTGACACATATCTACATTATATTGACTGAGATTGACTTAGAAATAGGACCATCCACACTCCACAATGAGGTAGGTGTCCTTGGCTATCTTTGTAAAAAAATCCCCATGGATAACCAAAATCTATCATTGATAAAACCAAATTTATGGGTCAAATATATTTAGGATTTGATTTGTATTCCTATGTTATTGTTACTAGTTTTGCTACACATATCTCCGAAGGAATGAATTTTTCTTGGAATAAAATTTTATTTCGGGCCTACCATACATTCGATATTAATAGAAAAGGAAAATCAAAGAAGGCCACAATTACTTTGTCCTGCCCACCATAATCTACATACATCTGATAGTGAAGTTCTTGTCCATATATAGTTCAACCTTAATTCATCTCATAGTTATTTGAAATTTTTCTTGATGTAACTACAACGAAAAAATAGTTGTTCATTTATATCCTCTTGGGTCTTACACAGGGGGCATTGAATAGGCCCACACCATCCCATTTTTTGCAGCTTTCCCCGAGTAATGAGTTTTTTTATTGAATGTTGACCATGAATATTTTTTTTTTTATATCTACTCTATTTTATTTTATTTTATTGGTGCCATGACCTTCCAAAGGATATTCCACCACCAAGATCTTGCAATTGGAAAGTGTTCTTAAAACCAAGGGTTGTACCCCAACTTCACTGCCAAATTCTCTTGATAGAGGGTTCTTTGTCCAACATAGAAAATCATCTATATCTTCATGGAGAAGAACCTAAGATTTAGCTAGGAGATCAAAAAAGTTATACTATTTTACTACCAACTCGGCTAATAACCCGATTCCTTGGCTAGCTTCCAACAATCCTCGGCTTTGACCTTCGAGTACCAAGAGGTGGAATCAACTAATGTCACAAGATTTAGTTTTCTCACTTGCAGAAGGGGAGCATAGAGCCTATATTTTTTTCCTACACCATAATAGGGGTTACAAATGATTTTGATGGATCTACAATTCCCCACTTTCCATGCCATCCAATGACCTACTAAAATAAAATCCTTTACCATGGCTTTCCATATTATCGAGCCTATAGAGGACCTATCAAGAGTTATAAACTAGGCTACTATTAACATACCTAGGAAGTAATTAGCCTTAATTAATTTGTACCAGAGGAATGAATCACAAATTATCCTCCAAAAAACCTTCTCCACTAACACTTTAGAAAATGGATGAATTTATTTAATTTCCCAACCTCCAAGCTCCTTTAGAGCCATGATTCAAGACCCATTGACTAGGATGAAACATTTTTTATTACCAAAACTTGTATACATGAATATTAGGCATACATTATAGACCTGTTTAAGGATTCCTTTAGGTATAACTAAAAGAAAGTTCTAATATATTGGAAAGCTTTACAAGACTACCTTTACTAGGACCAAATCTCCACCTCTTGAAAAAAATAGTCTTTAGTTTAATTCCCAAGACACAAGAAGAAGAGGAGTATATGTCCCGTGTTCCATATGCAAGTGCAGTGGGTAGCCTGATGTATGCAATGGTCTGTACTAGACCAGACATTGCACATGCAGTGGGAGTATTGAGCAGGTTTATGTCAAACCCAGGGAAGGAGCATTGGACGGTAGTGAAGCGGGTTTTCAGATATTTACGTGGCACTAGTGATTATGGCTTGTGCTACCAGGGAAGACCAGGATTGGAAAGAATGTTGGACATTCGTGGTTTTGTTGATGCAGACTGGGCTGGAGATCTGGACCAAAGAAGATCTACAAGTGGGTATGTATTTAGCCTATTTGGAGGCGCAGTCAGTTGGATGAGTAAAAGACAGTCTGTAGTGGCTCTTTCAACTACAGAGGCAGAATACATAGCAACCACTCATGCAAGCAAGGAAGCAGTTTGGTTGCAGAGATTGTGTTCAAGTATGGGGTTGGTACAACAAGCTATAAGGATAGAATGTGATAGCCAAAGTGCAATTTTCTTGGCTAATAACCCTGCTTATCATTCAAAGACAAAGCACATTGATGTTCAATATCACTTTGTTAGAGATATGGTTGAGGCTAAAAGGGTGTTGCTGGTAAAGGTGGACACTTTGAAGAATGTTGCAGATGCATTAAAAAAGTTTGTGAGCACTCACAAGTTCTCTTGGTGTAGAGAAACAATGGGTGTTGCAGAATTGGGCCAATGACTAAGCTCTCTTGTGACCCCCTGTGCAAAGAAAACAACAAGTGGGAGAATGTTGGGTATGTGTTATATTCTTTCCACGACTAAGCACGCGCGGGGGGGTAAGACGGGGGGCGATAGCCCCCCCTTTGCGCTGGGCGCAACGGGGGGGGTCACAGGGGGGGTGGTAGCCCCCCTTGTCGAGGTCCGGGGCAGCGCCCCGACAAAATTTTTGGTCCTTAATTTCCGGTGGGTAGTCCGCGTCCATGGTTTTGTGCATGGTTTTGCACATGGTTTTGGGGTACAATGGTTTTCGGCCCCTGGTATTTATGTAGATCCGGTCAAGGGAACTACAATTATGTTCTAATCCAGGGTTTATGGATTGGGGTTTATGTATGATTCGGCATGTATATATATGTGTTGTAACACTAAAAGGAATATAATGAAAAATCAAGCTGGTCGTCCCGATTTGGGATCCAGGGGAAAATCTCTGTGTTTATCTGTTTTATGTTTTATGCTCTTGCTATTGTTTATTTTATGTTATAAGATTCGTGTGTAGATAATTTCTGTTCAGGGTTAAAACCTACACAAACAACCCTAACAACAAAGATGGCTGCCAATATCCTCAGAACTGTAGTGAGGTGATCAAGATAAATACTGCAAAAATCTAGATATATGCATTAGAAGACATTAAGCAGTAGAAAAAACAAGATTTACTCCATGCATCCAATAGACAAGAAAATAATATGTTGAATGAATTTTGTATTAATGGCACATGGGAGGAAAACACAAGAGGTTTTTCCCTATTCTCCTCTATGGGATGGGTTCTTGTAAGTCCTCAACACTTCAGATCTAAAATTCCTCTCTCTTGATGGTGTAGAAAACCCAGACAAAAATGGTAGCAAAATATGACTATGATGGTGGATCAATAGTCAGACCAAAATTATAGATCCAGAGTGATCTTTAGGCAACAAAAGGTGGTAAATGAATGGGAAAACCCTTCTATTTATAACAAAATATTGAGTTAGTCTAGATATTGGTGCATAATTAAAATAGTATAAACCAAATCAAGATCCAACTTTTATGGAATATTTTATTATATTTGTTTGAGGGAAAATGAATTTGACTTGGATCAAATCCTTTTATTTGTAAATAATAAATAAATAAATGATTTATTTATCATTTTAAGGATGTGGTTGAGTAATAATCAAATAAATAATGATTTATTTAATTATTTAAAGGTGATTTAGTCATATTCAACAACGAATATTATTTAAATAATTATTCTTTGGAAATAATAAGATAAATAATGATTTATCTAATTAATTTCCCTGTTTTGGGTTAAATATAACTAGGAATATTAATTAAACTGTTGTTTAACTAATTATTCCTTGAGGAAAATCAAACAAATGTAGATTTATTTAATATTTCCTCATGGGGTTTCATGTTTAGACCATAAACAACTTAATAAAGGTGGTTTACTAAGTTATTTTTCATAGTGAATGCAATTTTACTTAGGGTAAAATTGGTCTTACATGGTGTACTTGGGTCCATCTAATAACAATAGTTTAGATGACCAAAAAATGGTGTAACAAAAATGAATGTGATGGTTGAATTATCCTTCTATGTGTGCATAAACACTGTGTTATTCCTTCATGGTTTCACGAGGCATCTGCAAGGCATTCAATGCATCTGTGAGTTTGTTAACAATACCTGGATGCCATCAAGTTTTTTCTCAAGAGCTTCGATTCTCCCCATTGCCTTCTTCATAACCATTGCTTGAGACCTAGTACCATACATACACTAGCTCTGGTCAAATTTTGAGCATAGAGTAGTATGGTTGGAAAGAGTGAAAGCTCACGAGTTTATTCATGTGGGTCACTTGAAGCCACGTTGAGAAAAATTTGGAACTGTGTGAAAATTGGGGGCTTACAGGTGAATGGTACCACTACGATCAACTCGTCGTCCTAATTATTATGGGCTAGGTCCCTTGCAAGCATTCTATTATGGCCCTAGAATTGTTTTTATTTTCTACTCCGAAAGGAGTTTTTCTCCCATCTAATCAATACAGTGGTGACCGAAATCGAGAATGCTTGATACCGCTAATATCCTACGAAAATTGGGCATGGACTGTGGTAATCAAAACCCCAATATTCTAGCACTACAAAATGTGTTGTGATAATCTGATCTAGACTATGGCGGCCTAGACCCTCACTGCACAAAGAATATGATCTATGCTATGAAAACGCCAACTGCTAAATATGATATGTATTGTGGCGAAAAAGCCCAAACAACTAGATTTGATCTGTAAAACGACGACCGACCCCAACTGTTGGGTCTGATCTAGAATACAAGGTAGGGGATGATATAGCGGGAACTATGGTCATAAAGGAGTTTAAGGTGCTACAAATGGCAATGTACACAAGGGCCCAACAATAATGCTCATCCCAATTTTTCAGGGTGCTAACCGAGGAGGATCGATTGCACCCTTAGCCGTACTATGTGACTACCCTATTGTAAGTGTGAGTAATCTCCTCGAGTGATGTTCTTATTGTACTATAGCAAGAAGATGGCTAGCGACGTATCTAAGGTGAGGTTTCAGGTTGTCCTAGGGGGCTTTCGATATACCCAAGGGTATGTGCAAGTGCATACGTGGTTCTGTCTAATGCGCTACTACTCAAAGGGATACCCACTGGGGTTACAAGGGAGTCCAACAAGTGTGACCACTTCTTGTAGTTCTTGCATGTATGCCTCCCCAAATCTGCAGATTTATGCACTCAACAAAAAAAACCGTGGTTTAAAGACGTTGAAACACATCTCTAGCCTAAAAAAACTTCTGCGAAAATTGGAGGTACAATTGGCACTAGAAAGTGCTACGATACCACTTGTTATGCACTTGAACTACAAGAATAAAAAAATGCCATAAATACGAAACAATATTTCCAGAAATACAAAAAGATCACATGAATTGAGATAAGATGCAAAGATATTTCATTATTCAGAAGTAGATTACAATGTTCACTTGCCTCTTCGAGGGGGAAACCTCCAATAGAGAAAAGCTCGATTACAATAATATTCGATGATTCTTCCCTTACTATCTAATACTATTTATAGCTTAATGACATCCAAAACCCTAACTACTAGTGGTCCCTTCTATAACACTGGTTAACCACTTTATTTATTAACTATGGACCACTTATAGCTAATTGTGGTCCCTTTTCTATAATGCGTCTCAACCACTTACAATTATTATTAATGTGGATAACCGCTTATGGACTTCAACTAACTAACTATGACTCTAACTAGGCCCCTTGGGCTTATTACATAAATAAAGGGGTTAGAGTGATTCTTCTACCAACCATTATTAATCACACGTAGAATCAAGAACACATTTACTATATTTCTTCCTTTGTAGGAGCAGTGATACTAGTTGTTTGCTCATTTTCCATGGGCACGAGAATGTTTATCCACAATGAAGGTAACACCAAAAAGGATAGCGTGGACCCACCCTATCTATGTTATCTCCTCAACCATATGTGCTAGAGAACCCAATACAATATTACATACTTACATGTACAGAAATAATATCGTGCACCAAAAATAAAATCATCCATGATTGAAATGTTTGTTGTACCGTAGATGTTATCATATAATATTTTTTCACTTCTTTTGTGTTGATAGCCTTGCTCAAACTATTTGTGACCATTACCTCTTGTCATTTTATTAGTGTAAGTCAACAATTTTTTTGTTTTTTCCAACAAATTTTTTGTTTTTTTCAAGATATTTGATCTATTCCATTAAGAAATGACTAACATAGTATATTCTTGTATTTGAGTAGTTTTGATTAAGATAATATTACATTTTCATTTAAATAATTTATTTTATGAATAATATAGTTATTAAATTAATTATTTATAAACTTGTTTTATCCATTTTGAATTAGTTAATATTAATTATTTTAAATTTATCTTAAATTAATAATTATTTATTTAAAATAGTTTTATCTCCCTTTCTTTATTTATAAATATATCTCTTATATATAAAGTAGATTGAGATTATTTAGTGTGGTTGGACAAAATGATTCTTTATGTTTCGTCCTAACCAATAATAAAGAGCTAGGATGCTTTAATAGCTAATCAAGTCTTAGCTAATAAAAACTATAATGCTTTAATAAATATTTTTGTAATAATTAAGTTATCTACTTATAAATTAATTGAGATTATATTTCATTGTATAGATATTTATCTCCCAGTAAATACAAATTATAATACTTTAATATATATATATATATATATATATATATATATATATATAATAATTAAGCTGTTCACTTAACTATGATAAACTACTACAATTTAATATATATATATATATATATATATATATATATATATATATATATAAAATAATTAAGCTGTTCACTTAACTATGATAAACTACTACAATTTTTTAAAAAATGTTTAATAGTTAAGCTAAGCTCTCTTTTTCTTAATGTCTTAAGAGTTACAGTACACGACATTTTTTTGATGTTAGTAAAACGTCTAAAAATTATATTAAACTATTTAGATGTACACTCTTTTCATGTTGGTATGTTTGAACGTAACAATTAGGTTAAGCTATTTTGATGTTGTGTGTGCAGGTTGCAGACACTCAATAATGGGCACAGCTTTGCCTGGAAGCAAAGTAAAGTTTTCTCTTTTAACCATTGCAGGCATAAAGCATTCATGGGGAGGCGCTGCACGTGATCTACAAAGCAGTCAGGTTGACTCCCGTCCTACGAAATATGCACAGAGCAGCAGGTACTCCACGTTTGGGTGGCCAATTCATTAGAGAAAATTCTTCTGTTTCAGCACGTAAGTTGACCAGAATTCCTCAGAATTCGTAAGATGAATATCGTGTAACCAGCAGTTCCTAGTGAGATTTAGCCAACCAAAGTATGATAATTAATGGACCTTATATTTGTGATTGTCTCTTTTTGTCTGCCTCGTGGAAGGGAAAACCCTGAATCCCACCAAATCAGTTGAAACCCTAACTTTGTATTTTGCCAGTGTGCAATTTGTATGGATGTTTGTGGCAGGCCGAGGCAGCAGAGAAGATAGAGCACTGTACAGCACATATAGCAGCAGTAAAAAGGGATGCTCTATTTGTTCTGTTGAAGAGACTGGACGCCATTTGTACGCCAAGGGCATTTATATAAAAAAGGAAAAAATGGCAGCGCATTCATCTGTAATAAACGTACTGTTAACAATTTTAAAAAATTTCATGGATGGTTTTCGGTTTTATAAATAGTATAATGGGTTTTTGATTATGTTTCCATATTTAAGAACATGTTAATCCAGTTGTCTTTACTAATCTAGTTGTGACTTTTTGAAGTTTTTTTAGTTGACTTTTTTTGGTTTAATTTCTCTAAAATCTTGCTGGATTTCATTGAAAATAGAAGTTTGAAGAGTAATCTTGCACAATCGAAATGCTCTAAGGGTTTTTTAGGGTGCTATATCCATATATACAATAAAAAAAACCAGTTTAAATAACATAAATCAAGATTTCACCTCAAATTCTTTCACTGGCACTGTAAACTCCAAAAAGTCACAACTCCCATGTTAATATGAATTTTTTGGAATTTTGTGTATTTTTATTTAAGGGTTTGACTTTTTTGGTGAACATTTCATAGATCTTTAGGAGTAAAAGCTTGATATGGATTTTTGTGTTTTTTTATTGTTGCAGTTAGATCTTCACCAGTCCTAATTGCATTGGTGGATTACAAATTAGTTATTCAAGAGATTGTTTATGGAGACTAAATTTTTTTTCAAAATTTTTTTTGTTACTAATTTTTCTTTCAATAAATTTGATTATAAGAATATTTCAATTTAAAAACTCTTTACTCACTTAAAATCTTCAAATTTGATAACTGTAAATTTCTCATTTCCATCATTTTCTAAAAAATTTTATTACACTAAACTACTCTTTTAATATTTATTTGTGGATGGGCGAGACTACTCTTTTAATATCTATGTACTTATATTATTTATTAGTAGATGGGCATGCAGTTACCCTAATTTGGACCTGTCCAGTGCCAACCGTTAGGGTAGTCCGGACAAATTCCTTTTTTATAGCAACGCTTATGAGGGTATTCTTTAAAGTTTGTCAGGACTGTAAATCGAATTTATGAAAGGCGATCGTAATGGTAAAGATGATGAATATATGGACTGTCGAGATGGTTTTCAGTGAACTTCTATGTAATTGGCAGAGAATTGAAGGCAGTGATCAACTACAACGAAGTTTATACAGTGCTTTAATGGGTTTCCATGTTCTATCATTGTCATTGTATTAAACATCTGTGTATATATATTTATATATTTCAGCATATGGTTATTCAACTTGATTTATTTATGAAGGAGGCTTTTAATATTTAAACACAAATTCCATTGAACTTTGATTTGGGGATGTTAGGATCTCTTTATCAAGGAAATTTGCAATATTTAAATCCAAATTCTGGATATTCAAAAACTTTGAAAATAAAATAATAAATAATTTAATTTTAACGAGCTACTATGCATTCTGTTACTATCTCATTATATCTGTCAACTTTATCCTCGAGTATTCTCCACCGTTGGATACATTGACACATTAATATTAACATGATTATATAGAATCAAAACAATAGTATTGGAGACATTGACTCGTTAATATTAACATGATTATAGTATAATGTTAACAAATAGTTATAGTATTAAATACTATATATATTAATTAAAAAATGTAAAAGGAATACTATATATATTAATTAAAAAATGTAAAAGGTAGTTTTTTAGTATGTATACTTTTATATTCAATAAATTGTTCTTGATGATTATTTTTGAGAATTGGGTTATGATCATAGTAGTTTATTTGGTTGACATAGTGTTGCTAGAAGTATACACGGGTCAATTTTCCTAGATACCTTTAGGGAGGGTATGAGGTTATACTTTCTTGTGTGGATATCGTCAAAGTAAGTGTATATATATATATATATATATATATATATATATATATATATATATATATATATATATATATATATATATATATGGTATGAGGTTATATTTCCTTGTGTGGATATCGTCAAAGTAAGTATATATATATATATATATGGTATGAGGTTATATTTTCTTGTGTGGATATCGTCAAAGTATGTATATATATATTAAATGAGATTTATATTTTATATGAGAAAGATATATGTTATATTTTTTTAAATATTATTCATTTTTAACCCAAAAAAAAAAAATTAAAAACCATTACATTAAAGCTCACCATATATATTTGAATTTGGATAAAGTAGATTTTAATTATTTCCCCTCAATTTAATTAATAAATATATAAAGATATTTAATTGATTTGTTTTCCAAATAATTATATTAATAAATTTTTTTATCAATTTTATTATATAAAATATAATATGCATTAAAAAAAGTTTACATTAAAAATAAAGATTTATAAAAATGTTTTTATTTCAAGGGAGTATTTTTTTTTTTTGGGGTAAATATTGTATTTCTTTCTAAATAGGAGTGTACATAGATATGCTAAATATTTTAAGCTACCTGGAAGAAGTGACTTAGCCAAAATTTCACTCTTAGAGAGGCTTAGGATAACATAGTGTTCAGAAAAACTAAAAAGATTATACATATACTAAAAATCACGCTCTATTGGCCATTAGAATAGACTATGACACCAAAAAACAAAAGAAGCTTGAGCATGCCATAAGACTAAGAAAAATGATGAGAGTTCTTGGATGCAACATGAATAAGATCATCATTGTTGCCATGGGTGTTTCCTTTCAGGGGAGGAATACCAAGGTGTTGTGATATGTGATCGAGGCACTGGTCTAATTCTCTCACATGACAATGCAAATGCTCGAAAGAGTGTAGGATGTCTGTGCTATGCTTGAATTGACCCATCAAGATTTTTCCAAGGAGAAACTTCAAATGCTAATATACGTTAATGGTGTACATATATTGTTTGACACTACCATGTGTGTGTCTCACATCAAAAATCCAATCTTCCAGTTCAACAAGAACCTTGGTTTCTGAAATTAAATGTTTTTGAGGGGATCCTTTGAGTTCCATACAAGCTAGCTCCACCTCGATGGGTGCGAAGGTGATGTACCCAAACCTAGCAGTTGTTTCCTCGAGGCGATGGTGGATACGTGAGTGCCCTCGAGAGGCCTGATCTAGGTAATAAGTTTATCCTCGGTGAGTGCATGTTGAAAGGGCATGGTGAGAGGCCCACCAAGGAATTGTAATAAAACTATCAGTAGGAGAAGGGTACAAGAATCAAGCACAAAGAGAAGGCCACAAGAAGATGGGAGAGTGCTTGCCATGAGGTAACATAGGAAGATAGAATCTAGAAAGGGAGAAAACAACCAGTGGTCGACAAATAGACTAAGAAAACACACGAGGGAGTGAAGAGTTGGAAAAAGTAGTAGAAGAAAGTAAAAAGTTGTTGGAGCCATACTAGAGAGAGAGTGTAGAGACTTGAGAGAAGGCTAAGAAGCATAAGAAGAGTGTAAGATTTTTTTTTAAGAAAGAAGATATTGATAGAGAATTCAAATGCAAAAACAAAGACCAAGCAAGGGAATGTATACAAACCATAAGCTATAAAGAGTGCTCCAATTGAACTGTACCATATCCAAGAAGGCAATCATTTGGCATGCACGAGGAGCCGCAATTGAAGGAAACAACATGAGCATTACGTCTACAAGGAGAGCGAAAAAATGGGTTGACTTTATACTCCATGATAACGATTGGAAATTGTCATTGAAACTCTAGCAAGGGATAGGAACTTGTCAATTTTAGAACTACAATTTTATACCAATAACATAAGAGCATGACCAATTCTGGAGGAAGTGAGCCCACCAATGCATCCAAATCATTTTAGTAAGAGTCAAGAATAGAGTTTCAAACTGAGGGGGATTTTGTACCCAAGAACATGAGATGAGAATTGCACCATGAAGGAGAGTTTCATATGTTTCATTAGAGTAGGGATAGTCATCAGACAAGCGGAGGCTTCATAAGTTGTGTGGAAAGATGCTAAACATTCAATACATTGGTAATAATAAAGCATGAGTGCAAGGGTTTTGAAGTCAATTCGCATGAGGCAAGGTCTTGGGAGCATTAGTGCCATAAAATTATTTATGGGGGCAAGTTTCCTCGTCCCCTAGCGGCTTGTCCAAGTAGAGTGGTGGAAGCCACCTCCCCGCCCACTTTTTCACGATAAACAACTCATTTGAGAAAATAAGGATTCCTTATTGAAATAGCCCTGAAAATCTATTCAACTCATCATTATATGTAGTATGTGGATTCCACCAAACTATTCACTATTCGAGGATACCACTCCTTCCCTATACATTATGTGATTTAATATTTGTTGTCAATTATGCCTTCCCACAAAATCATTCCCCGTGCTTAAAAAAAACTGGAATGTACTATTCAGAGAGACATTTTGTGGGCATTCGTTGTGAGATTCACAACAAAAGATAACCTTGCGAGAGGGGAAGTGGACCCTTTTTATACATTGGATAAACATCGAAAAATTTCAAGACATCAAAATATTTTCTAGCTTCTTTTCTCGCCATTTCTTCACTCATGTTTTCAAGGAGTGGAACTAAGAGGTTTACAAACTATCAAGTGGAAATTGAAAGAGGAATTGGGAAGATCATCCAAGAAGGCATCTTAGAAGATTTGTCTTGTGATTCAAAAAGTTAAAAATAAAATGGCAGGAGAGCCAAAAAAAATGATAGAAATTAAAGAAAAATGCACCAAATTTATGAGTAAAACCCAACAATGTGAAAAACCTAAAAAAATTAATAAATTTATTTAATTAACAAATAAAAATACATATACTCATTTATTTTTAGCTCACTTGTCATTTTACAATTAAAGATTCCTAACCCCTAATAAATTTTCTTAAAATACCATAAACAAATACCATGAGTTATGAATAATACTAACAACAATAACTTATTCTTAATTAACATTCCATAAACATGAAAAATTATATATATATATATATATATATATATATATATATATATATATATATATAATTATAATTTGATCCGGTGTAACATCACACAACATAGGCGTTTCTAAACAATATTTCTATTAAATTATGTATGGAATTATAATAAAGAATTTTGAGAAAAAATTAATATAGATATTCGACTGTAATTGTAATTATGAATTTAAAAAAAATATTTTAAATTATTATTATTATTAAGTAATAATTTTTATTCATAATATTTTATGATTAACATATATTTTTTTATTTAATATGTGAGTTTTTCTACGTTAAAGTCAACCTAGTAGTAAAAAATTGTTTGTAATACAAAATAATTACAATGCACTTCTAGATAACACCTCTATGGTTTTGATAACTTCTTTTCAAAAACTAGTCTAAAACGTTCACACATTTTGATTAATTTTCAATTTAAAAAAAACATTATAATTTCATATATACACACTAAAAATATAACATGTATATTTATTATTATTTTTAATAATATAAAAATTTCAAAAATATTAGTAAAATTTTAAACAATATTGATAAAGTTTGATCAATCGTTTAGAAAGAGAAAATCAATATAAAGTTTTGTTTTGTTTTTTTTAAAGTCTGAACAATCTTATATGTGTGTTTTGTACCAGCTCAAATATCTTTTCAAACTTCAATGTCTTTATCATAACTGTCTTCTAGCTTCATATAGCAAAATAATTAATTTATTGACAAATTTTTTTGAGAAGGATGGATCAGAATACAATTTCAAAATTGTGACTATAAATCCTAGTAAGAGAAGTTTTTGCTCATGGATCTTGTTGGGCCAATTAATCATTCCTAAAAGAACCAATTAACATGCTACACATTAATTTATTAACCCGAGGTTTCATTTTTCTATTTCAAGGTTATCCACACTATGTGTGCAAGAGGAATACAAATATGACTAGTTACTATAATCCCATGGAAAAACAAGACTACAATATTAAAGGAATCAATTCAATATGCAATATATAATTATTGAAAATTATTCAAATCATTAACTTCTATAAGTTATTGAAGTAAACAACAAAATAAAGTGCACTGAACAACAAGAAGTTTCTTAGGGAACAAAAACCATAGAGTAAAACGATAACACTACACAATCATGATATCTAACAACGATTGATCAATTGAAATAAAAATATATGATAAACTACAGGAAATTGAAGAAAATAATACTTCTTATTAATGAATTAACCACAACAAATCTACTCTATGACAATTCCAATAAACGTGATTCAAGACAAAGCATTCAATTTAAAAAATCAACAATGAGAAATTAAAAACTATTATACAAATGGAAATATATGGCACATAGAAATTAAAACACTAATTTTAATGATACAAGAGAAGAAAATGTTGTTTCAAGGATCAGACCCAAATCTAGAATCGAACTACCTTGCGGGAAAATTAACATAGTAGAATAAATCTGAGTAATAAATACTTCCATTGAAATTGCAGATAAACCAATTACAAATAATCACAAGTCTTAGCTTGTGTCAAAAAATAATATTACATTGTGAAAAACCCTTTTTGAGGTTCAACACCAGTTTTATATTGTAACAACAAAGGATAAAGATCAAAGAGTCTATTTTTGATAATTGGAAATCCTAAGAATCTAAAGATTCTCTAGATGCTCGTTTATGTTACAATGATCTTAATATATTTGAAAATCCAGGTCGCGAATTCATCTTCAACTAATTCTTTCCAAACATGGTGTACAACCTAAGGTTTACACGATATTCTCTGACCATTCTTGGAAAAAACATCAAATATCAGTATGTCGATAGATTCCTGTCCAATAATGAGGGTCCATTTGTTAGAAATAAGACTTTATTGATCAAATTCATTCAGGAAATAATAAAATGTTAAATGTGTATAGAGTACTACTAAATTCCCTACTATATTAATTAACATAACTCTATTTCACAAAAGACTATAGAAAATGGTATGAAAGCAATGATGTAAGACAAGGAAAATATGAAAAATATAAGGCCCAACATCAGCCCCCAACTTACCTTTTCGCATGACCTCATGCAAATAAATGATTAACATGTAGGAAAGTTAAGGAGGAAGATTAATAAACTTCTTCTCCTGTATTCTTGAACCCATTTTTTTTCGGAGATCCTAAAAAGCCACTAACTTACATACTTTTGATAGGTCATAATCATATTTATAAAATGATTGGAGACAAGAGGTCATGGGAAACGATACTTGCATCTTATCCAGTGGCTACCTCTTTCCAACACCAAGTGAACATAGTCTTCTATTCTAGCCATAACATACTGGAAATTGTGATAACCAAACGGTTCTCTTTTCTTTACTTTGTTTCGTGATGTCTGCCATATTTCCTTGGCTCCACAAGGAGCCTCATCTATAATGTCTTCCAAATATTCAATTAGAGTGCAAGACATCATATTGCTGGAGTCACGATTGGAATTAGACCAAAACCTATATGCATTAGTCTCCGCTACAATCACTAGAGTTAGGATCCAGGAGAGACGGTTAGTCCATGATGCGAAACACAAGTGAAGCGTTGAACCCAATTTCCAATAATCTGCCCCCCAATGCGAGTCAGGTGAGTTTTTAACTCAAGACTTGTCGCTCTGATACCACTTGTTGAAGTCACGATTGTCATTAGAACAAAACCCGCAAACATTAGTCTCCACTACAATCGCTA
This sequence comes from Pinus albicaulis, assembly GCA_034641835.2. Classification (NCBI taxonomy): domain Eukaryota; kingdom Viridiplantae; phylum Streptophyta; class Pinopsida; order Pinales; family Pinaceae; genus Pinus; species Pinus albicaulis. Next base: position 175,061,830 of record CM076578.1, read on the forward strand.
GAGTTAGGATCCACGAGAGGTGGTTAGTCCATGTCACAAAACACACAGGAAGCGTTGAACCCAATTTCCAACAAACATTGGGCTTGCACAAGTCCATGGGAAACACGAGGTTTCTGTATGAAAATTCTATGACGAATGTATGTGAGAAAGGGGTTATTAGGCTCCCATCTAACCCAAATATCAAGGCCATGTTATTTCCTTTGGAAAGTATGATAAGCCTTTTCCCACCTGAACAGGTTCCTCAAAGTTGATATAAAAGCTTGAAATTGAATGTCTCCCTCTCGATGCTCATCATTAACTAGAATGTCCCTAGATGTTCCAACAATTGTTTCATTTTCGAAAGGAATGTATTGATCATAATCAGGGTTTCCAAGGAACCCTTCCAAGACTATTTGACTTGGCTAAGAATTATTATAATTAATATTTTTATGAGTCTATGGTGACTTACAACCTTAGCTTGGTCCTTGGACCTCCTTAATCTAGTAACAATCTCATGCAATACTGAATAAAGAAAATATGGAAGGTTCAAAGTTACTTTTTTCCTCAGGGATGCCATAAGTTTGACATGAAGCCCCCTTACCATGTCATACCTTCCATCACACTTGATGTATCGGTAGAAAATAATTTCTATTTCCTTCCATGGATTAGGTAATGAATTGGGGTTATACCCATTCCCATTTTTAATCAATCCTTCGCTAGGATTTAAGAACACAAGGGTCGCGTTTTGAAGAATGGTGTGTATATCATACCAATTTTCTCCTTCCATTGAAAACTCTATCACTTCTTCAATTGTACTTTCACTTACTTGTTACTGTACATTTCTCACCACTGTTGTGTCGTTGTCCATACTCTTTGTAAATTTGAAAACTACCTCATTGCCGCAACCCCTGTAACCATTCAAAATATTCTATCCATCTCACTTGAATTGAGATGTTGCGTACCTGCTGAAACCTGTATTTGTGTAGGTTCATATTAGACTAAATTCTGGCCCATTGTTAACTATTCAAAAAGACACAATCTTGCAATTAGAAACAACAAAATTCACAATATATAATGGTAGTAAGATTATAAAGAGTATAGTGATTCCGATGACATGCAATGGTATTAAATATATACAAATGATAGTGATATGTTAGTGCGAACCCTCCCCCCCCCCAATAGAAGTAAAAGGTGATGCAGGGATTCTGCTAGAAAGCAGATCCTGGCATATAAGAAACTTACTGCCCAATCAAGATCAAAAAATGTTCAAATATTCTATAGAATAAATCCATAAAAAAAAACATTCAGCTCAAATTTACATGAAGGAGGAAAGAGCCATGCAAATCAACTCCATTAACTATATCAAAATTCTATGGCCAAATATTACATTGGGTGGCCTCTTGGCTCTTGGCCCTTTAAACCACTCCTCACTCACTCCACTCTTCAACTATCTCATCTCTTCAACTATCTTTTTTTCCTCACAAAAACACTCACATTTATACACAAATAATGAATTTAATTCATTCCAAAAATCTCTCCACCTAATCCTCAACTAAATCTAGTTTAAATTCATTTTAGGTGTGGACTCAACAAAGTCCCGTACATAGAATTCCTAGTCCCTAAATTTGCTACCTAATTCTATTTTCTCTCATATCCTTTTAATTATTAAAAGAATATATACAAAAACCTCACTTTTATAATTTCTCTCCTATTTTATTTAAAAATAACAAATTAATTAATAAAACAATTAAAATGTCACACCCCCCTTTATTACATAATTAAATAATAAAAATTGGCCTTGATGCTCCTGCATCAGACTCCCAAGGTTGAAATTAATCATGATCACCTAATCATGTGTTCGGATCTTCATCTGCCTGGATCCCATATCTTGTGTTGTAACTTTCCATTTTTCGCTACTTCTGTCTGTTGTTATTTTCCAGGTCTCCACACTTTATGCTGCATCGCCCCGCTGACTATGCTTTCAAAATCTTCTGTTGTCTTTCTCTTGCTACTTCTTCTTTGTTTTACAGTTGCTGGCTTCTTTTGAGATAATTTCATCATCATCCACCTCATCAGTTCAATTTCTCTATCTAATAGATTTTCTCCAGCATCTGCAATAAAAAATGTACTCACAAAAAAATTGTTAGAATAAAAAACATAAGGCTTCAGCGCCCCTTCCGCTGCTGGCAACATTTCGGTATGTTGCTATGAGATTCCTTTGTCCATCAGGACACTAGTATGTTGATTTAATTCCTCTGTGAGACTACCAGTTAGTCCCTCTTCCACATCATCTGTTTGAAAAATGTTTCCCTGTTCTGTGTCTTTCAGTAACTTTCCCTGAACATAGATCCTCTGCTTTTCCAACTCTTTTCTCTGAATATCTAACTTTTTGTATAACCTAACAATCTCAACTAGAGTAGAACTTGGAAATTTTACACAACTTTCCATACCTTCATTTGCTGTTGACCAATCATCAGATAGTCCTTCTTTCCTCGCTTCAATATTATGCTGAATATTTCCATAAGACCCCTCTGTCTTCATTTCTTCCTGAGATCTTGCTATCTCAGCATCATTCTGAACAAATTTTAGATTCAAATCTTCTTCTTTAACAAACTTCAAATTTTTTTCAACACCCTGTGATATACCTGCCATCACACACAAATCATTAGTCTTAAAAACATAAGACCTTGTGATCTCATGGGATGCTTTAGTCGACATCTCTCTTTGTTTTTCTGAATCCTTCATTTGATTCAGTTCTTCTATAGATTTCCCTTCTGTTTCATCACTACTTCCATTCTCCCTCTGGAAATATTCCTAAATTTTCTTGATTTCAACATCATTACATTGTAAAATTTTGTCAGCAATCCCATTAAACAAATACACTTTTTTTCCTCCTTGTAATTTTCCTTCAGCATTTCCACTTTGTTCCTATTCCAAAACAACATCGATTTTTTGTCTTACCCCAGACAAGAAGTCATTTATGATTTCTTCCTATTTTAACCAATCAACACATTCCTTCTTTGAAAGGAATTCTCTACCAGACATTACCTCAAGAATTTCATTCTCCTTTGTGACAGTTCCATCACACTGTTCATCGTCTTCCGCTCATCCTGCAAACATACATAAACTGTGAGAAAAAATATAAGGCTTCATGGCCTTATATGTTCCTCTTCCCAACACATATTCAGATGCTTCTGAACCATCCCAATAGTTCATGAGATCTTCCTCATTGATCTCTTCACCCAAAATTTTTCCATGTTCCAGGCCACAAATGGAAACATCCATTTTTAACTCAGCCTCTCTAAGTTCTTCACAACTCAAAATCTGCTCGAGCTTCCTCAGCTCTTCCATCAACTGTATGTTTACCTGCCTTTCCCTCTTTGCGTGTAGCTTCTACCAGTTCACCTTCTTTATCATGGTGCTGTTGGGGTTCCCAGGTTTTGGCCATATTGATAGGACCAAAAGATGAGACAACATCATAACCACTTTGGGGCCCTAGGATCTAGCCCTCCTAGACCCGGAGAGGGATCTCTCCAATAAAAAAGAGAATGATATATATTTGGAACTCGAAATGAGGTATTAGGCTAGCTATGAAGCACAAGGGGTTTTAAATGATTTGGTTGGTTGGTTGCTCGGTTGAGTCATGAGATCATAGACTAAGAAATTAATGGAAGGAAAGGAGCAAAATAGCAGGATGTTTCGACAAAAGAGGATAGGTTAATAATGTGCCCTCCATTGGGCTATGGAGTGATGAAAGGAGATTACTTGCAAGCAACTGACCAAGAATTTCAGAGGGAAATTCATCTATACTAAAGGATCTTCTTAGATAGATGGTGGAATGGAACAATAAGGAAAGAAGGTGAAAGAAGGAAAGAAAACCAATTTCTGCCTATAGATCAGGTCAGAGGTCATTTAACTCCAGACTTGCTTGGACATACTCATAAGCAACTCTCAAACGAGGGACAAAGGGGAAACTTATAGATCAGACCTGAGGTCATTTAACTCCATGTCTGCTTTAGCATGCTCCAAGGGAAAAACAGAGATAAGATTTGACACAAGGCTAGAGTCTATAGATCGGAGAAGGAATTTTAACCTTCCCTGCTTTGACACCAGCCAGGACATCCAAGCAACAAACTCGAATTCATACCGCTGCTACATTGGTTATATTACATGCATTTTCTCTTAGATACACATTAAGCAGAAAACATCAAAGACAAGAAGAGAAGTGGGCATTAGGGTACCATGCGAGGGTATATCCTAAGCCTAATTTTCTGATTCTTATCGTAGAAATATGAAAAGTATGATAAAAATGAAATAAGACAGGGAAACATCACCCGTAGTAATAAACCAGGATCCTGTGAAATTGCTTGATTAATTGATGCAAAACCAGTCACATACACTAAGCTCAATGGCTAACAAAATTCAAACTTTCTCCTCCCAGCCTACTACATTACAAACTACTCTGCGACTCCCTCCCAAGACTGTTCTAACAGTCGAAATGAATCCCTACAACTACAACAACAACAACTGAACAAAAACCCTTTACAATATGTTCTTGGGGATTCTTATAGGAGAACGAAATAACAGGAGTAGATGATATTCATTAAATGGATCTCCTTAAGACATAGTGGAGAAAGAGTTCATTCCCACTCTGCTGAATGGAAATCTACATCGCTGTAAGTACTCTATAGTATGGTCTGGGAGTCTCTATTAGGTCGGTTTTGACCTTTGATGTTTCGTGAAGTCTTTCTGGCTGTTTGGAACTCTGCGATAGCCTTCTGGAATAAATGAACTAGGTGGAAAATCTACAAGATCTCCATGCTTCATAACTGCTGTCTGATAGTCGTAGAGACTTTTGTCATTGTAATTAACTATTTCTGGGCTCGAGGAGGCATGGAGGCTTCTGAAGGCAAGTGTCCTTTTCGAGAAATAGTGCTCTACTGATATGAATGCGCTGCGCATCTATCATCTGAATATGGGATTAGGTGCTACAAATGTAATTAACAGACCCGATTCTCTTTAATCCGTTTCTTCTATTTCACTGGCCGCTGTTGTGATGGCCTCCCTGTATTCTGAATCACACTGGCTGTGATTGTAGAGACAGAGTGAAATGGCCGCTCTGTAATCCCTGCACAATGTAATAAATTCATTATGAAATCCAGGGGAGTGTGTGGGAAGCAATGCTATCGAAGGCCTGGAGGAATGGTGGCACGACAGAAGCAAATGAGGTTAGAGCCTTTGAATCGAAATACAAAGGGAAAGCGCGGAAATGAAAGGAAATGGGCTGAGGAACTAGTGGGACCCGGCATGGGTGGAGGGCAATTTGATATGAACAGTTGGATCTCAGGAGGAGATCAATGGTGGTGATTAAGTGATGAAGTTAGAGGAGGTTCTGATGAAGAAATATGGATGGGGGCGAGATGCAATGTGGGCCGTTGATCTTCGATCAAACGGACGATCATGATCGGATCGACGGATCGCAATCGGAAGGGACAGAGGGTGGCACCGTTTAAACTTTTCAATTGGTGATGGTCGAATTGGTGCTAGACCATCAGATCTATATAGATCAATGGCTCGGATCGCAGCGGGGTCGATGGAACAATAACACTATCGCATCAGAGTTTTCATGGTTTACAAAGGAATAGAACGTTCCGCTTCGATTCTCTGATGCGACTAGTGCCTAGGCCATAAGCGCTTGGTCTTGGGCGTGGGGCATATGGGGAAGTAGTTAAGGGGGTTAGCCTAAAAGGGATTAAGCCTCATATGTAAAATTTGGTTTTTTGGCCTATTTCCAATGCATTTTAAGGCCAAAAAGTGGTAACGGTAGAGAGGAAAAGGGGTTATTAAGACAAACAAGGGGTGTTTGCAGGGTTTAAAGGGGAATGGAAATGATTTAGAGGGTTAATGGGGGAATTTAGAAGGGGAGGAAGAATGATGAAAACGGAGGCTTAGAGGGAATGAAATAAGAGGGAAAAGGAGACCTTTTGGGCATTCTTCTTCACAACAGAGAGGCTTTAAAACTGGAAACAATAGTGAGGATTTCTGAAAGGACCAAGGCATAAGGAGGCTTCAAGGATGATGTGTTTTCGGGGGAAATGCATTCCTTGAAGGCTCAAAAAAATTTTAAACCCCTGTTTACTTGTCAAAAAATTCATAGGGGGCTAACAGTGGCTCCACATGGGGATGACTTCTTCTTGAAGGAGTCAAGAATTCTGAGGATGATCTTTGGTGTAGGCCAGATGCTTGGTACTTGACTCATTCTTTTCTTTCTCAGATCAGCCACCACAAATCATGAAGACATCTTATCAGCAACAACATTACTCAAACAACTACCTATCCAACCTAAATCCTAACATTTTTTATTATGGGTGCATTTGGACTTGCAGACCCTTTACATCGTCAATTTTTTACAAACAGGAAAATAAACCTATTCTACTTCTAACCTTATTACTCCATGAGACCAGATTAAATTGTTGGCCTCCCAGTTTCTCTACTTAATCTAATATCTGCTGGGATTAAATTGTCCACCAGATTTCTTCTCTACATTCTAAGACAGATGTTGAAAAAATAGTCAAGTCAGGATTAGACTGTCTGACTTGCTGGACTCTGCAGAAATTAAAAACAACTAACTACATGCTCAAGGTTGAGCTTTATTGAGCTTTCCTACCTACTCTACTCTACTTGGAAATCTCTGGCGCTTTTAGGTGATACAATAATGCCAGTGCAGCCAGTCAAGTAGTAACAAAAAAGGATAAGAGCACTGAATTCCTATCAGAGATAACCATAGGGTGCTCTGCATGTGGTTCTTCAAAACTGCGGTCACCATTAGTGGTGACCACTCCTGATGAATTCAGCCCCTGAAAAGGATCAATGCTTGAGGAGTTGAGTCAGTCAGGGCCTCCATATATTCTGCCACAAGATCAATGAACACATGATGTAAATTTTCTTCTTTTTGGCCTTCCATGACTGGTAGGCTGTCTTCATCCTGGGCAACATTGATTTCTGCATCTTCCACTGTGTCTTCAATGTGGCTCTTGAGAACCGGATCATCTTCTTCTTGTACTTCGAAAGGAAGTGGAATCTCTTCTCTTTTAGGAGGAGGGAGACTTTCCAAAAAGGCTCTCAGGTCTTTGAACTTATATGATTTTTCTTGTGAGTTCAGAAATTCAATCTCAACCTCATATCTTTCAAGCACCAATTCTAGAAATTTTTTCTTAATCACGGGTTTGAAACTTGAGCTGAGAAGAATAGCCTCTGGAAGGTCTTCTACCTCCAGTTCTTCCAAGTCACTGGAAATTGTATCATGACACTCCGCTATGAAACTTGGATGCATTTCTAAAAAATTCTCAGTCTTCCATTAGTGAAGTGACTTGGTATTTAGCATGGTTGATGTTGTACTGTGACATAGTCTCCCAGTGAAGTCTCGTGAAACCAAGATAATCAGCGGCCTACTGATCACCAGTGGAGTATTTTAATCATTTAGGAACTGTAGAGTCTCCAGGTGGAGGATTTAAGAATTTACTGTCCACCATAGTGATTTACCAAATCAAGGCTGACTGGTCTCTTCCACAGCGGAGTCGCCATTATGTTGGGGTTTCCATGTTTTGGCCAGATTTTTAGGACCAAAAGATGAGACAACATCAGAACCACTTTGGGGCCCTAGGATCTAGCCCTCCTGGACCCGGGGAGGGATCTCTCCAATAAAATAGAGAATGATATATCTTTGGGACTTGAAATGAGGTATTAGGCTAGCTATGAAGCACAAGGGGTTTTAAATGATTTGGTTGGTTGGTTGCTAGGTTGAGTCATGAGAACATAGACTCAGAAAGTAATGGAAGGAAAGGAGAAAAATAGCAGGATGTTTCAGCAAAAGAGGATAGGTTAAGAATGTGCCCTCTATTGGGCTATGGAGTGATGAAAGGAGATTACTTGCAAGCAAATGATCAATAATTTCAGAGGGCAAGTCATCCATACTAAAGGATCTTCTTAGATAGATGGTCGAATGGAACAATAAGGAAAGAATGTGAAAGAAGGAAAGAAACCCAATTTCTTCCTATAGATCAGGTCAGAGGTCATTTAACTCTAGACCTGCTTGGACATACTCATAGGAAACTCTCAATCGAGGGACAAAGGGGAAACTTATAGATCGGATTTGAGGTCATTTAACTCCATGTTTCCTTTAGCATGCTCCAAGTGAAAAATAGAGATAAGATTTGACACAAGGCTAGAGTCTATAGATCGGAGAAGGACTTTTAAACTTCCCTGCTTTGACACCAGCCAAGACATCTAAGCAACAAACCTGAATTCATACATCAGCTAGCAGTGAATAACAACTACTAGACTGGTTAAATTACACACATTTTCTCTTAGATACACATTAAGCAGAAAACATAAAATACAAGAAGAGCAGTGGGCATTAGGGTACCATGCGAGGGTATATCCTAAGCCCGATTTACTGATTCTTATCGTAGAAATATGAACAGTATGATAAAAATGAAATAATACAGGGAAACATCACCCATAGTAATAAACCAGGATCCTGTGAAATTTCTTGATTAATTGATGCAAAACCAGTCACATACACTGAGCTCAATGGCTAACACAATTCAAAATTTCTCCTCCCAGTCTACTACATTACAAACTACTCTGCCACTCCCTCCCAAGACTGTTTTAACAGTCGAAATTAATCCCTACAACTACAATAGCAACAACCGAACAACAACCATTTACAATATGTTCTTGGGGATTTTTATAGGAGAACGGAATAACAGGAGAATAACAGGAGTAGATGATATTCATTAAATGGATCTCATTAAGACAGAGTGGAGAAAGAGTTCATGCCCACTCTTCTTAATGGAAATATGCATCGCTGTAAGTACTGTGTAGTATGGTCCAGGAGTGTCTGTCAGGTCGGTTTTGACCTCTGATGTTTCGTGAAGTCTTTCTGGTTGTTTGGAACTCTGCGCTAGTCTTCTGGAATAAATTAACTAGGTGGAAAATCTGCAAGATCTCCATGCTTCATAACTGCTGTCTAACATCCGTAGAGACTTTTGTCATTGTAATTAACTATTTTTGGGCTCGAAGAGGCATGGAGGTTTCTGAAGGCAGGTGTCCTTTTGGAGAAACAGTGCTCTGCTGATATGAATGTGTTTCACCTCTATCCTTTGAATACAAGATTAGGTGCTACAAATGTAATTAACAGGCCCGATTCTCTTTAATCCTTTTCTTCTATTTCACTGGCTACTGCTGTGATGGCCTCTCTGTATTCCGAATCACACTGACTGTGATTGTAGAGATAGAGTGAAATGGCCGCTCTGTAATCCCTGCATAATGTAATAAATTAGTTATGAAATCCAGGGGAGTGGGTAGGAATCAATGCTGTGGAAGGCCTGGAGGAATGGTGGCACAACAGAAGCAAATGAGGTTAGAGCCTTTGAATCGAAATACAAAGGGAAAGCACGGAAATGCAAGGAAATGGGCTGAGGAACTAGTGGGACCCGACATGGGTGGAGGGCGATTTGATATGAACCGTTGGATCTCAGGAGGATATCAACGGTGGTGATTAAGCGATGAAGTTAGAGGAGGTTCTGATGAAGAAATATGGATGGGGGCGAGATGCAATGTGGGTCGTTGATCTTCGATCAAACGGACGGTCACAATCGGATCGACGGATCGCAATCAAAAGGGACAGAGGGTGGCATTTTTTAAAATTTGCGATTGGCGATGGTGCGATTAGTGCTGGACCGTCGGATCTATATAGATCAACGACTCAGATTGTAGCGGGGCCGATGGAACAATAACACTATCGCATCGGAGTTTTCATGGTTTGCAAAGGAACAGAATGTTCTGCTCTGATTCTTTTATGCGACTAGCGCCCAGGACATAAGCGCTCGATCTCAGGCATGGGGCATATGGGGAAGTGGTTAAGGGGGCTTGCCTAAAAGGGGCTTAGCCTCATATGTAAAATATGGTTTTTTGGCCTATTTCCAATGCATTTTAAGGCCAAAAAGGGGTAATGGTAGAGACGAAAAGGGGTTATTAAGCCAAACAAGGGGTGTTTGCAGGGTTTAAAGGGGAATGGAAATGATTTAGAGGGTTAATGGGAGAATTTAGAAGGGGAGGAAGAATGATGAAAATGGAGGCTTAGAGGGAATGAAATAATAGGGAAAAGGAGACCTTTTGGGCATTATTCTTCACAACAGAGAGGCTTTAAAACTGGAAACAATAGTGAGGATTTCTCAAAGGACCAAGGCACAAGGAGGCTTCAAGGATGATGTGTCTTCGGGGGAAATGCATTCCTTGAAGGCTCAAAAACATTTTAGCCCCCTGTTTGCTTGTCATAAAATTCATAGGGAGCTAACAGGTCCAACCATGTGTCTGGATTCTCACATTTTCCTGCAACAACTCCATTAACAATTCAAGGTGAATTGTTATCTCAACCTTCTCCTGCTTGTACTCTTCATCAGATCTCTGGAAATGACTACCAACAGTCATCTTCCCCTCCTTTGTGAACTACATCTGTTCACGTGTGGACTTCATTTAAGCCACTTCCCCGCAATCCTTCACACTTTTCATTCATCAAAATGCAACTTCTCCTCATACGCTTGGCTTCTCTTTGTCCTGGAACCAATCCGTGGCAACCTTTTTGCTAGAATTTGCTGCAAACAATACTGTAGCAATGCATGTGTTACAATGACCAATTCTTTGGGTGTTGGGCTCCACCGATCATGCATCCAATTACATTCAGACTTTGTATTTATCATATGACTCTTTGACTTCAGACTTAGACCAAATTTTCATCTTGGATGAAAATACTCAAGCTCAACTCAAAACTATCCAAGCTTTCATTTGACTCTAACACCTGTTTTCACTTCAAGACTCGAAACAAAATTATGATAATGGATGTTTCAAGTTATACAATCTTCACTTTCTTTCATATTTCATTCTTTATGAAAAATCATCAATTTTCCTTATCATTCCACATGATACTGAAGTCTTTAGTCAATTGCAATTCAAGTGTTCCAAGATTTATTTAAGGTGAAGATAAATAAACCATTCCATCTTTAATGTTCAAAAATATCTTTCTAAAGTATCACACCTCATGCTCCTATTAAGGTTATTAGTAAAACTTTCTTCCTGCAACCTCAAGCCTCTGATTTCCATTCCTCTGTGCCATCTTTGTCACTGTCAATACTTGCACACACAAGTTTGTCATCTTTAATGCAAACATTTTCCTGCACTTATATACACCATATAACATAAATTCACATCTCTTTACCTATGTACCAAGAATAAGCAACTTCTTCCATGAATGATGTACATTCCTACACTATTTCATCTTGAATATTCCCTCCTTAAATTCCATCACATGATGGTAAAACCAAGGTTTACAACATCAAGCAATTTCCAATCACCAACAAAAGAATTATTATTTTTACACTATATGCTTATCAAAATAACTTAACCAAACTGTGAATAATCCCACTTGATAGTAGCCCAAAGGGCTGCAAACCCACATTCACACTCTCAGATGCATATAAAAATGCATCTCAAAGCTTTGCCCTAAATAAGACTCCAAGTCTGGGCAATTTCACAAATATACATGCGAAAGCTGATAATCTCACATCTGATGATTATACAACCATTACATAAGCATAATTTCTCTTTGAGTTATCATTTTATTGTTATGAAACCATGAACGTGGTTATATGACAAACTTCATAATTTAAACCCAAAGTTCTCTTTACATTTAAAACCCAACAACTTCCATTTCCAAGGTTTGTTTCTCAAATGAAATTATTTTTCAAAGGTCTTAGAAAAAGACTTTAATTAAACCCCATTGGTTTCATTTTCATCTTCCATCAATCTAAATAAATAGACTCCTTTAATACACAGGAGGACAAAATTTAAACCCCAACATTGGCTCAAAGTCCCAAATATTCACCATACTATTTATGGACCCACAATCTATGCATATCCACCATGTTCTAATTTAAAAGCTCGAACCTTGGAAAATTAATACCAATACATATTGATTTTTGTGCATTCCAACATCAACGAATGAAGTCTCACGACATTATTTTAAAACGCCAAGTCAACATGAAATGACATTGGCCAACAAATTAACTTACCTTTCCATCATAAGCTGAAAGTATTTCATCGATTTTGTAAATGCTGTATGTCGTTTACTCCATTTCTAGTTCCGAACTCAACTCATCAAATCGGATTTGATAACGCTGGTTTTAATGCTGTGTATTTAAAATACTTCCACTACAATTCTCATTCACTTCTAGCTCTGCACTTAACACTGCAACACAAACTCATGCTAACACTGCAATTTGGCATCGGCTATTTCATTACAGCTTGCAATCATTCCAGCAAACCATCGAAAACAGACTCTAACATGTGTTACTTGGGATTTTTATCTTCATTCGCAGCTTCCTCACGCTGTCTTTAAGAATTTGCACCACTTCTTAATGCTTATCATTTCAATTTGTTGACACACTCAACGTCGTTCAGTGCTCACACTAACTACTGACTCAAGTCTCATAAGCGTAAGCCATAAACGCAGCTCTTCAATACATAACTCAGCTCTTCACGAACATAACCCAATGCTGTGTTTTTCTCCTATGTGCGCTCATTCACAGATATAACAAGGCTGTGGATCTATGCCCATGAATCCATGCGATACTGGTAATGTGTAATTCCACAAGAATGCTTACCACGTTTTGAACTTGTGCCCTTCTTCAACAATTGATCAATAAAAAGGCCAGAACTTGAATTGAAGATTCAATTCCACTGCCAAGTATTCAACGTTCAACTCAGCAACACTGTCTTTTACACACTGCGCCTTTGTCATTCGATTCAAACCGAATTTAAAGCATTGGTTCATTATGCGAAATGGAAATCGATCCTTTCTTCAATTAGAGCTATGCCTTCAATCAAAGCTTCTTTATTGACTTCGAACTTCTGCAATGTTACCAGATTTCTATTCTTGTCGAATTTGTGTATTCTATCCCACTCTTTCAATTTTCCAATTCTGCGTACTTAGTAACGCGTCCCGCAGACTTTCACAACGCTCAACAGTTCATCCATATTCAAAACACAAATCGACATTAAAATCTATTCTTCCCTTTTTGTCCAAGGCTGATATGCCTAATGTCAATCCTGAAATCAAACGCACTTACAGAGCCAAATATACATCAAATAACATACACCCCGCACACATTTCATATTCATATATAGTTACAGACTCAAAGCGCCAAATTTTTTTACACAACTCAATCAACTCTTAACCTGGCTCTGATACCAAAATGATGCAGGGATTCTGCTAGAAAGAAAATCCTGGCATATAAGAAACTTACTGCCCAATCAAGATCAAAAAATTTTCAAATCTTCTATAGAATAAATCCATAAAAAAAAAACATTCAACTCAAATTTACATGAAGGCAGAAAGACCCATGCAAATCAACTCCATTAACTATATCAAAATTATGTGGCCAAATATTACATTGGGTAGCCTCTTGGCTCTTGGCCCTTTAAACCACTCCTCACTCACTCCACTCTTCAACAATCTCATCTCTTCAACTATCATTTTTTCCTCACAAAAACTCTCACATTTATACACAAATAATGAATTTAATTCATTCCAAAAATCTCTCCACCTAATCCTCAACTAAATCTAATTTAAATTCATTTTAGGTGTGGACTCAACAAAGTCCCGTACATAGAATTCCTATTCCCTAAATTTGCTACTTAATTCTATTTTCTCTCATATCCTTTTAATTATTAAAAGAATATATACAAAATCCTCACTTTTATAATTTCTCTCCTATTTTATTTAAAAATAACAAATTAATTAATAAAACAATTAAAATGACACACCCCCCCTTTATTACATAATTAAATAATGAAAATTGGCCTTGATGCTCCTGCATCAAAAGGAGTCCATAGTTGTTAATACATTTTTTACAAGATGGTAGATTTGGCATGTTTTAATGATAATGGTACATAATGCAGTGCACTAAAGTGACCATCAAAATGATAAATAGGAATCGTGATATATCTATGATGCATGAGGAAATGACTATAATTCATGTGCGGTAATTATATCACGATTTATTAATATAGTATGTAGAGTTGTAATGAAATACTCATAATTAACTAGACATCGCCACATTCTAGGAGGTTTTTAAGAAATTCCATGATAAATGTAATGACCATTCTTTTTTTAATTTTGAAGGAACAAAATGTCGAGGCTAGACTGTAATTTTTGGTTTTACTTCAATACCACATGCATGTCCTCTGCTGCTAGCATTCATCCATAGCCTCGACAGGGTTAAATTTTTAACCCTTTGAGATGCAAGTGTCCCATTTACTAAAGAAATTTTCAAATTTTGTTGTTATATATAAAATTTTGAACTATTTATGGAAGGCCATTGTTCTGGCATGGTAACCAGTTAACAACACTACCATTCACCAGAGATAATGAGGTGAAGAAGCTGACTAGTGATGAGACCTATTTTCCTTAAACTTAAAAGCCAAAGGTCATTACCCTGGCTTGGTAACCAGATACAATAATGTCACTCCATTAGATCCTAATTTCATGGTAGGCTGGGTCGTGATAAGACCTCCTATACTCTGTTAAATTTTAATTTTTATTAATCTTGATAGATTACTTAGTAAATGGGGTGGCATGTCAACTCCTTCAAATTTAGGGATGGTGTAAGAAGTATTATAATAGTTAATTTTCTATCTTGCTAATTTTTTCCGTAATGATATTATGGTCATTTTATTGTTGAAATATTGGAATTAAAATATATTCCATAAGTGGTTATGAAAGGAATACAATATAATCATTTTTATAAATTTTCTACAATTCTAAAAAGGATTAAAAATCATGGAAATTTCAAGATAATGATTTCTCATAAAAGATTCTCCAATGATAACCATAAACCAAATTAGTTTTCCACCATCATATTGGGAGAAAGATAAGAAAATGTTCCTTTGCCTAAAGAAATGCTAGGAAATGATAATCACATGTTAAAAATCAACATTTTTGTTTAAAGGAAACAACACCATGACTAAAGAAACAACAACATAATGAAGGAAAAGATGATCGTGACCAAGGAAACAACAATTGTGACTGAGGAAAAAATGACCGTGACTTAGGAAACAACAACTGTTCAATTGAGGAAACAACGATTGTGACTAAGGAAACAACAACTGTGACTAAGGAAACAACAACTATGACTGAGGAAACAATGGATATGACTAGTAAAACAACAATTGTGACTGAGGAAACAACGATTGTTACTAAGGAAACAATAAATTTAACTAAGGAAACAATTACTACGATAGAAATTTAGCGAATATTCATTTTCATATATATATATATATATATATATATATATATATATTTAGTACAAAAAGAATTATTTTCATTATGTACAAAATAAGGAAATTTTCTTAAAAATATTTATCTAGTTGTGGCTGTGGGGAAATTGTCCCTCCTGTTACAACCTACAAATTGGAATCATTGTCAATTTCTTAAAGAAAAGAATCTCTCGTAAGTGGCTGATGGTAAACGGAGTTGATGCCCATTGGAAAGGAATGAAATTATGATATTTTCGATTGTAGTAAGTCATATTATTCCATTTTCATAAACATTGGTAATTTTGTACGGGCCAATCCACCTCGTTTGAAGTTTTCCTAAAAAATATTGGAATCTTGAGTCATATAGCAGCGCCCAATCTACTTTCTGGAATATTTTCTTTTTAATCAACCTATCATGCCATTTATCCCTTTTTTGCTGAATTATAATATACATTGTAAAGAAAGAAGACACGTTTCATCTAATTGATTGAGTTGTAGTAAGCACTATTTGTGTGCTTCTGCGAGGTCTAATCTGAATTCCTTGGCATTTTTGAGAGTCTTAACTTTGAATTCAATTGGGAAAATGGGTTATTTACAAAAAAACGAGTTGATAAGGTGAATAGCCTATGGTATTGTGCTAGGATTTCTGGTAGGCCCATACGGCTTCTAGGAGCTTTGTCACCTAGTCTCGATGATTTAGAGATATTGTTTTAGTTAAAATTTCCTCTAAGACTTTATTAGTACTTTCCACCTGCCCATTAGGAGAAGTCACTCTGTGTTTAACATGGTAATTTTGCAACATGATTGAATTTTTATGAGCAGTGAACTATGATACCTCGTCTGTTACAAGCTCTTGAGGCAACTCATATCGAACAAATAGTTCGAACAAGAAATTGATGACTTCTTCTTATGTGGTCCTTAGTAGTGCTAGTGCAAAAAACATAGTGTATCTTTTTGGTTTGAAGGTAGATTAAAGGGGCCTACAAAGTCTATTTCCCATATTTCGAATGGTTCCAATACAATTTTTGGTTGGAGGGGAATTTCGTCAGAATGAATCGATGAGCCATCCTCTCACAACTATCACAAGTTTGGACATATTTCTTTTCATTTTAAAATATTGTGGGCCAAAAATATCCCATTTGTAATACCTTCTGTCCAAATCTCTTATCAACAAAGTGACCCCCATAGGGCTCATCATGACAGGCCTTGAGGATATCATAAATTTCATCTTCTCTGACACAACTTCAAATTTGAAGATCATCTCTTGTATGAAAAAGGTAACCATCCATCCATGAAAATATTGCATTGTGCTAGATAATAAGCTTCTTTTCTCGAGATGAAAAATGTTATGGTAATTTTCTAGCTGCCAGATAATTTTATACATCAGCATACCAGGTTGTTTTGACAGTTACAAAAAACAAATATTTAAGGAATTGGTCTTCAACTGGGGAATAATTCACTGCAACTATAACTCTTGATAAAAATTCAACATCAAGTTTTTATTTTCCTTGCCAATCCCCCAATAGTAAGACTTTATATGCAAATTTTCTCGATGGATAGGTGAACATAGTTTTTTCTTCGTCTTTAGGGGCAATCTGTATTTGACTATATCCATTGATCAAGGACTTGATTCAAAAATGGAAGGGGAAAATGATATTTTTGTATGAATTTATCTAATTCTCTATATTCGATGAAAATTATCCATTTTACATTTTTTTGGGGGCTACCACTAGTGTTGAAACCCAGCGACTATTAGAAATAGGATATATAAAATGAAAATAAAGAAAAATTTGAAGTTCATTTTTTACTATATTTATGAGGGGTGGATTTAGTCTCCTTTGCGGTTGATGAATGATGCGAGAATATTTCCCAGTATAAATGTGATGTGTACAAAGTTATGGATCAATTCCCTTCATATCTAAATATTGCTAGGAAAAAATTTGTTTTTATTTTTGCATAATTTGGATCAACCTTTCACGTTGTAGGTCATTAAGGTTTCCATTAATATTTAGGGTCTTTCAAGGCTCAATTTCAATAGGAATATTTTTGTCAACTGCAGTTGTGGATGTGTGGTCAACGCTCAAATCGTCTAATGGATCTCCTTGTGCTTCATTGTCAAGAACAAATTTTATCATTTGAGAAGTTGGGTTACCAATAATGGAAGGTTGATTAATGAATCCATTAATTGCATCATCCTTGGTCTATTTTTTAAAGATAAGGGATTTATCAATAATAAGATGAGAGCATCAATTTACTTCCTGATATTCCGATGGGAAACATATAAAATCCTCAGTCGATATGTTGGGTTTGGTGGGAGGATATAAAATTAAATTATTGATGGCTGGTCGTTTAGCAATAATCATAATTCTAGTTCAACAGCCTATGTATGCAGATGTAGTGGCAAGCAATGATTTTCCTAATATCAAAGGGTGTTCTTCTAGTTTATTTCTAGGATTGAGGACCAGAAAATATGTTGGATATTCCCAAGAATCTACAGAAACAATAAATATATCATCCAAATTTTCCTTTGTTTTTACAATGGATCTATCAGCCAACTCCAACATAGTCAGAGTTGGTTTAAATATAGTTATTCCAAGGAGTCCACAAGTTTCAAGTGTTATAATATTTATGTCCACTCCCAAATCCACCAAAGTATTTGGGGAATTATGTCCCTTAATCTGGATAGTGACTACAGGGTTTCTAGGGTCATCGTATTTAATGGGTATTTGTTTCCCTAGGTTAAGGTCATAGAGTTTCCATAAAACATGGAATATAGGAGGGTCTTTTGATTTCTTACTAGGCTTATTAACACATAATTATTTAATAGTTTTAACATAAATCAATATTTCTTTAATAGCCTATAGGAGAGGAATTTTGATATATAAATTTTGTAATAGCCCTACGAGGTCAAAATTAGGGTGTGCAGGTGATTTGAATATGGAAAGTCTCTCAAGGAATGAGGGATTAGTGTCCATAATCTCAATAGGTACCTATTTTTCAGGTGGTTTTCTAGATGAATCTGCTTCAGTGATGATTACAGTAGGATGGGAATGTTCTGTCAATGACTGCTCCTTAGTGAGTTTATCATTTTATGATTTCTCTTTTTTTTTTAGTGATATTCTGGAGATATGGTTCTTCCAGATATCATATATATTTCATTACATTCCAAAGAAGAAGGGAAACCAAAACTTTCCAAAATTTTGAAAAATTGCATAGGTCTATTATTTGGATTCAGATTTGGTTGTGCACGTAACTAAGGTTGAATTGGAGGTGGAGTTTTTGAAGGTAATTGAAGTGGAGATTTGACTGGTGGTTGATTTTGTGGCTAATGCATTTCTCCCATTTATTGATTAATCGGTCGAGAGGGGTGTTTCCAATTCCAGGACCACATTTTCCCTTGAGTGGGTTGGTTTTTCCATTGCAGAGGATACAAATTATTTGATGTATTTTACCATGAAGCTATGGAATATTGTTGTTTTGGATAAGAGGGACTAGGGAATGAATGATTTGTCAAGGGTGGTAGATTGTATGGCTGTGATTTCTAAGTATTATGAGAATGTTTTTGGCCCTACTAATTTGATTCAGGAAATTGTTGTTGAGAAAATTATCCAGAAAAAAAACATAGAAGGGTCATGTGACATAACTGATGGGTGATTCTTCAATTTTGATCATTTTTCCACAAAATGCATTGGTTCTGGCTCTTCTTTGACTTCCTTAAATACAACCTTTAGTTTAGGAAGTGAAGGGAAACGATCACTCGAATTATTTTTGGTGAAAATGGCACATTTCTCAACTGTGTCCAATGAAAATTCCTTATCACTATGCTTCTTTCAACATCGAGGATAGAAAATAGACAATACATGTTCTGCTTCACCCTGCTTCTATTTTACTTGTAAAACATCAAACTATGTTTTCAGGGCACTTAAAATTTTATTTTTAAATTATTCTAGAATATTACCAATTTCTGTTCATGTAACTCCTCTGCCTGTGGTTCTACTAGATATGTTGAGAGGATTGCAAGTTCCGTGTTTGGTTCGTGTACTCCCTCTTGAACACTTGATAAATAGTTTTACGATGTCATCATTTTCTCATTTTTAAATGTCACCTTTCCCCATTAAATTAAGTGTTTTTATCCATTCATCTTTCATGCCCCTAATCAAATCAGTTTTCAATACATCCCTGGGTAGGGTAGTGTATGGTGATATTCGCAAATTATATTGAAATATTTCAACACATTCTTCCAAAGTTTCATCTTATTTTTACATAATTTTAAATATTTATTCCCTTAAAACCTAGATCGGAAATAGCCCTGATATTTAGTAAGGAAGGTTTCTTTCATTTGATCCCATGATGTTATAGTACCACCCCCAGTCCCATGAACCATCATTATGTTTCTCCCTTTAAGGTAGAAAGAAACAATTTTAATTTTTTGGGGTTAGTAGTATAATCATAACCTCGACATAAAACATCAAAATCAAACAAAAAAAATTAGGATTTTCAGAAGCCATTCCATGGAAATTTGGAAGGTTCTGCAAAGAGATAAACTTCATTGGTGCATTAGCCTGTAGATAAATAATATTATATTCTATGGTTGAAGTTTGAGTTCATGTTACTACATTCACCATTTGTTTAAAGATCTTCTAGTAATCTTTATGAATCCAGTAATCATGCGATACTATCTGGAAAATAACATGTTGACGAGGTTCTGGACCTTGACAAGGTCTCACAACAATACTCATATTGGGAACTTTGGTATCTATCCTTACAACGGGTATCACAGGGAATTCCAACTCAGAAGGTTGTGGGCATGGTTCACTCGTCTCACCTCCCCCCTCGCTTAAGTTTCAAGAGTGGCCCTCACTCTTAGTAGAAGGACTCATATGCCTAAAAAATATGTCTTGGAAGCTCTGCTCATATCCTATAATTTTATCATAAATCTCAGCGTTAGCTATAGATGACCTTGCTATGCAAGGGGAAACAATAGTAGAACCCTTACCAGATACTGCTCGGGGACCTACAGATGCTTGAGACTCTAATTTGCAAATGATTTCATCTATAAAGGTTATTCTTCCAAGGTGAACTTAACCTTGGCTTTTGGTGGTTTTCAGTGTAGATTTCCATTCTATATTTATCTAATTCCTAGTCCCATGGTTATTTCTAGTCACAAACACTAAACGATCTAAATGTATCAGTTGAGGGTAGACACTATAACAATATTTTTAATTGAGTGAATGCATAGGCTCCTAAATTCCATCTTTAATACCCATTCCTTAGGGATACACCTAGCATTCTATTTGAAAACCTCCCTGGAAACAACAACAAAGTGTTGGGCCAATTAAATGTTCCCCAAAAGGACCAACTAATCAGTTACACATTAATTTATCAACATGATGTTTAGTTTTTTTATTTCAAGGTTATCGACACTGTGTGTGTAAGAGGAATGAAAATATGACTAGTTACTATAATCCTATTGAAAATAAAGACTACAATAAAGGAATAAATTCAAGATGAGATATCTAATTATCACAAAATATTCAAATCATTAACTGCTACAAGTTTCTAAATGAAACAAAAAGAGAAAGCACATTGTGAGACACGTTTTTTCTTAAGGAACAACAACTACATAGTAAAAATATAACACTAAAAACTCATGCTATCTAACAACGATTTATAAATTGAAATAACAATATATGATAACCTAGAGGAAATGGAAGAAAAGAATATTTCTTCTTAATGAATTAGCCACAACAAATATACTCTATGAAAATTCCAATAAACCTGATTCAACATAGAGAATTCAATTTAACAAATCAACAATGATAAATTAAAAAACATTACACAGATGGAAATAAATGGAACAGAAAAATCAAGCACTAGTTTTAATGATACAATAGAAGAAATGTTGTTTCCAAAATCGAGCCCAAATCCAGAATCAAACTACCTTGTAGGAAATGAACAAATTAAAATAAATATGAGTAATAAATAATTCCATTCAAATTGCATAGAAACCAATTAAAAATAATTACAAGTATGAGGTTTTGTCAAAACATAATATTACAAATTGAACAACCCCTTTCAAGGTTCAACGCCATTTTTTTATATCATAACAACAAAAGATAAATAATAGAGAATATGTTTTTAATAATGAGTGATCCTAAGAATCTAAAGATTCTTAGGATGCTCATTTAAGTTACAATGATATTAATGCATCTAAAAATACAAGTCGAGAATTCATCCTCAACTAAATCGTTCCAAACAGGGCATTACAACTTGAGGTTTACGCGATATTCTCCAACCATTCTAGGAAAAGACATGAAATATCAATGTGTCAATAGAATCTTGTCCAAAATGAGGATACATTTCTTAGAAATAACACTTTATTGATCAAATTTGTTCAGGAGATAATAAAATGATAAATGTGTATAGGGTACCACTAAAGTCCCTACTATACTAACTAACATAACCTAATTTCACAAAAGAGTATAGAAAATGGTATGAAAAATAATAAGGAAAATATGACAAATATGAGGCCCAACAGACCCATGGATTTGACCTCCTCCCATACATAAAAACGTGATCATTAACAGGCTTAGGAAGAAGTTCAAGAGCTTCTTTTGGCAAAGAGTCAACTTCATAATTCAATTCACGGATAATATGGTAGAAATAAATGAGATCAAAGGAGTTAGTGTCTTCATGAATATCAGAGGGCAGGGACTCCATGCCAAAATTATCACCTCGACCTTTTTTTTTTCCTAACATATCACCATCTTCTAGCCTCCCATCATCTGAAGGTTCCAAACCCCCTTTCCCTTGGCTAACTCTAGCAACATCCACAAGGCTACAAATTCTAATTTGTTGTTTGATAATATTTTTGACACATATCTACATTAGATTGACTGAGATTGACTTAGAAATAGGACCATCCACACTCCACAATGAGGTAGGTGTCCTTGGATATCTTTGTAAAAAAATCCCCATGGATAACCAAAATCTATCATTGACAAAACCAAATTTATGGGTCAAAGATATTTAGGATTTGATTTGTATTCCTATGTTATTGTTACTAGTTTTGCTACACATATCTCCGAAATAATGAATTTTGCTTGGAATAAAATTTTATTTCGGGCCT
Organism: Pinus albicaulis; assembly: GCA_034641835.2. Lineage (NCBI taxonomy): Eukaryota > Viridiplantae > Streptophyta > Pinopsida > Pinales > Pinaceae > Pinus > Pinus albicaulis. The sequence goes on from CM076578.1 coordinate 175,084,313, forward strand.
ACCATACATTCGATATTAATAGAAAAGTAAAATCAAAGAAGGCCACAATTACTTTGTCCTGCCCACCATAATCTACATACATCTGATAGTGAAGTTCTTGTCCATATATAGTTCAACCTTAATTCATCTCATAGTTCTTTGACATTTTTCTTGATGTAACTACAACAAAAAAATAGTTGTTCATTTATATCCTCTTGGGTCTTACACAGGGGGCATTGAATAGGCCCACACCATCCCATTTTTTGCAGCTTTCCCCGAGTAATGAGTTTTTTTATTGAATGTTGACCATGCATAGTTTTTTTTTTTTTTTATATCTATTTTTTTTTATTTTATTTTATTGGTGCCATGACCTTCGAAAGGATATTCCACGACCAAGATCTTGCAATTGGAAAGTGTTCTCAAACGAAGGGTTGTACCCCAACTTCACTGCCAAATTCTCTTGATAGGGGGTTCTTTGTCCAACATAGAAAATCATCTATATCTTCATGGAGAAGAACCTAAGATTTAGCTAGGAGATCAAAAAAGTTATACTATTTTACTACCAACTCGGATAATAACCCGATTCCTTGGCTAGCTTCCAACAATCCTCGGCTTTGACCTTCGAGTACTAAGAGGTGGAATCAGCTAATGTCACAAGATTTAGTTTTCTGACTTGCAGAAGGGGAGCATAGAGCCTATATTTTTTTCCTACACCATAATAGGGGTCACAACTGATTCTGATGGATCTAAAATTCCCCACTTTCCATGCCATCCAATGACCTACTAAAATAAAATCCTTTACCAGGGCTTTCCATATTATCGAGCCTATAGAGGACCTATCAAGAGTTATAAACTAGGCTACTATTAACATACCTAGGAAGTAATTAGCCTTAATTAATTTGTACTAGAGGAATGAATCACAAATTATCCTCCAAAAACCCTTCTCTACTAACACTTTAGAAAATGGATGAATTTATTTAATTTCCCAACCTCCAAGCTCCTTTAGAGCCATGATTCAAGACCCATTGACTAGGATGAAACATTTTTTATTACCAAAACTTGTATACATGAATATTATGCATACATTATAGATCTGTTTAAGGATTCCTTTAGGTATAACTAAAAGAAAGTTCTAATATATTGGAAAGCTTTACAAGACTACCTTTACTAGGACCAAATGTCCGCCTCTTAAAAAAAATAGTTTTACCATCGCTGGATGTGTTGTCTTAATTTTCTCATCATCCATGTCCAATCAAATTTGCTATAACTATTTAGATACAAGTAAAATATTAGGTATTTTATGCATTCATCCAAGACTTTGACAGGGAATGGGAGGATATCCTTAATACATGCCACAACCTCCTCGTACATTCCATTAATAATGATGTAATATTTGATTCCATTAATCTCCATGCTTGTTACTTTACATAATAGATCCAGGGTACTTTTCAAAGAAGTAAGGTACCATGTTATTTCCTGTGGAGTATGAGAGTAAATTATCCACAAACAAAAGGTGGGAATTGTGACAGAATAAAATTTTTTCACTCCTTTAAAAAATAACTTTTCTTGGGACTCAACCATCAATCGATTTAATGTCTTTGTGATAAAAATAAAGGGATGAAGGGGGAATCCTTGATGGATGCTTCTTGAGGCAGAGAAGAATGAGGATGGAGAGCCATTTATTATAACTACATAGGAGGCATTTTCAATGCACCCCATTATACAATTGGAAATAATAATATCCAAACCTAACTAAACAAGAACTAGTGGTAGAAAATTCCAATTTACCTTTCCATAAGCTTTAGACTGATCAAGCTTCATAATAGTTTCCCTTAAGTTGGCCTTATTAATAAAATGAAATAATCCTTGTACAACTAATATGACATTGTGAATGTTTTTATGGTTAAGAAAGCCATAATCATTCTCTGAAATAAGAGAGATAAGAATTAGCTTGATTCTTCCTGCTATGATTTTGTAAATAAGTTTATATATAAAATTACAACAAAGGAGGATCCTTCCTATGACTTATAATGAGGAAATGAATGGAAAAATTTAAGGAGGCAAGCAATTTTCTTGAAGATTGAAATTCAATCACAACTTTGGTCAGGTCCTATTTTAATAGCTCATAAAAACCTAAACAAAAGGCCAATTAAAATTTCATAGGAATATGACTCTTACCTCTCTGCATTGAAAACAAAAGCATCCAAATTTCCTTTTTGGAGGCCTCTTGATATAATAAATCACTCATCTCTTCATTCACAAGTTGGGGAAATTATGAGACAACCTATAGAATCTCTTAAATAGGACACACCGGGGGATCTAAAATGAGTTCCTAGAAATATCTAGCACCTTCCTTTTCTTTGTACCAAAAGGAAACCAATGGTTTTCCTATTGGGATCATGAAGCTACAGATGGAATTTATCTATTTCCTTCTATTTACATAGTGATGTAACTAGTTAGTGTTGTTTTCTCCCAAGGATAACAAAATTGTATGGATTTTTAATCGCCATATTCCCTCTTCTTCTAGCAATAAGGAGTGCCTCCCTATCTCAAAGGATTTCATCATCTCCCACTAATCCTTCATTATATATCTTGGATCCATTGAAGAAATAATTTTTTCTATCCCCTACTCTACATTGAGTAACCTCATATTTTGTCTTTAGCGAAATCCCTTGGCCCATTCCCTGGAATATTTTTCGGTATAATTTAAATTGATAACAAATTTCTCCATATAGGATGACAAGGCTAAAGTTCTCAGGTGTTTCTAGGTGTCTACCACCAGAAAAGATAGCTTCTCCTCATCAATCTAAGAAATGATAAAGTGAATTGGGGTCCTTTTAGGGCCTTCCTTAGTTCAAACCTATAAAATTATTGGTCGATGATCAAAGAAGAATCTATTTCCCACAATGGATTTGACTAAGAGGACAAAATTCATAAATTGTTCTGAGATCAAAAAGTGGTCCAAGAGCTTATAAATATCCATTCCCTTCGAGTGGACATTTGACCAAGTTGGTTTAATATTGGTCGGATCCACATATGATAATAATTTTTTAATGATGAAGTGAAAGAAAAATTGATATGTTGGATTTAGTCATGGACTTGGCCTCCAAACCTATTGTTTCCCAATGTAAAATTCAATTTTCCACTTGCAATGGTGAATTTATCCTTAAAGTCTCCTCCATCATCCAAGCCTTCCCAATATGGCTCTCTATCAACATATGCACCATATACATAAATTAATGAAAATGAATTTTCTTTATCTTTAAATGAAAATTTCACAATAATATCATAAGCGAGGGGAGATGAGGCAAGGGTGTTATAGTCCCTAATCCATCTAGTAATTAATCCTCCCAAAAAACCATCAAAATCCATGTGATAGTAGGTACAACCATTTTGTAGGTTTTCCAAGATTTTTGAAGTCCTAAAATCTCAGCAAAACCCAGTTGGGAAGCTTTTTTTGATGCCATTAAGGAGGAATTATAATTTGTAGGGAGATATGATGACCAATACATGAGATTGAAAACCTTATGATAGGAGAGAGACTTGGTGGTGTTAGAGTACTCAAATATTTTCCATATCTTGTGCTTAAATTTGGATATTAGAGACTTTGAGTGGCACTTTTTTCTAAAGTATCGTAGTGGTTTACATAGGTACATCCAAAGGGAGATGGATTTATTATATATATCATTAGGAGACACTAATCAATATGCTATAAAAATTTAAAAGAAATTGAAGTAGAGGATAAGTGAGAGTTTCAATATGAAAATACACTATAATAGAAGCATATAAAAGGAAACCAAAGCTCATAAATAAGGGATAGATCAAGGAGAGTAAACCTCAAGAAAACCATCACATGTTACATAAAAATAGGGTTAATGGGAAGTCAATTAAGAACATTGAAAAGTGGTCTAATTTCACTAAAATCCCCTAGCATAACTCCAAAGAATGTTGTTCAACTACGATCATTTTAGGAAGAGATTAAAGAAAAGGAAATAAATTTTGGGAGTGATTTTGATTTATAACATGATAAAGGAAAGTAGATCATCGATGCATAACTCATTACTACTATTGTGACCATAACGGTCCAACCAAAAGAACCAAAGGATATTAAAGAGGGGGAGTGCCTCTTCGATTCAAAAATGTGGGTGAAGAGGACCCCACTTTATTTCATCATTGACAATGGGAGCCAAGAGTACTTGATATTAGCTAAGGTCATTAATAAATTGGATATTTCAACACTACCAACCCCCATGCATACATAATTTGTTGGTTGAGCCATGGATGAGATATCCTTGTTAGGTAGTAGTGTATCCTAACCTACAACATAAATCCATTCAATGGTGCGTTATTGTGTGATATTTCCCCACTTAGAGTTTGCGATATTATTTTAGGATAACCTTATATGTGGAAATTTCATGTTTTTATGAGACTTGTCCTACTAGTATAGTTATTACTCTTAGTGGTAAACTTTATAAGGTACTAAATATACTCCTAACTACTACAATTTCATAGATCTCAATAGTGGTGTAATAACCCTGGTGAAAACTACATGTAAATAAAATTTAATAAAGGAAAAAAAATAACTACAGTTATTTGACACTTATTCCAAGATGAATGTTGGGAAAAACATCCTAATGCGGGTGTTCATTTGGTTTATTATGGCTAAGTAAGTTGGCAAAGGCAATGGAAAAGGCTTTGGAAAGATAAAGTGGCATTAATTGGCATATATTTATGAAAATAATGGAAATTGGGAGAAAAGGAAGGTGAAAGGTCACAAGCTGCATGCGAGGAGGAAAATGAAGGAAAAATAATGGAAAATGAAGAAAATAGAGACCTCATTAATAAAAAGTCTTATGAGGATTAGTTGGTACCTTTTTCTTCAGTTTAGTTTTGGATCTCTCTCTCTATTATCTCTCTTTCACACTCTTGGGAACTTGTATTTTCTTTGAGCACTTCAACATTGGATCAAGAAAGGAAAAGAAGGAAAATAGGAAGAAAAGATGAAGCAAGGAAGAGTAGGATAAAGTAGCTACATCGTGTTTACTTGTAGGTATTGATTTGCATGAGTGACATCCTTGCTAGATTTGGCATGCATTGTTATGCATGTGTGTTCTTGGTTCACTTTATATCATTTGCATGGGTTTTTCTAGGTCCAAAAGTGTTCTTCACCCTTTCCTTTCCATATACAGATAGCCATGGTGTGATGGGGTTCTCATGTTTTGTTTGAGCTGGATTTTCGGATGGATTCGAAATTGAGTGAGGTGTATCTCTAAATGAAAGAACACATGGCCTATAAACCCTTGAAATGGCTGTGGATTGTGGTAAAGCCACTGACATAATCACCCATGAATTGTATTGTGGGTTGTAGCAAATCCAGGTATTGTGTGCCGCTATCGACCTAGGAATCATTGATCAGTCAATGACTGGATATACTATAAATCCTCGAGGTGGGTGCCCTTGATCATGCCTAGGAATAATTTTCTAGTGAATGCAAGGATATATGATAAATCTTGGAGGGTGGTGTCTCGATTATAACCTAGTGATCCCTGGATCAGACTTTGGATTGTGGTAAATTCTAGAGACTAGGAGACAGGAAAATTCCTCATGGTGTAGGTGGAGAAATACGGTAGCATCCATGCTTATTTATGGCCTATTGATCTGGTGAGGGTTGGGGTAAAGGTTGGTTTTATAGTTGGGGATGAGGTGGTTTAGCCTTAGGAAGCCCTGGTTGATTTTTTGTTTCGACTGCCACATTCATGCTTGGAATATGGCACGGGGGTGATTGGCTAAGGAGAGATTTGGGTCAGGCAATATATGGTCGGGTGGAACATGGAAGTCCCAAACCTGGTTTGCTTTTGAATTCATTAATAAGAATTCCTTTCCTTTGTATTTTATGTGAAAATGTACTCATTCATATGTGGCATTTATGGATGTTGTATCCTTATTATTTCAGTTTTTTATATGCTATTTATGAGTATGTTTTATGACAATGATGATGTATGGACTCATCATGTTTTGATTTATAAATGAATGAACAATGAATACATGACCTAATAGATGATGATGCAACGAATGTGATAAGGCACTAATGCTTCTAAGAAATTCTCATATAAGTATGAGACCCATATGCTTTGATTTTTCATTATGACCCGTGGAATGCATATTTGTGACATGTTTCATGAAATGCCTTTCATGGCTAGCAAGGGTTCAGTCAAGTCCTTATTAAAATATTTGCATTTGTATCATTCTTTTGATGTTAATTTTCATTCCTGGAAGTTTCATAGAGTTTTGGATAGTGCTTTGAGTCCTAACCTTGAAAAAGTGGCATAGAATCCAGTTTCATTGGCATAGTACTACTTGGAAAAGTCCTAAGTCATAGGAATTCCCTTTCTATGGGAGAGACTGGAGGGTCTGAATTGCATGCATGCCCATGTCACGGGAGTGACTAAGGCTCTAGGTCAATAAAATGCTAGGTTTTCTCAGGGGTTGATCACTTGGAAGGGTTGGATGACTCTTAAGGTTTCTATAGTATGTGTAGAGGGTTAGATTTTTTATGCCATGTGGGTGCCACTTCCTTAACTATACATGGGGAGTTGAATAATATCATAGTAGCCTCTCGTCACATGTTTACCCTAGCGGACCGGTTAACTTGGGTAAATGTTGGAGGATGGAGTTATAGAGTGGTATCAAAGCATGATTCACCCCTTGGGCTGGATGGGAATTTTCTTGGTCATGCATATATGTCAGTTTCATATGTGTTCTTATGATTGTGGTATATGTACTAGTTGTGTATGCATTTTTTTGGTTATGGTTTTAGCCGTGTCATCATATGAAAGTCGATTGTGTCATTGTTGAATGTAATTGTTTTAAATGTATGTTGGTTATGCACTTGTTATGCATGTAAGTGTTTGTATGTATTGTGTATGCATGCATGTCATACATATGTTTTTGTGCATGCATTGTGTCTAGTTGGTGTTATGGTTGTGGCTCATGCATGATAACTAGATAATGGTTGAAATGATGATTATATTCTAGCTCGGTTATGTTTATATGTGTGTGTGTGTGTGTGTGTGTGCGTGTGTGTGTGTGTGTGTTGTGCAAATCTGGTTGATATTGTAGATGAGATATCCTCCCTGAGTTATATTGATGTACATTGGTTTGTTTATGATTTGGTTTAGTTGACATAGTATGCCTTGCAGGAAGAGATCAATATGAACATCAATATGGTAGAATATGGTTCTCTAGATTCTCCTTATGGATTAGATGAGAAACACGGTGTTGGGCACTCTTCTGATTTAGTAGACACATTGAGAATCTTGAAGGAAGAAATAAAGAGTTTCAAAGAAGATACTGACAAAGTCATGTAGGCACAAGAGGAACAAGAAAAATGAATAGGTCATCTAGCAGTAGGTCTCATGGTGGTCACATGTAAGATATAGATGACATGATCAGAGATGGTAATTCTTGGATACTTCAGATAGGAGAGGTGATGGACACATGTACTACTCTAGTTATGGTTTTAACACACATTATGATCATCATCGTTATCACCCTTACAAGAGTTGTTATCACTCCACCAGATTCCCAAGGATGAGGAAGGAATCCCAACAGAGGTAACCATAAACCAAGCTTTTGACTTGATATCTAGCCCTATCAAGCTGGAGAGGGCTCTCTCCAAATGGTTGCTGCTAGGAGGGCTGGAGTAATTAGGGTTTTAGGCTAGGTAATGAGTGCAAAGGGGTATTTTTATTTGGTTTTGGTTGGGTAAATAAACGGATAATGAAAATAGATCAAGGAAAGGCTAGGTCAGGGAAAGACACAAAAAGGGTTGTAGGGATGAATGGGGAAAGGTAGGTACAATGTCAATCACTTGAGGCAAATGGTTATGGGATGGTTCAGAAAATGTATGAAGGCTAAGGGAAGCATAGAATATGAATTTCTCTCAGACAAAAGACATGAATAAAATTATGACTAGTTATCCAAAACAGAGCATGACTAGCTGAATTTTGAATCTCACACTTATAAAAGATCATATCATAGAAATGGAAAGGAAATGAAAAATAAATTCACACATATGTAACTAAAGAGGAAACAATGAAGGAAATTTAATACCACATGCATCCCATAAATATAGTTGAAACGCCTCTTGCATTAATGGCCAAAACTGATTACAAAGTCTTCTTGATCCACAAAGCAAAATGAAACCAATTCCAACCCCTGACTCTTGTGAATATTTGAGCTAAATAGACCTCAAGAACACCTCCACTCATCCATAAGGGGCTAATTCATGAGATGAGGGAGATATGAAATAAAAATTTGAACTGATATCTAGAGTGTAGGATGAGAAAAGTGACTCATTCCTATCTCTAATGAACTGATTCATTACACCTCGAATGGTTGCTTACCTAATGAATTTACCCTAGGTAAAAGTAAAAACATGATATTTACATTCATCATGACCATTTACATCATTAATTTCTCATTTCCCAAGGTAAAAAGTCAAACTGGGGTGAAACCCAAAAATTTTCTGAAGACTGTGAAAAATTAAATTTCCATGTCAAACGCGCAACGTTGAGGTAGAAAAAATGACCTCTATTCAAGGATAGTTTTGAGTCCCTTCTCGGTGTCCAAATCAGCTCCATGATAGCTCATTAGAAATATTTCTAAGTATAGTTTCCAAATATAGCTCCAATTTCCAAAATTGTGCTCATTTTCCCTGTCAAAAACTTGATCTCCCAAGACTTGTAAATGTATAACGACCAGGCCAAAAAGGAGGCAGAAACATGAAATTTTGGTGGTTTTTTGCATTTTTGAGGGACAAATTCTCCTCCAAATATTCTGAAAATTGATAGGGTTTATTTCCTCATAATTTTGAACCTTCTGGTTGTGGCCATTTTTCATTTTGAGGCCCTAAATAATAGCACAGCGTCCAGGTCTCTGCGCCTTTGGAAAATTTCAATGTGCAAAAAATACCCTTAAAAACACAAAAGCAACACCGTTTTGAAGACCACATTTGGAATCCTTCCTGGTGTCCAAATTGGGCCTAGGATATATCATTGGAAATCCCTTCAAGTATAATTTCCAAATATACCTTTTTTTTCTCATTGGAGTTGATTTTCTTTGTCAAAAGTTGATTTTCCCAAGACTAGTGAAAACCTGCTGAATGAGGGTGCAGAAATGAAGAGTGTTGATGTAGGAAACTTTTTTAGACCTTCCTCAACTCAAAATTGAGGTTATGATAGCGCATTGGAAATCTGTCTTTGACTAGTTATCATTTGAGTTATCAAGCAAGTGATTTGGATTCTGCTGCTATGAGAAAACATGATTTTCCCAATGTCAGTCCAGAAGTGCAACAACTCTCCCGTGGCACCTTTTTTTTTGACATTTATCTAAAACCATGACACACGTGTAAAATATGAAGGATTTTTTTCTTCCTTGATCTATGACACTTGTGTCAAATTCATCTCTATTTGGTCGAAAACACAGTTTGAAAAAACCGACCCCATGAGTGGTAAATGAGTTGACTCTTGGAATTAATTCTCAAAAAATGATGGAGACATGATGTTTATGAGCTGAAATGACCTCATACTTACTGATATTACCTACCTTATGGCCCCTCTGCTCAAATTTCTTGTTTCCATAGAAAACCCTAGCTCAGTGGGAGAGGAAATTAGGGTTTGGTGCTTATGGACAATGATGACTTGAGCACCTTTAGGAAAAGACAAATCCCTTTGAAATTTGATCAAATGATGAACTAAAAAATATTTCACTTTGAAATTTCATGTGTTTTCATGTGGAAATATGAGTTGGAAGCATTTAGGAGACTGAATACTCATTACATTTGAATTGACATAAAATTACATGAATAAATAAAAATTACATCTTGGAATGAAACTCACACTTGAAATCAAATTACAACTTTAGAAACCATCTTGGAGGTAATATTTACATGGTAAAGATACATTATTGGGACCACTCTCATACTTTTCTAACCTTATGCAAATGAAATGGTGCATTTTTGGACCTTGAAAGAGAAAATCCTAATGACTTAATGAGACTTTGAATAACCTGACTTCCATGGTTGACTTTAACTGAGACAAGACATGGTGAAATGAGCTTTTCATGGGTGTTATTATGCTCAAGAAGACATGGAAGTGAGTCAAAAATATGAATCTCTGAGGGAGAGTGAAGTTTTATTGAGGGAGGCTACCATCAGTGAAACAATTTTTAGCATCATCTAATGGAATGATATAAAAATTTCAGAGTGAGACACCTAAAATGATAATGAAATGAGTGATTTTGATCACTGATGGCAGAATGCATATTCTGACACTAACATGAGTGACATGGGATATTTTATAGATGAGTTTAAGAAAGATAAGACACCTAACTTTCATGGATATTTGAATAAGACAAAGTATGCATAGGTTTCGTTACTTGGCACGAAGAGGTTTATTGAGCTACATGAAAACACAAATAATAGGAGGGCTAGAATGGCTATCTTTAGCCTAAAATATAAAGAATATATCTAGTGGGAATATGTAAAATGGGTTATAGACATCAGAACAAAGGAGTTGAGTTGGCCTGAATTCAAAATACTTTTCAAAAAGAAGTACTTTTCAGAAAGGTACTATGACATGAAAGCCAAGGAATTCTATGAGCTTAAAATGGGATTGATGACAGATGAGGAATATGCGACCATTTTCTTGGATGTTTTGAGGTATGCATTGTATCCTAAAAATGAGAAGGCTAAAGTTTAGAGATTTGTTAGTGGATTTACATTAGCATTTAGAGATCAGATTGAGTATGATGAGCCTTGATCACTTGAGGAAGTTATTGGGAAGTTGAGACACTATTATGGGAAATCAAAGTGTAAGGATTAATCTCAACAAGGATGAAAAGGGAAAGATAAAGGTAAAGGTAAATTCTAGCAAAAAATAATGATACCTCATATTGTAGAAGAAAAAGACAATGTTGCACCACATAAGAAGGTTAATGGAGCTAGAGAGGGACCTAGGTCACAAAAATAGAATAAAGGTGATGGTACATGATACTTGGATTGTTGGACATGTGGTAAGGAGAATTTTAAAATGGATTTTCTGTAGCATCAGGGTTTTAGGCTCCAGATCTATAGTGCAGAGGAGGCACAGACTTCTGGGGATGTTTGGAAAAGCATTCCTCATATCTATGCAGTGCTAGGTAATAGGAAGGAAGATCAATAGGCATATACCATTGTGATGGACAATAAGCTTTGTGATCAAGTTGGTTATATTTTTATTGAACCTGAATCTAATTATAGTTATGTTAACCCTAACTTGGTGGATAAGTGTGGCTTGAATAATGAAGTGCATGCAAAATTTTGGTTTGTAATATTCCTAATTAGCCATGAGTTAGTTGGAATATTAAATTAGGTTTTGCTTATTTGTTTTATGAATAAGAGGACAATGGAGGTCCATAATTCTCCTTAATAATGAATAAATCAATGCAAATGTGAAAGATATAGATCTTGGAAGCTTAATTAAGCACCCCTTGGTGTGAAAATGGGCAGGAACACCTTGAATGGGTCAACTTTGACCAAATCAACAGCATTGTCATGGAGGAGTGGTCATCAATGAAAGACAACGCAGTTTTAGATGAAGATGCTTTGCATGGATATAGTGCTATTATTGGATGGGGCTTAGGGTTTGCAAGCTCATATATTATTTAAGGAAGATGATGGAAGCCATATTCATTATGTATTGGTATATAAATTTTCTGAATATATGGTCTGTTTAGACATATATATTTCTCTTGCTATTTAGCTAAGATTGAGTGTTGTTTAGCACTGGGTGTTCCTGATCAGGAATCCCACCTCTTCCATTAAGAAGCTCTTGGAGGAGTCTTGCACTACATTTTCCACTATCAGGCTTAAGGCCAAGCTTCATCTTTCATTTACAGTGTAGATCATGTTGAGGGTTGAGTTGTTTTGCAAGTTGCAGTAGTTGAGACTAGATCTGGGTCATTTCATTGCTCATTTTCAGCGGAGAATGCTTCCTTTTCATTGGGAGGATAGTAAGGAAGGACCTTGTGCTTATTTTCAAATCTTTGCATCAGGCCAACAATTTATTTATCCCTACAATGCAGTTTACTTCTAGATTTGCGTTATTTTTGTAGGAGTTGCAGGGTGGTTTGGCACACCATTTGGAGAGAATTTTTTCTAGTGAAAGGGGTCTACCTTTCATTTAGAGGATCTATTGGAGGTGGCTATTCTATTGTTCAGATAAAATCATCTACACTTTATAGATCTGTATTTTGGAGTGGATCTTCAGCCCTAGGGTCTAGATTCCCATCTTGTACATGGTGTTTTGCTGAAAACCCTTAATGGGTTCTTCAAAGGAGGTTGTATAGTACCCAGATTTGTATTGGATCTATCTTTTGAGGCACATATCAACCCTAGATGTGTTGTATATTAATTTGTGTAGTAGTGGCTTTAAAAAAACGTTGTAACAATATTCCAGTCTTTATATATAGTAGCAACGCCTATTTTAAGGGATTTTGTCCATTGGAGGCTTATTCTTACTTGTTGTACATCTTATGGCCCATTATTTATGCATATTTTGCTGCTGTTATAACATATGGAAGGTCTCCATATTGGCCTCTTTATTTTATATGATGATTTACACTATTGTTCCAGCATTTTGCACTATATTCCTGCTTTTCCCATTTGGGAATATTACAGTGGTATCAGAGCATAATATTGGCACAACATGTGCAACTTGAAAATCCAATATGTAATCTAAATAAGGAGATCCTCTTATTGATAGAGAGAAGAGGTATCAAAGAATAAGACACTGGAAGTTTGATTACACAAATGACAAATAAGACAAGGGTAAAACCCCTTTATCTAGAGGTGAATAAGAAGAGAAGGAGTTTCCCAAGGTCCTTCTTAGAGCCATGCAAGAAATTTATAGAGAAATCAAGGAGATGAGGATGGATAGATACAATGAATCCCTTAAAGGATTCCATCACGGTGAAGGCTTTGACATTTCTCATCAATGGAGTGATCAATCGGTCCAGCAACAAAAAGTTTCCCAATGCTCTACATTGCATGCATTCTTGGCTATGGGAAATGAAGGGTTTCAAGAGTAAGAATACCTTGAAGAATATTTTATGGAGTATGAGTCTCAAACCCAGAGATTCAAGGACCACTTGAGTTTTCAAGAATTTTGTCAAATCAAGGACAATAGGAGACCCATGAATCACAATAGAAGTGGTGGATTCATTTAGAATCATGATCTACACCACACTATGGGAAGATTTTTCTTACCCATCTTTGATGGGTCATTTAAATTCACTGCCAAATAATGGGTAGAGAAGCTTTAAATCTACTTCTAGTTGAACAAAGTTCCAGAAATGGAGGCCATTAGGATAGCAACGCTACAACTTGAGGGTAAAGCACATGATTGGTGGTTCCATGGCTTGTCAACATTGGGTCATGCCAATATGACTGCATATTCAGAGTTCAAAAGGAGGCTGGTGGAAAGGTTTGATAGAAGAGATCTTGAAACACCATTCATGGGGCTTGCAAAGCTAAAAAAATCAGGTAATCCAGAAACTTACATTTCAGAGTTTTTGAGACTTTCTGTTATGGTTCGTGATTTATCTGCAGCAAGAAGGGTGTATATGTTCATTGGTGGGTTAGATGAACCTCTACATGGTTTGGTTAAGTCTACCAAACCCAATACCCTTCAAGATTCCATTGAAATGGCTAGATATCTTCAAGATGCCTTGCCAAAAGCAAAGGCGACATTTCAACATAAGCCCTCTTTTCCATCAAAGGGAAAAGATGAGAAGGCTCCTCTTTCAAAGGAGAGCCAAAATAAAAAACCTCTTGATGATGATGTCTGAAGAGATTTGAGGAGGAGGAAGATTTGCTTCACATGCCAAAAATCTTGGGCATCCAGACATAGATGTGTAGTAGGAAAGGCACACTACATAGAGGTATTCATAGATGATGAGGAGGAAGAAGAAGATGAACCAAGAATAGGTCACAATACTGACACAACAGGAGATGAACCAACACCATCAGGAGATTGGAATGGGGCATTTGCTCCAATTTGAGGGGCTCTAGCATAATTGAGAGGAGTATCTAAGTACTTGACCTTGAGGGTCCAAGGTTCCATATTAAATAAGAGGGTTTCTATTTTGGTTGATAGTGGGGCTACCAAAATTTTTATTGATGCCCAACTAGTGCAAAGGAGGGAAATACCCACTAAAGATTTTGAGGGATTTTTTGTTTTGGTCCTAGGAGATAGAACTATGCAATGCATGCACTATGTTCCATCCTTATCAAGCACCATGGGAACATATACATTGACTGATCACTTTTTTGTGGTTGACATACATGACACCAATGTGATATTGGGTGTGCAATGGTTGATCACTTTTGGGGAAAGTCACCACTGATTGGGAGACTTTGCAAATGGAATGGGTGGATAGAAAGAGTGGCAAGAATAATATTATTATAGGCATGCACACATATCCCTCACATATAACTTCCACATAGAAATCATAGATGGATTTTCGTAGTGGAAGCAAGGACCTAACAGTCCCATCTATTATGCATATGAGATTGCTTCATGGGACATTATTATCTTGTGGTAAACCACCTAGGAGGCCACCTGATTCAGATTTGGTGAGAGATGTCTCACAACATGATGCTCCAAGCATACATCCAAGAGGAATGGGATAATTATAAGACAATGATATAACACTGGGAGTCTTGGGTAGACTCAAGGAGGAGGGAGGCATTCTCCCAACATCATCATTACCCACTCTCATTTCAAATTTTGCGCTGTGGGAGGAGAAGCATGGAAGGATTAGAAACCTTCCAACATACACCTTTTGCATGGGATATGTCAAGGAGGAGAACAACCATATGACAGATGTCCTTTATGATAGATCACCAGCACTGTTACTATGGAATATTGATCCATATTGGAAATCCCAACTGTTGGTGGATTATTCCAAGGATATTTTAACATGCATGATACTTGATGACCAACTACATGAGGAGGGATATTTAGTCCAAGAAGGAGTCATATACTATCATGGTAGGATATTCTTATCTAAATCCTCCAAGATCAAGAATAATTTTCTACAAATGGCTTATTAAGAGTTCTTTTTCAGCCATAGTTATTCCATGAGGGCCTACAACACTCTCATGGAGAGGTACACTTGGGAAGGATTTGAAGAGGAAATATATCATAATTTTCAAATATGCATGAACCATGTGGAGTTGGAAGAAATACATGACTCAATGAAGGAGTTATTTCAGCCACCTCTTTCCTCTTTTAGACTGAGAGGGGATATATCTATGCACCACTCCATTTGTATGAGGAGAAATTTTGGTAGGGAACATGCTTATGTACATAATGTTTCATTTGATGATTACTTGCATTCCTTTACCAAGTATATGCAGGCCATCGCTCCAAGGAAGAGAATTATTTCAAAGAAACTTCATGGAAAAATTTGGGCACAAACATTTCTGAACATAGCCACTCCCTTGGAGGACATAGGGAGATGTTGTATCATTGTGGGTGCACTCCAAAAGCACCAAAAATATCTCACACTTTCAGCCATTGTGAGAAGACTTGGGAGGCAAGTAAGTGGTGGGGAAACCACTTACCATATCATTATCTGATGCAATCAGGAGATATATTGCACTGGTTCCACATGTGGGACTATCACCCACCTCCATTTGTACAAATTTCTATTTGCATGTACTTAGTTTTGATCCCATACATTGATGATGTACTTGTAATTTTTATGGGAATGTTTGGAGAAAGGATGGGAGGAATGTATGTGCCCTATGAGATAGATATTCTCCATGTTCATTATGCTACATGTTTTAGGGAGAACATTGGGCAAACCATTTTTGTTTCATTTGAACTATTGTCTCCTTGTGGGATGAAATATTTGCATCTCATAAGAAATTTGGAGGAGAAATTCATGGATGGATGGATTGGTGGACACTTAGCTTATGAGGGAAGCTTATCACATGTTGGTGTCACCAATGGTCAAAGAGAAGAGTTGCAACATTCACCTTGTCATTTGCTTGAGAACAAGTAACATTTGGGAAGGGAGGACTGTAATATTCCCAATTAGCCATGAGCTAGTTGGAATATTAAATTTTGTTTTGTTGATTTGTTTTATGAATAAGAGGACAATGTCGGTCCATAATTCTCATTAATAATGAATAAATAAATAAAATTTGAAAGAGATAGATCTTGGCAGCTTAATTGAGCACCCTTTGGTGTGAAAAGGGGTTGGAACACCTTGACTGGGTCAAATTTGACCAAATCAACAATGCTGTCATGGAGGAGTGGTCATCAATGAAAGACAATGCAGTTTTAGATGGAGATGCTTTGCATGGATGTAGTGCTATTATTTTATGGGGCTTAGGGTTTGCAAAATCATATCTTATTTAAGGAAGAGGATGGAAACCATATTCATTATTTATTGGTATATGACTTTTCTGAATATATGGTATGTTTAGACATATATCTTTCTCTTGATGTTTAGCTGAGATTGAGTGTTGTTTAGCACTGGGTGTTCCTGATTGGGAATCCCACCTCTTCCATTGAGAAGCTCTTGGAGGAGTCTTTTACTACATTTTCCACTATCAGGCTTAAGGCCAAGCTTCATCTTTCATTTACAATGCAGATCCTGTTGAGGGTTGAGTTGTTTTGCAGGTTGCAACAGTGGAGACGAGATCTAGGTCATTTCATTGCTCATTTTCAGTGGAGAAGGCTTAATTTCCATTCGGAGGACAGTAATAAAGGCCCTTTTTCTTATCCCTACAACGTAGTTTACTTCCAGATCTGTGTCATTTCTGTAGGAGGAGTTGCAGGGTGGTTTGTCACACCATTTAGAGAGAAGGTTTTCTAGTGAAATGGATTTGCCTTTCATTTAAAGGATCTATTGGAGGAGGCTATTCTATTTTTTAGATCAGATCAGCCACAATTTCCAGATCCATATTTTGCAGTGGATCTTTAGCCCTAGGGCATATATCCCCATCTTGTACATGGTATTTTTCTGAAAACCCTTAAGGGGTTCTTCAAAGGAGGTTGTATAGTGCTCAGATCTATATTGGATCTATCTTTTGAGGCACATATCAGCCCTAGATATTTTGTATATTCATTTTCTGTAGCAATGGCTTTAAAACAGTGCTGTAATAGTTTTCCAATCTTTATATATAGTAGCAACACCTCTTTTGACGGATTTTGTCCATTGGAGGCTTATTCTTGCTTGTTGTACATCTTATGGCCCATTGTTTATTCATATTTTTCTGCTCTTATAACATATGAAAGGTCTCCATATTGGCCTCTTGATTTTATATGATGATTTACACTATTTTTCCAAAAATTTACACTATATTCCTGCTTTTCCCATTTGGGAGTATTACATGGTTAGTGTAGTTGGTTACATGTACCAAGAAGAGAGTTCATCATTGGGTAAGATCTTATGCATTTGAATTGAATGGTATGCCCACATCAACAAATTTGAATGTATTATCGTTGGGATCATATATTATGATTCTGGGTATGGATTGGTTATATATTCATAGGACCAAAGTGGATTGTTATGACAAGGCCATTGAGTGCTTGGATGAAAATGGGGAACAAATAATCTTACAAGGTAAGAAGAAAGAAACATAAATTAGGATGGTGACAGCTATGCAGGAAAAGTGTAGACACAAAAAAGAGTGTGTGTTGTTTGTAGTGCACATTTCTAGTGATAAAGGTAAGGAGGATGAGGATGCTGAGATATTGAGTAGGTACCTGATCTTACAACAGTTTTAGGATGTGTTTCCAGCAGAGATCTTAGATTTTTTGCCTCACCAAGAAGTGGAATTTTCCATTGAGTTGGTACTAGGGGCAACACTAGCATTGAAGGAACCATATAGAATGATCTTGTTAGCACAGTAATGCCTTTTAGGATTAGACTTTGTAAATAAATAAATAAAAATGGTCGCTACCAAAATTTATGGTAGCGCCTATTTTATCCTTTTTGGGCAGTCTCTTATATTCCAGTTTCTATCTATTTTTCTTTTATTCCAATGCTATCAGAAATTCTGGTAATTTCCCCTGTTTTTAAAATAGAATGAAAAAGCACATCAACTTTGTATCAAGCCACGTGTTATAGTGTAAATACATTTCAAATATTTTTTAAATGATTTATATCATGTGAAAGGAGTGGTATGCAATCAGTTATGTTCAAATGAAAGTCACGGTATATGTGTCAACCCGCAGTAATAAACCTAGCTATTAATCCTGTCCTGCCTATTAGCCGAGTTAGTTTAATCTGATCCAAAGGCACATGTTTTTCAAATGGAGAAGATCGTGGATCATCAAGATTAATGCAATGACCGTTTGGTTGGTCACACAGTGACGCTGCCGGAAATTTAGGCCAATAAACTAGAATGCAGTGGAGGCGACTGATAGTCACATATTTGCTTACTTCAAGCCATCTGTAGTAGTCTATATGAAGTAACCAAACCAACTAAATATTATTATGGCCATCACATGGTACACATTACAGTCAAAGATATTTTCCATCAAGGAAATTTATTGCATGGGGTGATGAACCATTGTTGCTATTTTAAAACCACTGAAAAGAAGGAGCACTCTCAGTTGTGAGCCTAGCTATTGGAGAAAGAAGTTTTCTATAGTTTCAGTTTGAGGAGGAGTCTAAATTTAAGACAGGATTTCAGAGGAAAACACAGGCAACACTTGAAGGTGAGATCTTATAGCTCTGCTAGCAATCATTTTTCAGAGATAGAGTTATTAATTTTTGAAGATGATTAAAAGAGGAGGGATGATTAAACGAATTGAACCACAGGGTGGTGACATGGTGGATGAAAATTCGAAGGTGATAGTATTATTTTTCCAGGCGGGGTGGTATTAATTATGCATCAAACTAGGAAGCTCTCATTTAGGAGTAGCTCAAGATATTGCTAACTATTTCAATTGACAGGAAGCAACACTCTATGGTCTTACATTTTAGGTTTCAGCAGATTCCATTTCTGAGCAATTAAACCTTCCATGGGAAGGAGAAAGGTGGTTTAAAGGTCAAGTTATCATTGTAGGAGACCTCAAAATTTTCCTCAAGGACACAAAGAGAGATCCCAACTGGGCCAAAGGAATACCAAGCATGTACCTCAAAAATGATTTGGTAGAAGCTGTTAAACTCATCAATATTTACCTCACTTGTGAAAGGAGGTATACAGTAGTGTTTCTTTATGATATGAGATTTCTTTTTCATGTTACAAGTATGAATACCCTCAATTTGCCATAATTTTTTTTGAATATTATAACAAAGATGTCAACAAGGATCCAAACTCACGCTGTTGCTTCAGAATACAACTTGTATCATCAAGCTCTCATCAAGGTGTTAGTTGAATAAGAGTTAAGGAAAATAAATCCAACCTGGGACCATTTCTTGTTTTACAAGGAAGACCAACTTGCACCTACACCTCCATCCTCAAAACCACACCCTCAACCTTCAAAATGAACCAAGAGGAAGGCTCAAAACAAAAAGTTCTTAAGAAGGCCAAGAGCAGGAAAGAAAAGGTTTCTTTAGTTAAGGCTAAGAGGAAGTTGGAGAAAGGAGAGAGCTCCCTAGTTAATAAACCCAAGTCTATGAAAATGGTGACCCCTATCCATAATTTTCCTAATGTCTACACTAGAGCTCGAAGAGGAAGGTTTGCTGCTATAAAGAAATATAAAGCACAAATTCTACCGAAAATTCCAGAAGCAAACATTCAATAGAAGTTGCAAAAAGAGTATCAGCCCACAAAGTCTGATGAAGAACTCCACAAAGATGAAAGTTACAAGATCAATAGCAGGAAGAAGAAAGAGGAAGCCAAACCTGATGCTGGTACCATAAAATGGCATACTAGAGACAGCAACAAGTTCAGGTTTAAATCCAAGGCTCTGCACAATCCAAGTTTAATGACAGAGTTAATTAATATAGAAGGAATATCTGAAGAGTTAAAGATAGAAAAATCCAAGAAGAAAGATAAAAACAAAACCCCTTTCAGAGCAGCACTCAGAACCCTAAAAAAGAAGAAGGATCCAAAATGTTTCTAAGGAGGAGAATACCACTATCAAGGAAGCAACCATAAGAAAAACTAGATCAAGATTAGCTGCTGACAGCAAGACAAACTTGGATAAGCTTGCTGAAGCTGCAACCCACATGGAAGGAAGGTAAAAATGTTTTTTGATGCAAAAACCTTTTTTCTTATCAATTTCAATTTTGAAAAAAAACTAAGATGCCAAAGAATACGAGTTTGCATAGGTTTTTCAGCATTTTCTGTGCATTTTTTAAAAGAAACAGAGCACTACCGAAAATTTCGGTATCATTCCAATTTTTGCACAGTTACAAGTTTTTATCGAAATTTCGAGTAGCGCCAGTTTTAAAATAATTTTGACACCTGTAAGCAAAGTTTGTGAGCTAATTAAGGAAGGATAAAGACTCATAACCAAATGGATATAACAAGTGATGGTGAAAGGTGGTTATGAGGTTGTTGGAGGTCATATTAAAAGAAGATACATGGTTATTTAAATATCGAAGACATAAGGAGAGAAATTAGCAGAAAAAGGGGCAACATGATAGTACACTCAGCAGTTCAGCCCATATTTCTTCTCTTCTTTCTTTTACATCCATCATTTATGTTATATTTCTATGGGATATGGTTGTAATGTCTTATGATGCCTATGTAATATTAGGAGTAGTGTTTCATTATTTTTAGAAGAGATGGATTTGGTGCCTCTATTTCTATATATACCATTTGTAAATACCATTTCCAGGTTAGATGTTCGTTTACCTGAAGACTGAAAATAATAAAGATAATCCTTTTTACTTCACGCTGGAGGATTTTGTGACTCAAGAACCATCTAATGTATTGTGTTTCTTCTTTCTTTGTTAATTTCTTCTAATTATGAGTTGCAGGAGTTATTAAGGCATGAATGAGAAAATGTTAAAGGATTTAATAGTAAATTATCTACTTTCAGCTTTTTGCAAATCATATATGTGTTGTAGAGCATGTTAGTGAAGATTTCATAAAGGACTTGTGAAATACTTTATGCATGCAATCTACCTTCTGAATGTTGTTTATTTTTCATAAACATATTTTATGTAAAGAGCCATCATTATAGCTATGTGATAGATTTAGGATATGAACATTTCCTAGAATAAGTACCAGATATCCATCTTCTCCCACTTTTTAAACTCTTCTCCCTATACTACCAAATTACCCATACAATTTATACTTTCCACAACTTTACAAATGCATGAAATTCTTAAATAATATAAAAATAATTTTAAAATCTCCGAGAAGCCATCCCATTACTCAAAAAACATTTTAAAATTTGAAATGAACTATGTTGTGTCAAGCTTACTCCTTTTTCAGTCAAGGGGTGACTGCTTGCGCTAACAGAGCTCTCCAGAGTTAGTAAAGTTGCAATTGCAGTTGAAGGAAGTGCTTGACAAGGGATACATTAGGCCAAGTGTATCCACATGGGGTACAATGCTATTGTTTGTGAAGAAGAAGTATGGTACTCTCAGGTTATGCATTTATTACACACAGTTGAACAAGCAGATCGTGAAGAAAAATTATTCGTTACAGAGGATTGATGACTTGTTCGATCAATTTAAGGGAGAAGTGGCCTTCTCAAATATTGATCTAAGATCAAGATATCACCATGTACGTATAAAATAAGAGGATATATGCAAGAAAACTTTCCGGACCAAGAATGGGCATTATGATTTTATCGTAGTTCCATTCGATTTGACTAATTCTCCAGCTACCTTTACGTGATTGATGAATAGTGTGTTGTGTCCTTATTTGTACAAGTTTTTCATTATTTTCATTGATGACATATTAATATGTTCTAAGAATGAGGAACAACATGTCAAGAATTTAGTAGCAGTGTTGATATTGTTGAGAGAGAATTAGTTGTATGGTAAGCTCAAAAAATGTAGTTTCTTTCAGATAGAGGTACATTACTTGGGGCATGTGGTCTCCAAGGAAGGTATAGTAGTGGATATAGAGAAGATGAGGGCTATTATGGAGTGGGAAGTTCCTAGAAATGTGGATGAGGTAATATCAATCATGGGACTAGAGTCTACTATAGGATGTTAATTAAGAACTTATCTCGGATTGCCTATCCTATTATGTCACTACAGAGGAAAGGTAAGAAATTTGAATAGTTGAAGCAGTTAGTGAAAAATTATCTATTGTCGAATATTGTAGATTGGTACAAAGAGTTTTTAGTGCGTACATATGATTTCAAGAGAGGGCTTGGCAGAGTCGTTATGCAGGAGAGATAGGTAGTATGCTATCAGTCACAAAAATTGAATGAGATCAATAAAAACTATCTAACACATGATCTTGATTTGGCAACAATCATTCATGCATTGAAGATGTAGAGGCACTATATTCTTGGCAAGAGGTTTTTATTGATTAGTGATCATAGTGGATTGAGATACTTGTTTTACTAACCAAATATGAATGCTAGGAAATCTAGATGGTTGACCACCATTAGTGAGTTTGAATTCGAGATCAGGTACATCAAGGGAAGAGAGAACAAGGTTGCAGATGCCTTTAGTAGGTTGATACATGGATTCAGCTCACGTTACATCTGAGTATAGGTGTACAAGATGTGGAATATCATTTCTCATAGGATAGCTTGATCAAATCTAGGGACATGACATATGTGCCAGATAGTAGTGAGCTCAAGAATACTGTCTTGAGAGAGTTTCATCTGCAACCATATTTAGGTCACCCAGGATATCAAAAGGCATTGAAAACAATGAAGTTTTATTATTGGATGAATATGAAGATGGATGTGGAAAATTTTGTGGCTAGATGTTTGGAATTTTATCAGGTAAAGTTAGAGTATTAGAGCCCAAGTGGACTACTACAACTAATTCCAGTTCCAGAGTGGAAATGGGACGTCATTTCCATGGATTTCAACAAAAATTTTCCGAGGACACATAGACAACATGATTCCATTATCGTTGTGGTGGATAGGTTGACTAAGGTAGAAAAATTTATTCTAGTGAAGACTAAATATTCAGCTAGTGACGTGGCACATGTATTCATCATAGATGTGGTAAGATTTCATGGTGTTCTAAAGAATATTGTGTCAGACAGGGATGAAAAAATCACTTCCAAGTTTTGGAAGGAATTATTTGCAGGTTTAGGTACGAATTTGGCCTTCAGTAAAAATTAACATCTGCAGACATATGGACCAACAGATATGGTCAACATTATATTGGAGGAAATTTTGAGGATGTATGTGATGCATCAATAGAGGATATGGGAGGAGTACCTTTCGTTGGTTGAGTTTACTTACAATAATGGTTACCAAGAGTCACTGAGGATGAGTCGGTTTGAGGCATTGTATGGGAAACGTTTTAATACTCCCATCATTTGGAGTGATCCAGTGAACAAGATATTCATTGGACCACACATGTTAGTAGAAATGGAACATTAAATGCAGGTGATAAAAAATCATTTAAAGGAAGCACAAGATAGGAATAAAATCTATGTATATATGAAAATGTTGTTTAAGGAGCTTGAAGTTAGAGAATAGATGTAGTTGCGCATCAAGCCAAAGAATAGATCCATGTGTATTAGATCATGTGCCAAGTTGGCACCTCGGTTTTTTGTACCTTTCACGATTATTGAAAGGATTGGACTAGTAGCCTATCGACTTGTAGTGCCTCCAACAATGAAAGTCTGTGATGTTTTCCATGTGTCATTTCTTAAGAGGTATGTTAAAGATGTTGATCATATAGATGATTGGCCCGTATTGTAGGGTGAGCCATATGGAGGTTCTCATGCTCAGAAGCCAAGAAATCGAGAAGGTTAAAGTGTAGTGAAAATGCTTTGGGCTCGATGAAGCTACATGGGAGATGGTGGATCTGATGTGGATATGTATCCTTCTTTATTCAATGGTTGAGGGAATGCCCTTGATATATGTTTTGGTACATGCTTGGGTATGATGCTTTGGTATATGTACATATGTATATGGATGTAAGTGCCACCCTGGGATGTGTTATAAAGCTCCAATAAGAGGTACAAGTGTCATGTCATTATGATTGTCATGTTGGTTTTCTTCCCAACAGATCATTGTAAATACTATAACAAGATATGTTATAAAGCTCCATGGGATATATTTTTTTCTTTCAGAATTTTTTTCGGTTGTAGGTGTCATTGAACACCGAGGATGGTGTCCCAAAAAGGGGGAGGGTTTCATAACATCCTTAGTGAAAATTCCATGTAATAAAATTTAATAAAGGAAAAATAATAACTGCAATTATGGGAGACTTATTTTGAGCTTAATTTTGGGGGAAAATCCTAGTGTGGGTGTTCATTTGGTTTATTATGGCTAAGGAAATTGGCAAAGGAAATGAAAAAGGATTTGGAAAGGAAAAGTGACATTAATTTTCATTTATTTATGAAAATAATGGAAATTAGGAGAAAAGGATAGTGAAAGGTCACAAGTTGCACATGAGGAGGAAAATGAAGAAAAATTAATGGAAAATGAAGAAAATAGAGGCCTCATTAATAAAAAGGCTTCTAAGGATCAATTGGTATCTTTTTTGAGTTCAGTTTTGGAGCTATCTCTCTATTATCTCTCTCACACATGATTGGACACTTAGAGTTTCTTGGAGCACTTCAACATTGGATCAATAAATTAAAAGAAGGCAAAGAGGGAGAAAATATGAAGCATGTAAGAGAAGGATCAAGCAACTATGTGGGTCTACTTACAGATATCGATTTTCATGTATTATTTCCCTGTTAGATTTGGCATGCATGGTTATGCATGTGTGTTATTGGTTCTCTTGTTGTCTTTGGAATGGGTTTTTCCAAGTGTGATAATGTTCAGATAGCCATGTTCAAATAGCCATGTTGTGATGGGTTTCTCATGTTTTGGTTGAGATGGATTTTCGGATGGATTTGAAATTGAGTCAGGTGTATGTCTGAATGAAAGAACACCTGGACTAGTAATCCCTGAACCAAAATATGTATTGCGGTAAAGCCCCTAGCTTAGTAACCCCTGAACCAGACTGCGGGTTACAGTAAATCCAGTTATTTTGTGCCTTAGTGGGCCTAGGAATCCTCGAACAGTGAATGTTGGGAGATATAGTAATTCCTAGAGGTGGGTGCCCTTGATTAGGACTAGGAATCCTTGGTCGATGAATGACAAGATATATTGTAAAGGATGGAGGGTGGTGTATCGATTATGGCCTAGTGATCCATAGATCAGACTGTAGATTGTGGTAAATCCTATAGACTAGGAGAAAGGAAAATTCCTCATGGTGTAGGTGGAGAAATCCAGTGGCATCCATGCTTGTTTATGGCCTAGTGAGCTAGTGAGGATTGTGGTAAATCCTAGTTTTATTTTTGGAGATGAGGTGGTTTAGCCTTTAGAAGCCCTGGTTGATTTTTTTTTTTGAGTCCCACATTCATGCTTGGAATATGGCATGGGGGTGATTGGATAAAGAGATATTTGGTTCAGCCAATCTATGGTTGGATGGAACATGGAAGTCCCAAACCTGGTTTTGTTGTGAATTCATTAATAAGAGCTCCTTTACTTGGTATTAATGTGAAAATGTGCAGGTTCATATGTGGAATTTATGGTTGTTGTATCCTTATTATTTCTATTGTTTAGATGTTGGTTACAAGTATGTTTTATGTCAATGATGATGTATGGATCTCATCATTTTTTGATTCATAAATTAATGAATGATGAATATATGAACTAATAGATGATAATGCAGCTAATGTGATAATGCATCAATGCTTCTTAGAAATTCTCAGATAAGTATGAGACCCCTATGCTCATATATGTTATTATGACATGTAGAATGCAAATTTCTAACATGTTTGATGAAATTCATGTCATGGCTAGTACAAGTCAAGTTAATTCCTTGTTCAAGTATTTGCATTTGTATCATTTTTTCAATGTTATTTTTCATTCCTAGAAGTTTCATGGATTTCTCGATAGTGGCCTAAGTCCTGCCCATGAAAAAGTGGCACATAATCAAGGGTCACAGGCACAAAAATACCTCGAAAATTCCATAGTTGCATTCATTCCCTTTCTCTAGGAGTGACTGGAGGTTCCCAGTCACATGCATTCCCATGTCCTAGGAGTGACTGAGTATCTAGGTTAGTAATATGCTAGGTTATCTCAAAGGTTGATCATATGTAAGTGTTAGATTGCTCCTGAGGTTTCTATAGCATGTGTTGAAAGTCAGATTGGTTTTGTTGTGTTGGCTCCACTTCCTTAATTGTACATGGGGATTTTAATCAGATCATATTATCCTCTCGTCACATGTTACCTCATCAGACTGGTTAACTTGGGTAAATGTTGGAGAAGGGTGTTACAAGTGCCGAAACATAATCTCTTATATTTCCAAGTATGTCCTATTCATGGTTTGTTCAAAAGGTTAAAAGAATGTCTCTACAACCACCATAAACTCAGCATGAGTCCTCTCTAGACAATAGAATCAAGTGGACAAGATTTTGGAGACATACAAATATATCTTTGTTCCACCTATGGGGGTTCCTCTACACTATCCAGTCAGACACTTAATCAAATTGATACCTAGTGCTCCTTTACCTAGTGGCCCAATATACACATTCTCTCACTCAGATAATGAGGAAACAAAATGTGAAATTCATTAGCTCATCCAAAATGGCGACATTCAATTGAACTCTTCATGTTGCAAGAGTCTAATTTTGTTGGTGTAGAATAAGGATGGGACATGGAGACCTTATATTTATTATAGAGCTCTAAAGAAAAATCATTATCAGGAATAAATACTCAATCTCCAAGATTTATGATATTCTTGACTAACTTAAAAGTGCCACTTTCTTTAGTAAGATTGATATGAATTTGGTGTATCACTATGTTCCAATTGAGTAAACTAAAGTGTTGAAGAGAGCATTAAAATATAAATAAGGAATTTGTGAGTGGTTGTTCATGCATCTGTCTTGGCTAATGATCCACATAGGTTGATGAGGATGATGAATGATATTCTATGGCCATTCATAATTTTTTTTTTTCTTCTATCTTTTGATGACATCATCATCTTCATAATAACCTTGGTAGAAAATTTGTAGCACATTCAAAAGTTCTTGAGCACCTTGCAACAAAAAAAAATGTATGCCAATATGGGGAAATGCTCATTTGGCATGTAGAGAATTCAATATTATGGATAAATTATGGATTAATGTGGTGTCCATGTGGAACCAACCAAGATCAAAGTTATTCTAAATTGGATATCTCAACAACTCCTATAGAGTTATGTTACTTATTGGGCCTTGTTAACTTCTATCGAAGACTCATTTTAGGGTTATATCAAATTTCTAGGCCCTTAATTCAAGAGACCAAGGGTTCACCAAAAAAAAATCTTCGGTCTAGGTCACAATAGAAAGTATTCAACGATTTGAAACAATTCCTTTACTTTGCACCAGTACTCATGCTCCCAACACCTGAAGTAGTCGTTAACATTGAGATAGATGCCTTTGAATATGGTATCAATAAAATCCTCACTCACCAGGGAAATCTAGTGGCCTATCTGAGTGAAACATTATTTGACACTCTCTAGAGATACCCCACCTACAAAAGGAGATGTACTCCACAGTGCAAACATCTTGACAAAGGAAGCATTATATTCTAAGCAATGATACAATCATCCACACTGATCAAGGGTATCTAAAATTCATGTAAATATAAGGAATTACTCCCATAAAAAATGTTTCCATACTGGTAACAATTCCACTTGAACATAAATTACAATAAGGGTAACACCAATCGTGTCACAAACTACCTTAGTTAGCCCTTGGATGTGGTGATAACTATTGGGCCCCCATTTTGACATAGCTTCACAAACCTTTTCCCCTATGATTACCTATACTTATACCTAATTCTTATCATTTTCACCAAAAATATGTACATTTTAGAACCAATACCATAACCATGAGCATAATAAGGTAAATTGTTAATTACTTTATGCATTTCATTTGTTTTCAATGATTTAAGGAGGTTTAAATGAGATTGTGCTAATGATGGTGAATGTTTAGGATTGGTATTTGTGCTAGGAGAAGAGTTAACGTTCACTTGGCTTGGTTCCTGCTAATAGAGTTTAGTTCGTATTATTACATCACAATATGTCATATGTCTAGTTATCTTGGTGAGAATCAAAAACATTATTTTTGTAGATCGAAGGATGGAGCTAGTTCCATTTTGTTTCATTCACACCAAGATACTTAGGGAGAAGCATGGATCAACAATCGAACATCTAGTTAAACCTCCTCTTATGCAGTGAATCCATCTTCATGCATAGATAGTTTGATAGCCCATCAATAGTTTTACCTCATGAGGAATATTTAGGACGTGTTTGCAATTTGTTGATTGAAGACGATCTTTAGATATGATCATGGCTATAATAGCCTTGTTGGATATTTTTGGTGACTATGTTCTATAGGTTGCAATAGGAAAATAGTATACGACTATGGATCTTTTTATGTGATGTTATGAAGAATAGGCTAGGAGATACAAAGAATTTGGCTTGTTAGTTATAGCTCAACCATTCCAATGCAATCAAGAATACTCTTCCCATTCATGGAGATTGAGATAAAAATTTTCCTTAAAATGTAAATACGATGTAATTGCTTCACCTTTTGATCTGTGAGATCAGAACATTTTATTCTTTCACAGTGAATGTTTTTTATTATAAATAACATACTAGATTTTGTAATGCAATACATAGAGAGGAGAGATGCATAAGATATGTATGAAAATAATCCTATATATTGTAAAGCGGCCATCACCTTGTGGGGAGGGATATCCTCATTAATATCATTCATGATGATGGTATTAATCTCAAATTTTACTTGTGATTTATCAAGACAGGAGTGTAGAAAGCAAGAATTTTGATGCACGGTTTATAATTTGAATATATGTGCATTTGAAGAAACATGTAACGATAATTACAAACATTAAATTTAAATAAATTAAGGTTGATTTAATATCAAAATATGTTTGAATTGATAGTTAACTTCCCTTTCAACCTATTTTATCAAAGGTTTTCACCAATGACACCATTCTCACTTTCTTTGAAGGTTGCAGAACAATATTGTGAAAAATAAAAATTGAATGAAAGAATTACCAAGCTTTCTAGTGGAGTTGTTGTTATCCAAGAAAATTTTGGCATGGTTGAATTTATGGTAGGTATCTGTAATAGTTCCCTATTATTGACATTATATCAATTTGAATCTAGTTGATGGATGTTGTTGACTGCATTTCAATGCATATTTGTCTAAAGTAAGAACATAGGGTACATGATAGTGTTCATAATTGTTGATAGGTGGGAGAAAAAACAAAGACAAAGTGGAAGGAAAAAATGTTAAGAGTGGAATATGCCTTGAATGCAACAAAGGTATGCATGAATAAAATTATGCATAATCAATTACATAATTTGATTCTAATTTGCAAAATTTTGTTGTGATGTGAAATAAAGGTGAATAATAAATGTTAATTTAATCCTGTTATGCATGGAGCTGCTATTATAACATGCCAGAATAGGAAATAAGTTCTTGCATATTGGGCTTATTTGGAGTGAGGATTTCAACTGTTGCTATGTGGGATTGGTGTTAGAAATAGTTTCAATCTAAGCATCATGTACACCATCATAAGGATCTAATTTTCTAGTAATTTAATGGTGGTCAAGAGGATGTATTATGTTTCACGTTATTTTTCCTAGCTAAGCACAATGTTGGCATTTGGAATTGATTTTCACATTCCTATTTATGGTTGAATTATGGTGGAGAGAGGGTTGATTTCCCAAGAATGAGATAGTGCTTGGTTTTAATGATTTGGATACTTGGAACTTGGAAGCGTATCCTTTCTATGAAATTGTTTGGAGGGGAATACCCTTGTAGGGCTATTACAACATTGATTTTCTTTAGTGTTGCATGTTGCACAAGGGTTGGTAGTCTTTCTTATTCCCACCTGTTCTAGGTATCTTCTTTTTTTATCTTCAAAAGTGTTTTGACGATAGTCAACTTGTTTAGATAGAACATGGATGTGAGTAGAGTATATTGTGATTTGGTGAGATGCCTTATTTGGAGTTGGAGGATAGGACAATTGTACTGCTTTTGGACTCATCATATAAGTAGAGAAGGCATTTAGTGGTTTTATTTTATATCGAGTATAAATTGAGAGAAGGATAATAAAAAGAGCTTAAATATGTTAAGTATAGATGAAACATTATGTAATGTACCCTAGTTTTGGTATAAATATCACTATTTTGGTTTGCATCCTCATGTGATAGAAACCTTCTAATGCAGGAGCATTATGGTTTCAAATTTTGTACATTTAGTAGAATCTAGGGGGTCTTATGTTTTCAAGGGAGTTGGTTCCCTAATTATTTAATTAATGTAATTTTCAATGTTTTGAGTGATTTATGTGAGACATTTAGAATAGGATTTAATTAAATATTGTGAGGCATATTTGTAAATGTTCTTGAATGTAGGAGAACATGAGAGATTTAGGCTAGTTGAGATTTCATAGGGATCATGAATCCTAGACTTAGGAAGTAGTTGATGATTTTTTGGATTTAGAGGATTCTTAGGATTTAGTTGAGAAGATTGAGGATCTAAACCATAATTGATTGTAGAGCCTTTTTTATATATTTGTAAGCCTAAAAGGCATTAGAGACCATATTCTTAGATAGGAGATTTGATTGTAAGCCTACGGGCATAGCGAGAGAGAGAGAGAGAGAGAGAGAGAGAGAGGTAGTGCGGAGAGGCCAACGAAATAGAAAATCAGGCCAAGAGGAAACCATTATTATGTAAATATTTGTTTGTGAACAGAAAACTCAATTCCAAGTTTATGTGGAGTGTAGAGTGTTAATTAATTATAAAATTGTTTGTGTTTCGTATAACATAAGTATTGTAGGTGAGTCCGAGGCATATTAGAGTGAAAAAAATGGGAAAAAGCAGTTGTAGTATTCAGGATCATTCTACATAACAAAGCTCAAGAGGGATTAACATCATGGAAGAAAAAGGACAAAAAACTGACTGTATATCAAGACACAATAGGGATCGAGCAGAAGAAACCAAAGGAATTTGCACACAAAAGTCAAGTGAAATTACACGGAAGAAAACAAGGGGACCGTCGGATCACATATTGACCAATGATGGATGTGAATTGGGAATTTATGGGATGCATCAGACAAAGATCGAGATAGATGGTTGAGATCTTATCATAGATTAAATTATGAAAGTGCCGAAGTGTGATAAGTTAAGATCTGTGCGATGCGATAAATATCTCACATCACATGCGATATGGTATAACAGTTAATGGTGGATACTTAAATCTGCGAAATGAAAATTTGCGATCAGGCTAAGCCTTGCTACATGCAATAAGGTTTTCGTGCCAAAGTGTGAAATTTTATGATTGCCAATGTGCGAAGAGGTAAGTTTTGTGATGCGCGATGAAGCGCTAAAGGAAAGGGTTTGGTTTAGCGATGCGATGTGGAGTCGTGATGCAATGAATATTTCTGAAGGAGGAAGCCTCGGTCAATGTGAAGCAGTCATGTAAAGCAAATGAAAAGGGATGAAGATAATAAGGGTAACTATAAGTGTTTCATGATAAATGCACTTATTGAGAAGGATTACTTTGGGTTTTAAACGAGAGTCGCACAAAGCCTCTTAATGATGATTTCCGCGAAATGAATTTTATAATGATACTAGTGGGCTTTTAAAGGTTCTTAGAGATATATGAACATCTCCGAATGTGTCAAATTCAGAGTGTATACCATGTTATGAGTATTAATCTTGAGTAAGAGCGGGGTTAGCCATTAGCCCTGCATCATTTGGCATTAGAGCAAGGTTTTCTCTTTTGGAGATAGATATAAGGAAAGTAGAGGAGATTTTGTGAATTAACAGATTTTGTATGCAGAAGCTTAGATCTTAAGGAGGACAAGGAAAGATACTTTTGGAGAATTAGTTACTTAGAAATGGAAGCTAACCAGAAGCATTTTAATGTGGCCATAGAAATTTGGCAGCAACAAGATTTTGAAAGCTTGGGAATGGCACTTGTTTTAAATATCATTGATATGTAGGTAACATCAATTAGTGAAGCATCTCAGCAAGAAGATCACAACATTAAGAGAAGTGATGAAGGAAAAGTAAGGGTTTCTAAGAGAGTGTGGCCAGAAGCTAGTATTTCAGTTGTGATTGAAATATAAGAGGACAGTGGTGTTCTCAAAAGTGTAGATGAGTTGAAGCCTAGAAAGAGCAGAGGAATGCTCAAAAAAAGTTCCAAAGAGGGGACTAGTGGCCAAGTACAGAGGAGAGCTTGGTGAGGTAAGTTGTAGCAGGGAGAACTTGTTACTACAGAGGATTAGTGCAACTCATAGTGAGTGTGAGAATCTCATTAATATGAATAAGAAGAATAAGATGACTACTGATAGTCATATTAGAGGTTCAGGAAGCAGCCACATATTGAAGAAAGAATATGCCAAAGTTAATGGGTTATGGAGACAGATGAGTGATGAAGAATAGAGAGGAATAAAGATGACATAGAAGTCCATCTTGAAGTACTGATGGAGTTGTTATGAAGGAATAAGGAATACCAAAGGTTTGGTTTTCTTATGAGAAGGAAGATAAGGTGGCATAATCTACATAAGAGGAATGAGAAAATGATAAATACTCGACTAAAGGAAGAATTATTCAGAATAAGTGGGTATCTAGGAGAAGACTTGAATACTGAAATTCCAAGTGAGGAAAAGAGGTATCAAAGTATTAAAATTGATATTTTGTGTATGTCTGAAGGTACAATGAATGAAGAAGGGAAATTTGCTAATATTTTCATAAAGAATGAAAGAGAAGGACAAAGCTTAATCATGTTTTGAAAAAAGATGAGATAGCTGAGTCTCATGTACATGCACATGCATAGTTGATTGAAGGTGATGTTTTTCAACATACTATGAAGGCTTAAAACATAAAATATTTAGCTTATGATGATGGACAAGAACAGAGAGAAGAA